>ULGU01000006.1:0-139146 GCA_900519015.1 Yarrowia osloensis
CCAGCTCTGTCTCGTACCAAAGCCAGCTCTGTCTCGTACCAAAGCCAGCTCTGTCTCGTACCAAAGCCAGCTCTGGAAAGAGCTCTTTTGTTGCTAGCGCTTGTGTGAATCAAAAACTACACTTTCGTATCGCCATTTAGCCTCTCGTAAGCGGTCTTAGTAGAAGCAAGATTGTGGATTATCGGAATGGAGTGGATGATGTTATCAGACACGGAAAACTGGGAAAGAGAAGATGCGATTGGAATGGGCCATTTCGTGTTTATAATATACATGTTCAAATTCAGTGCATCACCAGACATGCTGAAACCGTCGATTTTTCAGCTTAGGATGGTGTTCTTGGTGACATCTACATCTGTTGAGCCGGCCTTGCTTTCAAGCGTTCAGCATTCACGTCAGATTACAATTAACCACCAAGATGGAACAGCTCAGTTGAGGTCATCTGCGAAAATACGAGAAGGCTGACATTTCACCAACTTTCAACGTTAATATCAACTGAAAGAGAGGCACAAGTGAGACGATAGGTAGCCATAAGCCTGAGACACAGCATTGAGACCAGGTCTCTGGAAATACTTCATGGACAAGTAGCAAATTCTGGACTGAAGAAGGGACTGTAGTTAGCAGGAATGACGATCAAATACAGCAATCGAAAACCACCAGGCCAATCGAAAACCACCAGGCTAACTTGGAATACAGTATAGGAAGGCCAGGTACTGTATTTACGGGAGTACCGTCTATAAGCAATGTATGAAACAGCATTGAAACCTGCAAATCTTCTATTGAACAGTCCAGTTGTTAAACATCACCCCGTCCATCTGATTCCAGGGAGGGCCAATGACCTGAGCAGCTGTCCAATGAACAATGTGCCACTACCAACTGCTCGTAGACCACCTGGTATATCCCATCTACAAGCGAGGCTACTGTACAGTCAGGAGGGTGAATTGGCAATGATATTTCGGGCAACAAAACCAGCCCTATCAGCAAAAATTAGTACTAGCTACAGGAAGACGATACAACATTGTCGTAGGAAGCAGAAGAGTCTTCCGAATCGGAGTCTATGATTTTTTCAGCTGTCAACAAAACAATTTGTGGGCTCAGGGCCCGTCAAACACCTGAAAACTTCATTGCCAATTCACCTTCCAGACGGTACTAAAGTTGATACGGATTGTGAATGCTGAGTTTATGAGCAAAAAGATCCAGGATCTCTCCGTGCTCTCCCCTGTTGCACTGATGAGGTCTACACTGAGCTTTGAACCAAAGGACGAGAGAGCAACATGTCTGCAAAAAGTTATAGACTGTTTTCCGTGACAGCCTCTTTGACAAAAATCCTCTATAAACCCACGAGACAGTCTAGCCCTGGTTCCAGGTCTACCGTATGAGTCCAGTAAGATGACAGAATTGGCAAGGTTGCTTCCAAGTGTTAACCGGTACCATGATGATATGTAGAAAACATAGATGCCGATTCGGAAGAAGCAACAGCGCTGTATCGACTTTTGTAGTGGTAAATTCTGCAGAAATGTGTAAGGAAAGGAGCTAATGTTAGTCATCAAGTAGAGGCGCCAGTATCAATTCATCAAATAACAACCATTCATCAATCAATATGACAGATTTTGTTGCCCATAACCTTGCCGGTTTACCCCCCAGACTGTACACACATACACTTCATTTATTCAGTATTTATAAGCGATGGCGCCAGTAACTGTTTGTCGTCTGCCCATGGCATATGCGACGTTCATTGATGTACGTCCTCAAGCCCACCACCTCGGCGGTGATTTTACTCCAGCCTTCCCTCCTCCTTCAGCATTCCCTCGGGTGGTGCCAACCTGAGCCGCCTAATCCTCGAACATGTCGATTTGAGTGGTGAGGTCTCCGTGGCCCTTGGGGCTTCCCAAGAGGAATTCCACGGAGGCTGTTTGAGCTGTCCGGATCAAAGTGTTCCAGGCATGCTCCCTCATGATGCAGTTGGCCATGGTGAGGCCGGTAGAGAGTGGCAACCCACACCTACACATTGGTTCGGTGTCTGCGCCTCTAAAGCCAGACTGTACTCGACCATTATGTGAGCAAACAAGTGGGCTTTCAAAAGCTTGGTAATCGCTGAAGACAGAGTATGTACTTGTACTTATATCCAAGACATGGGCATCTGTCCACAATTGACCTTGAACAGGAGATGTGAGCTCGATTCACCTACAGTACGATACATACTGTGCTGTACTTGTACTAAACTGCAGTCTCTCACCTACGTCCACCCCCTCCCCACCACCACACAACTAGTCATTAGTTACTATATACAATGCTTAAATATGTACTGCGGTAACAAGTACCGATTATGGATCATTGGAGCTCCACTATGCACTCACTTCCACCGAGGAGGGGCCTCCGTCTTCAACAAAGCGCCCACCTCGTAGCCTTCCTTCTTCAAATCCTTAATCACCCCCTTGAGCCGCTCGGTCAGCAAATACGTCTTTTTGGGCTCCTTGACCCGCTGCAGCTCCGCCAAAATGCCCTGCTTCACCTCGTGGTAGTCCTCTCCCAGCCCCTCCAGCATGAGAGTATACGTGTGGGCCGAAACAGGCACTCCGGCCGCCCGCATCTTGCCGTACGACACCAACGCCTCGGCCTGCTGGTCCTGCTTGAGCAGAGCCCGCAGCAGATAGTTCCAGAACTGCGGATTGTGGAACTGCCGGTTCGACGTCATGGACACCATGGAATGCAGCAGCTCCTGGCCCATGAGCACGTCGCCGCGCGCAGAACACTCGCCCCGAAGCACATGCATGATGATCTCGGCGTCGGGCACGATTTCGGCGCGAATCAGCGAGTCAAACACCGCCCGGGCGGCCGGAAGCTCGGGACACACCCGGTACGCCTCCGCAATGAGCCGCCCAAACGTGTCCTGGTTGAGCGGAATGCCCTGCTGCTCCATCTGCGAGTAAATCTGCTTCAGAACAGGGTAAATCTCGCGGTCGGGGGCGACCTCGGTAATGTACAGCACGTTGTACGTGAGCAGCAGCACAAACGACTCGGGGGTGGTGAACAGACCCTGCTGCTCCATCTTGCTCAGCCACTTGGGCATGCTGTCCACCAGCTTGTGCTTGAGATAGTAGTTGAGGAAGATGCGCGCCAGATTCAGCGAAATGGCAATCGTCTCGCGCGGCGTCAGAAGCTGCACCAGCTGCTCGGCCTCCTCGTGGCGCATCTTCCGCAGCAAACAGGGGATATAAGCCTCCAGAATCTCCTGAGTGAGACCGGGCAAGTCGCCAGTAGGAGCTTCTGTCGCCTCCAGCTCGCTGGGGACCGCCAAAATGTCGGAAAACAAATTGTCGGCCGACAGAAACATGCGGTTTCGAAGCAGCCACCGGAACTTGAGCGCAAAACAGTGCGGAGACGGCGTGTACCCGGCCAGAACCATGCCGTCCCACGCCTGCTGGAAAAACTGCGCCTGCGCCGTCGTCACGTGACTCGCGGCCTCCAGCAGCGCCTCCCAGCACTCTCGCGACGGCTCAATTGCGCCCGCCGACGACGCTTCCATCTGCTCCCACACCTGGAACGCTCCGGCCGAGTTTTTGAGCGCCGAAAACGCCGAAATGAACGCCTGGCAGTGTTCGAGCGTGAGCAGCGCACGTGACGACTTCTTCACCACGTGCCACCAGTAGTTGAGCTGGTGTGCGGACTTGAGCTCGACGGCACGCTCAATGTGCTCCAGAACCGACTGTTGCTGCGCATACGTCTTCTGCACGTCCAGAAACAGCTGGTACTTGGGTCGCAAAGTTTCCAGCAGTGGTTTGAGGGCGTCTATATCCTCAGAATCGCGGCCCGGTTTTTTGCGGAGCATGCTTTTGACCGATTTTTCCATTTTTTGGGCCGGAATGACCGGTGCCTCGGGTCCCAGCAGCTCAATGAGGTCACGGGCTGCTCCCTCACGTGATCCACGTGACTCAAACTCCTCCAGAATGAACGCCGGCGCCACCACGGTCACAAACTTGCGGTAGTCGGCGGTGCGGGTGCCCACGAGACAGCCGTTGTTGACGTAGTCGGTCCAGAGGGCCACGATGGTGGCGTACTGTTTTTGCTGGAAGAAGCCGACTAAGACGCGGAAAATGGCTGGCGCAAACACAGATGCATTTTCCGGCGCGCCGACAATGGCCTTGGTGGCCTTGTAGAGCAGTGGCGAGGTTGGATCGGTGGTTTGGAGGAGCGAGAGGAGTTTGAATGTGGCGTTGGGCGGGAGATGTGGAGTTGGGAAGATTGTGACTGGGGAAACATCTGGGTTGGGAGTTGTGTCTGCAATGTCGTGGGCAATGTCGTGGGTGTCGTAAGTGTTTTGAGTTGGGTCCTGGGTGTCCTTTTGTGTCATTTCACCCTCTCCCATCTGTGTCTGTGTCCCCGTCTCAACCCCACACCACAAATCAAACGCCTGCTGGACATCTTTCTCCTCCAGACTAGCCTGGAAACGCCTCTGAATCTGGCGAGAAAGCGGCGAGCGACGGGGGACACAAACGCCCGGCGGAGGGCCCGGCGGCAGACCCGAGGGCGAGCCATCAAGCCCCAGATTGACGGCCGCAGACGGCTTTGTGGTGTCTGCCGAAGCGTCGAAGGACGTTGCGGAGCCGGGCTTGATTTGCGAGCCCCGCAGCAGCCGAGACAGCGAGTCGGACACGTGCAGCTGCGTGCGGGTCACGGCCGACTGCGGAAGCGGCACGTAGGGCAGTCGGATTTTCGCCATGGCTGAGATTCGGCGTGTGCTGGTGGGAGGTAAAGATTCGAATCGGAATCAGAATCATGCAACTTCAAAGTTTGCGGGTCACGTGGGAAGATAGAGTTGAGGCGTCAGCCACTGAGGTGGCGTGGGAGAAGGAGAGGGTAACTTTATTGGAGGGGGGAAAAAGTGGAGTGAAGGGTGGAGGGTGTGGAAAAATGGGGGGAGAGTAACATAAAATGCTTATGTAAGCTTGTGGGAGCATTTTAAAGCTACTCTCGTCTCTCTATCCTGCTTATTCATCCTTTTGCCTACTTCTTCCTTCTTCCCAAGGTGCTCGTAATTAGCCACTTGCTTTGCCACTTGCTCTGAGTTTAGACTGAAATGGGAGACCTGAAAGAGCGGAGTTCGAGTTTCGGTTGGGGAGGGAATGAGACTGGAATTGGAGATTACTAAGGGCGTGAAGCTGTTGTTCACATGATCTGAGCACGGTGTTTGTCTTACGGCTGTTTTGCAGTTCGTTGGTGATTCTGTCTTGGTTTGGTGTCTAAAAGATATCCATTGATGGGAATCCAGGCTGATGTTAAACAACGGAAGACTTGATGACAAGTGAAAATAGAACCGGTACAGTGAGTTAACAGAAGTGGCAAGGTCGTTTTCAGGTGTTTGAAGGACATTTATCACAGATCATGAGCGAAGCGAATGATCTGACTACATCTTGGGATGGGTCCTTCAATCGTTTACGGGTCCTTCAATCACAGACCATGAGCGAACATTCTGAGATGTGTCCTTCAATCACAGATCATGAATATTCTGAGATGGCTCCTTCAATCACAGACCATGAGCATTTTCAATCACAGACCATGAGCATTTTCAATCACAGACCATGAGCATTTTCAATCACAGACCATGAGCATTTTCAATCACAGACCATGAGCATTTTCAATCACAGACCATGAGCATTTTCAATCACAGACCATGAGCATTTTCAATCACAGACCATGAGCATTTTCAATCACAGACCATGAGCATTTTCAATCACAGACCATGAGCATTTTCAATCACAGACCATGAGCATTTTCAATCACAGACCATGAGCATTTTCAATCACAGACCATGAGCATTTTCAATCACAGACCATGAGCATTTTCAATCACAGACCATGAGCATTTTCAATCACAGACCATGAGCATTTTCAATCACAGACCATGAGCATTTTCAATCACAGACCATGAGCATTTTCAATCACAGACCATGAGCATTTTCAATCACAGACCATGAGCATTTTCAATCACAGACCATGAGCATTTTCAATCACAGACCATGAGCATTTTCAATCACAGACCATGAGCATTTTCAATCACAGACCATGAGCATTTTCAATCACAGACCATGAGCATTTTCAATCACAGACCATGAGCATTTTCAATCACAGACCATGAGCATTTTCAATCACAGACCATGAGCATTTTCAATCACAGACCATGAGCATTTTCAATCACAGACCATGAGCATTTTCAATCACAGACCATGAGCATTTTCAATCACAGACCATGAGCATTTTCAATCACAGACCATTCGCTTCGCTCATGATCTGACCTCGTCTAAGCGTACTTGACGACAAACACAAAACGCTACACTGCTCGAAATATTGAAAGGCAGCAGCTTTACTTGGGCTAATCTTTGTTACATAATCGTAGACTGGCTATAGAATGGGGTGCTTTATTTGCCGTCAGCACTTCTGGAACACCGAAATACAACCCCCAGCGCAACTTTTGTTTCAAGCAAAGTTCAAGTAATTGTATCAACTGGACGAAGGCCCTTCTGGCTTCGCTCCTGACCTGTCTACATTTTGGGATGGATACTTCAACTACAGACCATTCGCTTCGCCCATGATCTGTCTACATCTTGGGATGGATCCTTCAATTGCAGACCATTCGCTTCGCTCATGATCTACAGAATTATGTGATTTAAAAACAAAATATGTGATTATAAAAATAAAAAAAAGTATAAAGAACTGAACTGAACATATCGACAGAAAGCAGTACTACGAGGTCCGCCCTTTTTGGTACCGTCAGAATCAGCTGAGAGTATTAAATCCAGCTGTGCCATTTCCAGTCTCCGCCACCATAGTAAATTCCGCTGTAGGGACTGTCATCCCTTTGAAGCTTCACGTGCTCGATTCAAAGCACTCTCCAAACTCCTGAATACTGCCGTACTGTAGTGAGAAGAAGACTCATGTTTTTCATTTGTGTCTCTAATGTAGCCAAGACTGCCTCTGTCAGGTCTGTCCAAATCTGAGCTATTACTATGGCTACTTGTACAAATATGCAGTTCGTCACTGTGACTTTCGAGACATCCTCACAGAGACATCACTGGGCAAAAAGGTTGCACCTCTTGCTTATTAATAGTATGCGAAACACTCCACACGACAAACTCGTCTTGAGTGCCCACCCACCTTCTTCAAAGCCACTATATCTTCCCTCTGATTGGCTGGTTGACGCCCACAAACTGGAATCACGAGCGAAGCGAGTGATTTTGTTTGTGGGCGAGGACGAAGCAACAAACTGTCTCGAACGAAAAGAGTGATTTTGTTTGTGGGGTGGTTGGAGTAGTACGTATTGTGAGAGATGGCGAAGCAGCACCAACACTACGGCGATAGAAATGTGTAGTTAGTGCTGAGAAGAGCTGAATGACCGGCCTTTGACTTGATGAAAACGAACACAGACTGGATGTTGCCCCAGGCAGCGTGCTCGTCAAGTGAAATGCGCGATCTACCACCGCTGGTATTGTTCCCTAATTCAGGCCATCTGACTAAGTCGTAAATGGTGCTTCTGTCAGATTCCTCTGTCCGTCATAGAACAGGTTTGTCGTAGTTATCAGTCGGTAGTTGAGAGAGTAGAGTCGGTAGTTGAGGTACCGGTACTCGTAGTTGCCAACAAGTGCATTAGCAGTCGTCTCGTTCATTTTGCTTCTGTTGCTGTCCACCTCTGTTGTCCTTTGTCTTTGTTTTATCGTTGAAGGTCCATATTGCAAATGGACTGGCCCCAGTTGCTCAGCAGTTACCACCAGCAGTTCGTCGACGTTTTCGTTGAGTCGATTTAAGACTCTGGATTCATTCTGGACGTTACTCCTGTTTCATCTGCGCAAAAACTGTCTCTCTTCAGTTCTAAATCAAGCTGAGCACTCAATGGAATGTGGCGGTGTCTTCATATCACCAATTCATGTGGCGAGGTCTTCATATACCAATCCACACCTCGCTCTTCAATAGTAACAACTCCCTGACTCGTCATCTCTTCTTGACTTCCTGTATCTCACCTCATCTCCAGTCCATCCCCCTCGATTGCCAGAATCGCAAAGTAGAGCGAGATCGAAAGCGGACAGAAAGCCAGACTTGATTAAAAGCATGGAAGGCTCGAGCTACAGCTTGCAGCATGTTTACGGAGACTTGCTACTGAATACGAAGTGTAGTGGAGTCATCTTCAGAACGTATCACAATGGGGTAAGGTACTGGATGTGCAAGTACTCGTGCTGACGCCTAAAACACGCCCAGTCTGTACCTGGGCTCAGCCAAGCCCAAAGTCATCGTCCAATCACTTATCATAAAAGTAGACTTTCTATCAAGGCACTAGCAGACGCTCTAGCACCAAAACTCCTAAAACAGTCTAACGATGGTGTAGAGTCTGGAACAGGAAGTACGAACCACTGACTCAAGTGACACAAACATACAAGCCAGATGTGTTTTCACAAGCACATAAACGAGCTACAAGTAATCAACATCTGCATCCGCCCTTTAGACAAAGTTTCATATGACACCATGGTCAGCCCCCTCTCAAAAGAAAAGCTTCTTTGTCTTGCAAATATATAAATAAATCAAAGCCGGCTGCTCGCTCTGTTTTTCTTTACTCTCGTCTTGAAAAACCCCTACAGCAAAAATGAGAGTCTTTTCTCGGTAGTTCTTGGCGCTGCCTAGACTAGACATTCGACCTTTGACGTTCGACCTTAGACGTTCCTCAATTTCTTCCCGACCCGAGACTCGATTTTTTTCGACTTACACGTGACTTCTTCGACCACACCGATTTCTTCGACCACACCGATTTCTCTTCGACTTCCTCGACACGCTTGTTCATCTTGTTATTGACCAATTAACCTAGGTCCATCAGTATATAGATTTGTCCTTCGGAGAACTCCTCCTTTTATTCATTTTCTTCACATGTCGCTCTTTCGAGCTCTTGACACTACCCACATTTCTCGCTCCGCATACCTGAGCGTTGACCTTACAATGTCCCCCTTTCTTTTTGTTGATATGGCTGTCCTGATGAGACGAGACCTCCGACTAGAGTCGAAACACTACAGATTGTGGGAGTAGTGTCGGCAGCCAGCTAGTCTAAGATGTAATGAAATGCTATAATAAATGGATTGTAATGAAATGGAATGCTATGTTTATGATGATAGGAAAAAGTCGTATCGCGTTTGTAAATAGCAACCTTGACGCAACGTTTCATAACAGAGATTTATTGCAGGTGAAGGGTGGGAAATGGACCAATCAGAACTGGGGAAAATGTTTGGTCGTGTGAAGGATTGCACGGAGAACTGATCGGTCAACTACTGATGCTCCAGTTGGAAATTCTGAGTCATCTCATGGAGGTCATCTTAGAAGTGTTACACAGTACTTTTAAGGGAGTCCAAACTAACGGATAAAGGGCTCTGCAAGCAACAAAAGCCGTCAAGTCAGCTCTGTATACTACAACAATCATTTGTCAGAAGTCCACAACCCCGTGGCACTTCTCTATCCCTAGTTGTTGTCGTCGTCAAAAGCTGACGTAATTTAAGATGAGCATACATAAGAGACCATAAGGACACTCGCTAAAACTCGTCACACATCGTTGATCCCTTTGTAAAGCTCCGTAGATCTTCCTGATGAGCTCGCTGAAGTCGTGGAAAGTCTCGGGGTTGTGTTGTCGTTGAGAAGATGTTCCTGGATACCCTATAGAACGTCAAAGTGTGTAGACTCATGGAGGTCGGAGTGGTAGCCTTATGATGCTCGCAACAGTTTTGGAATACTCTGTAGACCCCTGGAGAGCAACACAAACACCTTTCTCAGCTCTGGCATCCTCTTTACATCTCCATCTCGTGTTGTCGTTTCCTGCCCCCCACAACAAGTCTCCATCACAGTCAAGATACATCCAAGAGCTCCAAAAACGTGCCCAAGTGTATACCCAATTCCCTCCAAACCCCATCATACACCCGTCATACTCACCAGATGTCTGGTGAGTATTTTAGTCGTACTGTTGCTCCATCATCCAGTCAAAAAAGAAAAGTCCATAACAAAACAACCAGACTAGCGGGAAAAGTGAAAGACCTCTTGATATGCTCAGCGGATTAACCGCTCTCTGTCGGCAGTCTCTCTGAGTCTCTCAGTTGTCATAATCACCAATTTTAATGCTGTCGACATCCCGCAAGCCTCGCAACACCAAGTCACCAATCAGCCACTCAACCAAGTGCACTCAAACCCCACAAGCCTCCTAAATCCGCTCCTAGACCCAGTCTAAGCATTCTTTCCAACTCCTTGTACTCACATCCCTCTTCCATCGTGCTGATGGCAATCGTAAAAGTTCTCCTATTAATTCTAGGAGTGTGTCAAAAGAGACCACCAAAAACACCGTCGGAATAATCAGAGAGCTCTGAAACACCATCAGGCTGCTCCTGGTGCCTTTCCGGTCATTCTGGAGCTCTCTTTGTGACTCTCCGACATTTCAATCTTTTTCCATGGTGGTGTCTTATGCTGCGTCTGTTGCTATTGAAATTCGGTTAACCTCGTGAACCAAAGGAGGTTGGCAAAGTATCCCTGTTGACAAGTGCAACAATTTTCGAAATACGCGAAGACAACGACATTTCACTCTTGGGGACTCATCTGAATTGCTTGTCCTCCAAACCATCGATTTTGACATTTATGACACTGAAAAACTTGACCTCCAGAAAAATCGACAGACAATGCGACACATGACAAAACCTCTCGACACATTAACACGACGCCCTAAAACGATGCCATCAACTGAGGTACCTTCTCGGACCTCTCCCAGACCTCTAGCTCTTCTCTAACGTGTTTTTACCAGCATTCAACGACAGGACTATGAATCAGCAGTGAGTAAGGTCGGGGACTTTTGTTTTGGACATGAATGGGTCTTAGTTTGCGCCTGGAGCAGTTTGGTGTAGCTCAGGTAACCGCGGGAGATCTTGGAACGCATTAAAAACGGCACTTCAACATCTACAACGACAGGATAAAGACGTCGAGGTTACTGGAAAGATCTTGACGTTTCTGGTATCCAACCTGATGAATGGTGTGAATCAGACGGCACTAGGGAACCACATGCTCTTGAGAGGCTTCTAAACTGTGTACATTGGAGGGCCCGGGACAATCCTCTTTAAACAACAGCTCTCTGAAGAGCATCGGCCAATATCATCTGCAGAAGTCGCAGCAGCAATGGGGGGTGCTGAAAAGCTGGCAGACGAAATCTCAGCGGTTATAATGTCATGACTCCTCAATAGTGGAGGTCGCTGTTTCTCAGCTCGTCTTCAAATGACCGCGAATCGATCATCTGAGACCATCAAGGGATCCAAATTCGCTGTCACTGGTCTTGACGTATTGTTCAAGTCCAGCTTGACAACAGTACAACACCAACAATGATGTGAACTCTTCGCAAGGTTGTGCTTTCCGTTCTTTGGATGACGAAGAATTAAGAGGAGTACAAGGACTTGTCGGAGACTGGGTGTGATTACATAGGAGCCATTTCTCTAATCTCTGTTGACCTGTTCTCAATCAGGTGATCTCAATTGACCGTTTTCATTGAGGTTTCATTGACGGCCAGAAAAAAGAGAACGGAAGAGTTACTTGCACCCTTCCAGCAACATTCTCTTCTCATCCATCCATATCACTACAAGTACCGTAAACACTCGGATCAACTCATCTCTATGAGGAAGTGAGTGGTAGACACTAAAGACCGAGCTCACAACATTGACGTTTGCGTCTCTGGAAACCGACTGAAACTGTTCCGAAGGCTCTAGCTCTCCTACAGCAGGAGTTGTTTTCTAGACTTGTTTGGTATCTTCAGCATAGCCGTTGAGTATCGCAGACGTAGGATATATTGCGGCAACGCTTCCATCAGTTTCATCAGCTCACTAATCACGGAGACCTCTCGACATGCAAAATCATTCACTCGTGCAGCGCAAAATGAAAGTCACGGGCTGCTCTCATTTCACCCAGCTCTATTCACTGATGGCCTTCATCTCACCTCTTTATCAATAGCCATCCAAAAGTGTCCACTCTCTTGTCAAAAACAGCTCCTCACCTTATTTGGCAAAAAGAACTCCGCAACGGAGAATTGAACTCCGGTCCCCCGCGTGCTGAACGGAGTTCTGACAGGCGGAAATTCTAGCCACTAAACTATTGCGGAAATCGTATTTTGGACGTTTTTTGGACATGCAGTATCGGCAGTCTGACTTTTTTTTCCGGCGACGATTTTGAGCGCATCAGGGGGTTTGACGCGTATTAAAGAGATGGGGTGTGTAATACTGCCCCCAAACTATCCCCCAATTGAGCCTCAATCTTATCAGACTCAAAATGAGCAAGTTCTGGACTCGTGTTTTGATGCCTCATGAGCAAATCATGAGACGTCTCTGAGCTGCTCAGAACCGGTTGCTGAAGTGTAAGATACGTTCAGAGAGTTTGGATATATGGTAGAGGACCTCCCAAAACCACTTCCTCTCAACTGGAACAGTCACAGGAGAGAGAGCCGAAATGTACATACTGTACTGTAGTGTGGTCTGTCTAGCCGGAACAAAGGCGCTAAAGAGGAAAAAGGACACTGAGAAGACAAAGGTGCCTCGTAGTTCGCCTGAGTGACACGTAAATACGCGGTTTATAGGCCCTCAACGGACCCTACAGCATCTATGTTTATGTATTGTCTACGTGATGCAATGCTATGGTAGCGTTTCGAGAGACGTGGTAGACAGTGCTAAATGCGTATCTGCTGTCTATCAGGTGAAGAAACTGCCAACCTCCAGCCTCTCAAATGAACAAAACTGCCGAGCTCTAGTTCAACCTCCTCCTCCCTTCCCGTTCGCTTCCTGTAAGCTTCCTATTCCTGTATCAGCCCCCCCCCCCTCCTCTAATGACTCTCTCTCCACCACGCGATTCCCTTTTCACGACCCCGTCTGGCCAACAAATGGGCGCCTCGATTTCCCTCCTCCCCAGTGTGACCCCGGACAAAGCCCATCCTGATCTCGCCCTTGGTGGCGCTCTCACATCGCCAAATCTGGTTCAAAATCACGTCGAAAAACGGCGACACAGAACAATGTCGATTCACCATGGTGAATGCTGGGAAACAGTCCGTGCATACTTCGTAGTTGAGGCCGTCGTCGAGATACGCCACCATCCGGTACGCCTCACGAATAGCCATGAGCTCCGACATGGTGCTGGTTTTGGCGGAACACGCGCCAGCCAAGTTGTAGGGACTGTGTTTCCCGAAATACACCCCGTACCCGCTGAATAACCGCCCATAACACCGGTACGTGGACCCGTCGCAAAACACTCTCACAAACTTGGACATTGGTTCATGAGGAAGGGAGGCTTGAGAAGTGGTGTGTCTGAGTAAAGTGCTGCGTCCAAGAACAGTGGTCTATTATTTCAGTGGGTCGATGAGTCGTATTATGTCAGTACGATCCCGTACGATACGTCGTAGCTCGGTGAGGCTGCAGAATCCTACCAGTACATCACGGGAAGATTAGATGGCAAAGCTTAACTGGATCTAATTTAATCTTTTGGTGGGTGAGTGGGGATTAAATGTGGGATATTCTGAACCCATATTCTGAACCCCACATTATCGCACGAGTGATGAGGATGTGTGAGTTTTTCTGGTCGCATTTTTGTCAAGCTGAGTTTCAGACCACGGTGGAGTCACGTGATATGCGGAACGCGGGTATGCACGGTGTCAGATGATGTCTGATTTGGGGCTGATTCGGACCTCACCACCGATGGTTCAGGTTGCGTCTCGCATACTCTTAACCTATGCCACTTCCACTCGGCCTGCCTCAAATGGGGCACATGACCCATGCCAAGCTCTAGCAGAGTTCGACACGGGCCACAAAGCCACCTGGAGTCGGGAGACTTTCCCTCTCGCTGGCTGTAACGCAACATGAGTTAGGTCACAGAAGGGGCCATCGTGGAAACCACTCTTGTCGTCTGATAGGACACCACTCTTGTCGTCTCATAAGGCACCACCCCAGCTTCTGGTAAGACACCACCGATGCCTTTTTCGTACGTCACGCGAGCTAACCACCCTTGCCACCTCCTTGACTCCACTCTTGTCATCGCGTCGGTCACGTTCGCTACGCTCACATGACCTCCGCTCACATGACCTCCTCGACACCACTCATAATCACCTCATAGAACACGTTCGCTACGCTCACGTGTCCCACTGTCCTCCTCACACCGCCGAATTGGAGACAGAACATGATTGCGTCCGCCGCTTTGGTTATGAGGATTCGAGATGACTTTAAAGTGGTGTGTAAGAAGAAGAGATGGTTTAGGGGTGTCTGTGTTTTTAAGGTGAGAAGAGGAGGGAAAATAAGGTGGGGTTCTTAAGGTGAGTTGAGATGACAGAGATGAGGTAGTGTGGTCGAGGATGGTGAAGATTTTGTATGACCAAGTTATCTTCTGAGTCAACAAAATTGTTGGGCTTGGCCCGGTGGTCGTTTTGATATATTTTTCATCTTTTTCTGATACCAAAACCGGTTTCTGTTTTGTCTCTGTCATTCTCAAGCTGTTCTATTGTTCATTGCATCGCAGAACTGGTACAAGTACAGTAAAGAGGAAGTTGTTCCAGCGGTACCTGTAGTTCTCTATCTGGATTAGAATCGAGAGCTCTCACTTTGGCACATTCACCAGTTAGTAATTGATTGAGATGTTTAGACGTCTAAGAATATTGGTCAACAATCGCGCAAAACTCGTTTTTCAAGTGGAAGACGAAGAGGAGAAGTTCACTGGAGGAGATAAATGAGCCTGCAAGTTATCTTTGTACTCTTTTTAATCAGCTCGAACGTCCTGGTGTACAGGAGAGAGACTTCTCCTCTCGTGAGTCGTGGCCTTAGGCAAAAAAGCTCGAGTACATCACATTTTAGTATGGGCCACTTGCATAATAAAAGCACCATCATGATCTCCTAGCTCTCCGCTTTATGGAAATATATATCTCGTTACTCCAACTTTTATATTACAGTATCTGTGCGCGCTTCAAATTCAACCGCTAAAGATGTCGGCAAAATGTGTGCATCGACACTTTTACCGACACTTTTGGTTGAGAACACTTCAAATTAATTGCAAAATATGCAACCTTATCGGGGTTAATGTTTATCATCTTTCTTGAAAGCGACGAAAAAGAATTTATATGAAGTCAAAGAAATTCTGAGAAGATGAATGAGACTCACCTTGAAAAATAACAAGAAGGGATACACATTTCGGTTATTTTTATAGCATTGCAGCAGTTTTGTAGCGTTCACCATCGTGCAAGTGAAACACAAAGGCTTGCACCCCGATGACAGTTTAGTTTCTGAATCTCAGATTACACACTTGTAGGAGCTCTAGGGTCGTATTGAATATGATAGAGACATGATTCTTGAGTGTCTATATTTCTAAGGGCCACCTTTGTAAGGACCCAGCTTTTCTTGAACGACCAACCTGCTCAGCATCATCCCACAGCTCCCGTCACGCTGAAAAGACGCCCATGAAGATGGAACTCCTCTATGTCAGCTTTTGTACTGCTGTATGAGCGAGCAACATCAGCTTTAGGATGCTTTCTTTGCGCTCAGAAAACCACGCCAATAATTGGTCCGTGTTGGTCCACATGCATCATGCAAGATTGAGCTTGATAAGCCGCCTCTACACAACAAAGCTGGTGGCGAACCTGGAGGACAATGTGAAAGCGGGCGCTCACAGACATCTCAGACGACGTTTTTCCGAAGAGTGGAGCTTTCAGAACGGTTTTCCGAACAGTGGGACGTGTTGAATGGAATAACCTTGACGTGGGTGACAACCCACGGTTACCATTCAAGGGACAAATTCACCAGTGTGTATGAATTTGGTCAACCTGATGCCGTGCTCAGGAGAGGCGAACCTCCCTCTAATAGAGAGCAGAGGCTGGTTATCGGAACGTCCTGGTTATCGGAACGTCCTCCCAGTAAGTGATATGTAAGTCGTTAATGTATTTGTTATAGAAGTTTTACTTTATTCAACAGCTCTCAGTCAAGACTCTCAAGGTGTATTCACTTCAGATCAAGTGCCACATCTTCATCCCATTTTCACTTGTTCAACTGAAAGCAACAGAGAGGTAGGCGACTGTACTGGCTTGGTTTTGGTTGGATGAAGCGAGTGGTGAGAGCTTTGGATGCTGAACCGTTCCTAGAAGTGATTCAGGACCTCAACCTCCGTGGAAGACGGCTCAGTTGTACCAGTGGAGTGAGTACGTCGTCGTCAAGAAACCTCCTGTTTCGGTATACCACCATTTTTGACAGTAGTGTTCGGAGAGTGTCAAACGTGTAAGCCGTTGAAGGCTGAACACAGTGGGTCAGAAGCGATAAAAGTCATGTGATCAGTGGAAATGAGAAAATGGACATGAGAGACTGGATCACCTTCACGCCTCGGTAAAAGCTTTCCTTCTAGTAATGTGCTTCCGACAGAAACAGCAGAAACATGGCACAACCCTGAGACTCATTCCTCAGTTCACCTCAGCTGTCAATAAACCCGTCGTCGGTTCACAACGACAGCAAAAACCGTTGGGCTCGGATCCTTGCGTGGCGTACTAAAAAGGGATAAGAGAGGTGCTGTCCTTCCAATACGTGGTCCCGAGGGATTAGGGTGTTAGTAATCGAGGAGGAGTAGAGCATTGGTAATTGATCAAGAGCAGTTTGTCAGGCTTAGAGACAGCTGAAAGTTCCTTGATGATTGCAAAGATGATTCTATCACCTCTTCCAACTGACTGAATCGTCTCTGACTCCAAAAGACGCATTGTCGATCAAGTCAAAACTCCGATTGAAACATACCGAGGTCAAGGAGACCCAGTTTTGACTTTCGGCAAGGGATACGACGTTTATACGCTGGTGACTATCGCCGGCGACTTTCAAAGCAATGTTTGGGGTGGTACGAGTAGGCGGCAGCAAGACGTGGTTCACTGGAGGCAATTGAGGAATTGGGGCAAATTCAAGCATACCGTTGTGATCCGTGAAGCTAGGGGATCCCAGCAGTACTGTTTTTATGGCTCCAACTGGAGTGTTCGGCGAGTTGTTGAGTGTTTCTGTAATCAGAATGCGGTTCAAGCGGAAGTGCAGAAGAGCCATCCTTTTGTCAAATATTGGTAATAAAAAATTTTTTGAGCTTCCCGTGAGCTGCACATACCCTCCTTGATAGCACAGAGAAATCCCTTTCAATTTCAACCATCATTTTGCGTGACATCTCATCCGTTCATTTACAAGTAGTAGGGCGCTCTCAAGTAATATTCATCGCTCGTCCGTTCGAGTCCCGACTGTGAGAAATATAGAAGTATTTATGGCGCAACCAAGAACATCTCGAAGACTGTGACACCGGTCTCAGCGGCATTTTCCGGCTCCTTCTTTTGCTCACGTCTTTTCCTCCACCTCACTGACTCAAGACGACATACTTGTAAACATGGCATCCTGATTTAGCCGACATAACAGCCACATTTATGACTGTGTTTGAGTGGGAGCATGTGGAGCATCTTGACCAAAAAGTGCAGATTCTTTCCGACCTTTCCGTTCGACTCCTCGAGCTTGCACTTGTACAGGTCACTTACACCAGCTTTTATATGTTCTTTCATGGACTCTACAGTGTGTTCAAGTAAAGCCCCGCCCCGTCACCGTATCAACTCGCGACAAAAATAAACGCCGTCTTTTTAATTCCGCCTCTCTCTAACTCCGTGTAGCCCTCCCCCGTCGCACTCTCTACAGTCCAATTGCGTTATCTCCCTTTGGTTTCAGGTTGCACCGCCTGGCTCGATGCGTAAGAGCTGCAAGAGCAAGGGAGACGAGATGTATCGGTGTGGGTTACTTGTAGAGTCTGGGGAGATGGAACGGGGCACAAATACAACAAAATGACGGCGATTTCCAACTCTGCCAAACTCGAATCAGCCCGTTGGACCCTCTCCAATGCCAAGACCGGGTCCTCCAGCCGCGGGGGATATCCATGTATGATTGAGTTTAAACGGTAGGAGACCTGAGACAGTTGAGTGGAGTAAACATGGAGATGGAGGGAGTGTGTTGTTGGTGGGATTTTCAGTTGTGGTCTGAGAGATACCGAGGTTAGTACTGTACTCTTACTGGAGATGACAGTACTGTACTGTACGAGTACTAATACCAGAACCAAATCGTACGAACAACCCCACAAGATCTCCAACAGCTAGAACGTCAGCGGAACATCGGCTACTCCGCTAAACACCCGTTGGAACCACTTCGAACCCCTCGTCCAAAGCATAACCCTCGGTGAAACAGCTTGGTGCAACATAGCTTTGGGTTTGCACTGCCATTGGGGGAGTGTACGGTATGCACGAGTGATTGTACAACTAGTCATATGTGAATCACGTGATAAGAAGACCCGGAGACGAGGATGAATCACCTATCACCACCAACCTCCACCTACCTCTACCTACCACCCCAACCACATCGCTCTATACTCCTCCAACCTCGGTACATGCATGCCCAGCCGGGTACCTGGACAGGCTTTTGCTTTTCATCCGCAGCGTGCCGATCTGCATTTTCAGACTGTCCTGGCGATCGACAGACGATCCTCGTCATAACAGACGGACTCGGGAGCCCAAAGGGACCGAGAGGGTATATATAGACCCTCGAGAGCCGACTCTTCTCTCCAGTATCAAACACTCACACACCCAATCACAATAATGAAGTTCACTCTCGCTATCCTCGCCGCCGTTGCCACTGCTGTCGTCGCCCAGAACGACGGAGGTCTCGCCGACCTCAAGGCCCAGTTCCCCCAGTACTTCCAGGGCGTCACCGGTCTCCAGATCCCCGCCCAGTACCAGGGCGAGGTCCAGGCCGCCGAGAACCGAGCTGGTCAGAAGTAAGCCTACGTTTCACGCCTTCCACGCCAGTTGTCTAAGTCCAGCTGGCCGCCAGTTCTTTAGTCCAGGTGGCTGTCTCTTGACACCCTGATTGACGACACAATTTACTCACTTTCAATGAATGCTTTTTTTTACAAAACCGTAGCGTCGTATTCAGAGCTGAGCTTGCTTATTCAAGGGTCCACTGTGGTATGTCGATCTGAGATGGAGGACTGAGAGTTTAGTCCAGAGTACACTCCGACCTAGAATACATCGTAACCAATACAGCGCGATATGCTTGGTTTGGACACAAGGACCTCTACCAGTATGACATCGAGTATCGCACTCATACTCACTTATGCTATTCATATAATCCCTCACCACCACCACAACCACCCCAACACACCCCAACACTATACCTATGGCCCAATACAGATCCTACAGACCGCCCAAAAGAGACACCTCCTCACGCCGATCCAGCCCCTTAAACAAGCCGATCGACACTTCCCAAACCGTTTTCCAAACACGTCCGAGGGTGGACAGGTACGGTACTCGTACTGTACTTCCTAGTTTGTACGGAATTGCGTCATTTTTTTGCCAAAAACGAAATCACGAGTAACTACTCAACGGGTAACCACCACCCAGAACCACCACTACTCTTCTGTGCTCCTTCCCCAATCTTCCATCTCCCACCCCTAACCCTCAGGGACTATTAATAGCGCTGTCCTGCATGCCAGACGCCGGCTTGGTGCAGGGGCAGATGACTATGTCAGGGGAATGGGCAGCGTGTTGGGATGTGTTTGGGAGGGGGTAGACGGATTAAAAACACGTGAGTAGGGCCCTGGTCACGTGATGGTCCAGCTCCACCTTCAAAAATGCATTTACCAGCTCTGTATCACTTTCTACACCGCTTCTCTCCTTCTCCCCCCCTCCCTCTTAACGTTCAGGAACAATGGCGAAAATAGAGTTTGTAAAACTCGAAGCGAGTTTTGAAGACGATATTAGGGAGACTTTGAGAGGGTGATCTTAGCAAGAACTTAGTTGTGATGATGTACTGGCTATATTGGTTGTCGACGGTCGAAATATAAATTCGCTCTTTATTTCAAGTCCATTATCGACTCTCGACTGTGTTCCACCTCCCCCGATTACGCCATCTCCTAGGTTCTCCTAGGTTAAACTCTCCCCTTCTTCCAGCAACAGTCAACCGCTCTTCTTGGCAAGTGTTTGAGTTTGACGGAGAGAGGGAGAAAGAAGAGCCGAGGTCACGTGATTTCAGCGAGAAGCGAGCAAAGCTCTGAGTGGGAAGAACCGATCGAAGACGAGTTTCAAGGAGGTTCGCAAGTTCGGAGTTCATTGGATCTGGTCCCGAACCCACAAATACGATAGCTCGGGTTTAGAGCCCATGGACGTGTTCGCCAGATGATTCCGATTCCAGCAAATGTCCCCGCTTTGCTCTAGTTCAACTACAAGTACGAGTACCGAGATTTCTACCTCTCTCACCTCGGCCCATCTCAATCTCCGACCAAACTCCGACTGACTTGGAGATGCGTATACCGAGGTCTTGCCCTGGAAGGCTAAGAGAGGCTGGATGGAGCTGGAGGGCGTCATTGAAATTGGATTGAGCTCGTAAAGTTACTGCTTGTTAATTCTGACTAATTATTCTTGGAGAACACGGACTCTAGCTACAGTCAAGAGCCGAGGGAGTATGTACTCAGAGAGCAGCTAGAATGGGATCAGCTCACGTCTTGTCAGATTACCTGATGTACGGTATTTTGTCATCCACTTTCGGAGGATTGTCTTTTTACGGTACTCCGTACGATTCTTGCACTGAGCCTCGATGACGGGTCTCTTCACAGCATGGTATAACCACTCAGATTTAAAGAAGCGCACGTTCTATCATTCGGCGAGACGATGGTCGGAGGTTTGCCCCATGCACTGAAGATTGCGGCTCGAATGATGGTTTCAAGACTCCCCTAGTTTCCCTAGTTTCAAGGAAGTCTCAGGCGGCACTCAGCCTACGTCGTCAGCGGTTGAATCTCGTTTCGAAGGTGTTCTCGTTCCTGACGGCGAGTCTAGGATGGACGAGTCTAGGACGCTCTCGCCTGATTCGATCCACGGTTGCGCTCACCGTTTGAAACAGGTGAGCAGGGGTTTATATATTGCTGAGGGCTCACGTCTGCACAGGGAGAGAGTAGACGAAGAGATGGAAGAGTTGGTCAAAGAGAAAGGAGGAGTAGGACGAATTTACTTGAGTCGCCGTCGACCCAATTCTGCCATCAAGTGGTTCATTTGAGATTGGCTGGGTGGTCTTAGTAAGCCAGAGTGGGGCGTTCAGAATGGGAACATTACGGTGAATACTGATACGAGTCACGAGTCATTTAGCCACGTGATCAGGATCTGAAGATGCTGTGACCTGAGCTCCATACAATAGCTACATGGCTCTTCCTCAGCATCTGGTACAACTCTCACAGACCATGAGCGAAGCGAATGGTCTGTCTATATTTTGAGATGGGTCCTTCAAATACAGATCATGAGCGAGCACTCTGAGATGGGTCCTTCAACCACAGACCATTGGCTTCGGTCATGATCTGACTACACTTTGGGATGGGTCCTTCAATCGTTTTGGGATGGGTCTGTCTACATTTTGGCATGGTCCTTCAATCACATCATTCGCTTCGCTCATGATCTGACTCAATCACAGACCATTCGCTTCGCTCATGGTCTGTGATAGAGTGAGTAGAGAAGAAGGAGTGAGACTCGGGACTGGGTCTTATATGTAGCTAAAAACTCGGTAACATGACCCAATTCATGTAACTGAGCTCAGCTGTACTCAATGTGCGTTTCTCGTCTTTGCAACCAATGTGGGGAATGTAATGGGGGATGAGGTGCACGACTTTGCAGAAACTGAGATGGCGGTCTGTGAGAATAGGCGCTAGAAAGCTGATTCTGGCTTCGTTGGGAAGCCCCGATCGAGCTGGCTCCAACCATGTACTTTTCTTCTTTGTGGCTCCATGCTAGCAGCTCCTAGAGAAAATGTCTCCGTTTCTGGCCTCATCACTGTTCATTAGAATTATGTCCCTTTTTCGTCTTCAGTAATCATCCTGCAGTTCGCTTTGAGATGGCCACATCAGCAAGCCTGTTTCTCCACCAACCAAAGCGTGTTCTGCTCCGAATAGACCAAAATTGACTCCACTGAAAAGCCCCAGTCGCGCTGATCATGAACATGTACTTTTTGTCACAACCACTACAACTTTAGGAGTACAAGTATACCGGCTGGAAGAACCAGAGCACATGTCTAGGGTCCACTTCCCCAACTCCGGGTATCCACAAGTGCTGAGTAAGAGCACGTATTGGTACACACAATTGGCCAGGTTGTACCAGGTACAGTACACAGGTTTTGAAGGACATTTGGGCCACAAATTATTGTGATGAAATTAAAAAAAAATAAAAAAAATTGGATTCCGATTCGGGCGGCTCTTGAAATGCCATTGAATCGACTTGTTGTACGAGTACTACTAATCTCGCTATTTTTGGACGAATAGTTGTTACACAACAGTAGACTGGCTATATACTGGTGTGCTTTGTTTGCCGTCAACACCTCTGGAACACGTAAACACTACCCCTAGCGGACAGACCATGAGCGGAGCGAATGGTCTGTGATTGAAGAACCATCCCAAAATGTAGACAGACCATTCGCTTCGCTCATGATCTGTGACTGAAGAACCATCCCAAAATGTAGACAGACCATTCGCTTCGCTCATGATCTGTCCATCCCAAAATGTATACAGACCATTCGCTTCGCTCATGATCTGACTCAATCACAGACCATTCGCTTCGCTCATGGTCTGTTACTCGAGCTCAACAACGGCACACCCCTCTCCGGGCACAGTCACGACCATGGCGCTATCGACATCAACACCCTCCATCTCACTATAATACTCCTTTTTGAGCGCCTCAATCACGTCTGGCAGCTTCGCCTCCTCAACCAGGTGAACCGTGGATCCTCCCCATCCTGCACCGGTCAAACGCGACCCAAAACCTCCAGACCCGAGCACAATTTCGCACACCTTTTCAGTGGCTGGACACGAGCAGTCGAAGAGCCGGTCACAAGACTGCTGGCTCTCGTTCATGAGTTTTCCGAGCTGTCTGGGGTCAGACTCGCCCTTGGACAGCAGGCTTTGAAACTCCAGCACTCGCAGGGCCTCGGTGACGACATGTTTGGCTCGAGAGTAGAGAGCGAGTGTTTGGAACTCCACGGGGAAAATGAAATACTGCTTTTTGACGTCGTCCACAGAAATGTCCAACAACTTGGCCACCTCCTCCAGAGTCACAGGTTCTCTGGGAAGCGTCTCCACAAGCGCCAAAAGTCCGTGGAGATCGGTGTCGACAGCCTCCATCAGTCCATGAAGAGTTCCCTTGTTGAGATTTCCGTTTTGGGGGATTGTGACGTCCTCAAGGCTCTTCAACAGCACGTTAACAGCCAAAGTAATCTCCACAACACGCAGATTGTAGTTTCGAGGCGCGGTTTCGTGCTTGTTGGACTTGACGAGCGTGTTGGCAACGAGAAAAACAGTTTGGGGGGTCGTGGCGGGGAACTGGAACGGAGTAGCTCGAAGAACGGGAGCAAAGTCGACCAGAAGAGTATGGTTGAGCTGGCCGTAAATGGAAGCAGCCTGATCCATGCCACCGGTGTTCACGCCAATCAGCTGCTCGCACGTGATCGACAGCTTGGTCAGCAGATCACGTGACACCTCCTCCACGCCCTGGGACAACAAAGTCACCAGAGTGGAGCACACCACAAAGGCTGCGGAGGAAGACAGTCCACAGGCGTCAGGAACCGTTCCATGAACAAGCACCTTGATCCCCACGGGTTTCACCGCTTCTCCAGAGTCTCTCAAATACTTTCTGCCCACTGTATGTCCACATTTGAAGTAGTTTGTCCACACCGTCTTTGTCTGGTCGATGGAGAGCACCTCGTCTGCTGCCGGAATGTGGTACTTTTCGGTGGGGAACTTGTCGGATTCCAAGTTGGCGATTTCGATGGAGTCGCCGCCGGCGCAAAAGGCCATGATTACGTCATCCTCAATCGCCATGGGCATGACGCTGAAATGAGAGTAGTCAATGTGTTCTCCGATGAGATTGACTCTTCCGGGAGACCGCACCAAAGTCGGCTTTGAGCCCGGGTAGAGCGCGGAAAATCGCTTAGTCAGCTGCTCGTAGCGCTCCTCGTGTTTGGACGGATCCGCGTAGATTTTCGACAGCGGCAAACGGCTGATAGACATGTTGTTGTGGAGGAAGAGAGAGCAGGCTCGGAATAATAGATCCGGGGGAGTTTAATTTCGGCACTCCAGAAAGGTTATTTTGAGTAGAGTTTATCCGGAAAACTGGGGTAAACCTGAGCATGACAGGTACAGCCTTGGAGTCAATATATTTGTCTGGGCTTGAGCTGAAGAGAAAGAACATGGGGCCAGCTAAATACAGAGACACATTCAATGCAACCAGAAGACTGCCCATTCAGAATAACCACAGAGCATCTCTATGGAACCCAACCGAGGTATCTCTCTGAGGTTCACGAGAACCACCACAAGTCTGCCAAAAATGCCCCCAGAGATTCGAGGTTCGAGGGGAATATATGGAGTTTCACATTGAAATCTTTGACGTGTTTATCTTCCTGATAGACTGTTTCAATCTCCTAAACAAAGCAGTGAATGTATTAAAAAACAGTGTTCACTTGTTGCATGGGTGAAATAGGACCTCATTGAAACGCTCAAAAATACACCGATTTGTTAGAATTTCAAAGTGGAGAGTCCAGCTGCCACAGCGACTACGCTATCGAATTTTCATCACCATCGCCCCAACCAATCCCGCGGTACCACCTGGGGGGGTTTGGGTTTTAGTGGTTGAGAAGATATATAGAGCTTTTGATGGTATGAGGAGATTGGGGGAACGTGTAGGAGTGTAGTGGACTTGTTTCCGTGACTCTAGGATGGATATTGGGTGAGTTGTGGGGGTTTTGGGTCGGTCGGGAAGGGTGGGGGTGGATTGGGGGTGGGGAGAAGTGGTGGAGGGGTGTGAGCTATATAGTTGGGATGGTGGAGTAGTGAGGACTCCAACAGTTGTAGTTTCATCCAGATCGGATCATTACTCGAGGAGTTCGCTTGATGATCACTGTTCTCTGATCTGAGTGACTGGTCTGGGTGAACAGATTTGAGTGAAGTTGTCTGCTCAGCACGGCAAGAGCGTTGATGGTTAGCTGTAAGACTGGATAGGCTATTTGACTACTGGTAATAGTCCTGAATGTCTATCCGTGTCTATATCAGCTCAATGAGTTCTTCTACACACTGCAGAGTCACTAACTCCACGAATACTGATCCTAGAGATACGCCGAGTGCATTGAAATGATCGTCAGAGTTGGCTCATTCGAATCATATATCAATAATATCTTTGCAACCACTTTACCACCACTCCAGGAACTACCACCCCTCACACCTTATATGCAGAAGGTTGTGTTGGTGTAACGTCTCAGAGGGTCGGTCTAGAGCGAGGTGGAAGTGTCCAATTTGTTCATAATCTGAAACATACACTGCTACTGAGTTGATCAGCCCCCAATCCCACCCACTAAGCTCCACCGTTGAAATTGCGTCTGTTAGCGGGTTCCTAGCCCACGTATGAGACAGTTGTGACGAGTACAGTCTGGGAGAATAATTGGCAAAGTTGTTATGGACAACAAAACCTGTCATAACTGCAGATTTTAGTACTACAAGAAGTCGAAATAAGTGTGTTCAAGGTCATGAGCGAAGCGAATGACCTTGATTCGTCTAGGACATTCGCTTTGCTCTTGTCCTAGTTGGCTCACGTTCTGGATAGTGTAAGTCCTGGTTTGTTCATGCCCTGGATAGTACAAGGTCATCGCTTCGCCAGACTAACGTTTAACAAGGTCATCGCTTCGCCAGAGTAACGTTTAACAAGGTCATCGCTTCGCCAGAGTAACGTTTAACAAGGTCATTCGCTTCGCTCATGACCTTGAAATACGTTGCGAATACGGAGCTAGGAGTCGAGACCCGAGTTGGCATGCAATCGAAGCGGATGTCCTTGACGACTAATAGGTCATGTCCTCAATCGGCTGATGTACTTCTTGCCAAAATCGGTTCACCCAAATGTCCTTCAAACCCTGGAAACCACCTTGCCAATTCTGTAAACTTGCTGTACTACAGTACTGTGCGAGTGAAGGACAGAGAAAATAAAACCGGTAGGTTACTATTTCTGTAGTTACCATTACATGGGTGTCATTTGTAATGCTGGTGTTTGCGGAAGTAGAGCTGTAATTACTGGTCTGGACAGACCAAGAGCGAAGCGAATGGTCTGTATACATTTTGGAATGGGTCCTTCAATCACAGATCATGAATATTCTGAGATGGCTCCTTCAATCACAGACCATGAGCATTTTCAATCTAAATGCTAGCATTTTCAATCACAGACCATTCGCTTCGCTCATGATCTGACTCAACGCCAAACACAAAACGCTACACTGCTCGAAATATTGCAAGACAGCAGCTTTAGTTGGGCTGATATTTGTTGCATAACCGTAGACTGGCTATTGAATAGTGTGCTTTGTGAATTGACAGCACCTCTAGAATACTGAAATACAACCCCCAGCACAACTTTTGTTTCAAGTAAAGTTCAAGTAACTGACAGATAATGAGCGAAGGGAATGGTCTGTGATTGAAGGGCCCATCGCGAAATGTAGACTTCGCTCATGGTCTGTGACTAAAGGACCCATTCCAAAATGCAGACAAATCATTCGCTTCGCTCATGATCTGCTATACTTGTATCATCGGAATGGTGTGTCCTGTAAGTGGGTTGTATCATCATACATGTGGTTTTCAACAAAGGAGGACATGTTGAACAGTGTGCGAGTGGCGGTACAGTGAAAACAACATGAGGAGATGAAATGTTGCTGTTGGACTGAATACAAATAAAATTTTGCCAAATTCAAGTGTCACGTGACTGATAGAACTTGATCTAAATTAGTTAACTGTCCGTTGGCGGATTCATTAGGCGAACTTTAAAAGCCCACATATGAGACAGTCAAGTACAAGATTGTGGAAGTGATGCGAGTCAAGACCTGTCCAATAATGCACCTGAAACAAACATGTAGAGACGAAATGTGGTTGTTTCAGAGTAAATGGACTGTCTAATAAGATGAAAATTTGGTTTTCGAGGCCACAAGTGTCACGTGACCATTTGAACGTCAATTGTTCAAATTCTCGCTTCGCTCGAATTTGAGTTCCACGTGCATACGTCTACATGACGAGCGTTGTATGCACTTACACTTGTACACGTCACATCCCACCACATGTTGTCAAAGCTCTTTCGATACGACGCGTTTGCCAAGCCGACGGCGGATGCGACGATCAAGACTGCGAGCGGCGGCATTGTCACGCTGCTGGCGGTCCTACTGATCGTCGTGCTCACGGTGTCCGAGTACCGGTCTTACACGACGCCTGTGATGAGAAGTCAGATGACGGTGGACCGGTACCGCGGCGACCGGCTGGACATCCATCTCAACATCACGTTCCCCAAGCTGCCGTGCTCGCTGGTGACGCTGGACATCATCGACTCGTCTGGCGAGGTGCAACAGAGCGTGGACCACGACATGACCAAGGTGACGCTGGATGAGCGGGGGAGAACCATCAGCAGCGAGGCGCTGACGCTGGGGGAGACAGTGGACTCGACGGCCGTGGCCAAGCGCACGTTTCTCGACGACCCCAGCTACTGCGGCTCGTGTTATGGCGCCGAGTCCGAGGTGGATCAGTGCTGCAACACGTGCGAGCAGGTGCGGGCCGCCTACGCCACCAAGGGCTGGGCGTTCACCGACGGCTCGGGCGTGGAGCAGTGTGAGGTGATTGGCTTCAAGGAACAGCTCAAGGCCCAGTACAACCAGGGGTGCAACATTGCCGGCAAGTTCACGGTGCAAAAGGTGGCCGGCAACTTCCACTTTGCGCCGGGCGTCTCGATGCACCGCGACGAGCAGCATTCCCACGATCTCTCTCACTTCAAGGACCCGGACGCGCCCTTCACCTTCTCGCACATTATCCACGATCTGTCGTTTGGAGAACAGGTGGACGTCAGTGGGCTGGACTGGGATAAGGGCGTGGCCATGGACACGTCGCCGCTCGAAAACACGCCCCACATGACCGACAACAAGTGGTTCCGCTTCAACTACTTCACCAAGGTCGTGTCGACGCGGTTCGAGTTTCTCAACGGCCAGAAAATCGAAACCAACCAGTACGCCGCCACGGCCCACGAGAGACCGCTGCAGGGCGGCCGTGACGAGGACCACCAGAACACGCGGCACATGCGCGGCGGCCTTCCGGGCGTCTTTTTCGCCTACGACATTTCGCCCATGCGGATCGTCAACAAGCAGGAGTACCGCAGCCACTTTGGCGCGTTTGTGATGCAGGTGGTGGCCACGGTTGGTGGTGTGTTGACGGTGGCCGCGGTGTTGGACCGGGGCATTTACGAGGTGGATCAGGTTCTCAAGCGGAAGAAGGATCAGTAGAGGGGGGGAGGGGGTGCCAGTGTAGATGTTAGATCTGACGGTGTAGATTTGACTGTGCTGGAATGGCTGTGTTAGATCTGACGGTCTTGGATCTAACACAACTGAAAAGAAAAGATGGCTTTGATAGCCTTGAGTTGGTTTGATGGTTCAGAAAATGGGTTTGATGCTTTGTCGAAAGCGTCTTTTGAGCTCATTAGAATGGTGGGCTTTATATTTATAGCCTTATAGAATGTGGGCTTTCCAGCTCTTTCAAATGTGGGCTTTATAGCCCTATAGAATGTGGTCTTTTTGGCTCTTTCGAAGGTGCGCTTTTGGACCCGTCGAAAGTGGGCTTTTTGGCTCTCTGGATGGATCTGATAGCCTCATCAAAAGTGAGCTTTTGAGCTCTTTCGTATGGGGGGCTTTTTAGCTCTTTCAGATATGGGCTTTTGGACCAAGTCTAAAGTGGCTTTCAGCTCTTTCAAAAGTGCGCTTTCTGGCCCTCTCTAGCTTGTCATCGACTCCGAATATAGATAATGATTATGATTAGCAATACCGGGCTCACGACTCGGCTTCGGTAGTACATACACAATCCCAAAGGAAAGCTAGAACCTCGATCTCTCTCCGCTCATTTCCTTCCTATCAACAATTTCACATACCAGTACTATTTCACTCTCTTTTCAAAGTTCTTTTCAGCTTTCCTTCACAGTATCGTACTTGTTCGCTATCGGTCTCTCACCAGTATTCAGCTTTAGTAGTTTACCACACACTTTGAGCTGCATTTCCAAACAACTCGACTCTTTGATTAGGCAATACATGGAGAACGGTTAGCCAGACGGGGTTGTCACCTTCTATGACGTACTGTACTATTCCAAGTAACTTAGGCTAGCTTTCTCGAATGCCAAATCTTCAAATTACAATCCCGACTGTGATTAGTAATGCCAGGTTCACTCCTGGCAGGGAAAAAAAGAAGTCCCATGATTATGATAAGTAACGCCGAGCTCCAAAAAGAAATCCCATGATTATGATTAGTAACGCCAGACTCCAAAAAGAAGTCCTAGCGGCACCTGGTTTCGATCCAGGGACATCAGGGTTATGAGCCCTGCGCGCTTCCACTGCGCCATGCCGCTGCGAATGAGAAATGTTGGGTGGGTGGAGGTATTTGAGTGCAAAGGTGGGTTTCGAAAAAAAAAAAAAAACGGCGAAAAACAGCGAAAAAATACGTGTGGATGAGAAGAAGAGAGATGAGAGGGTCTCTAAGCCACTGTTGAGAGGTCCATGGATCGAGGGTACTCGTTACGACGTCCTTGAATCATGAGTGCCAGGTATCGAGGTCCTTGAAGCAAGAGTACATTTGTAGACAGATCACCAACATCCACTTTTGGGAGAACAGCTGTCTCTGAAGTCGTTTTAGAGAACAGCTGTCTCTTGAAGTCGTTTGGTTACAGCTGTCTCTTGAGATCTTCTTCCGACTCAAACCATTCAACTTTCATACAAAGAAAATCGGGCTATGATCTTTTTGCTCTGGTTTTGCCCTGTGCAAGCAGCCTTTGTCCGACAATGCACTTGACTCGGTGTCTTAATACAATTTGAAAAAGCTGTATGAAGATTGTCCTCACTAGCTGTTCATAATTAGAACAGGAACGATTCCAAGATTGAGCCAACATCTTCCATTAACGCCTACATCGTCCTGTCGTTGTTTACAGTGGTTGCTGATGGTCCTACCGAACACCCAAGTAAAAGACGTCTTCTCTCACACAGCTTCCGTACAAGTACGAATAAGTGTAGCTGTGTTGCATCTTTGGAGTAATACCACCGTGTTGAAGAGGAGTCGAGTATTGAGATCTAGTTATCTCAGATGTGGGCACCAAGACTGACCGAAGAGGACGACTGAATGAGTCAATAACTGGGATGCGTGAGGTTTCTGACTTGAAACTTGGTGCGTCTTAAGATTAGAGAGCTGGTGTATTCGAGTTTGAACCATGGCTATAGAATATGAGAACTAGTCACTTATGAGTATTGGTCAAGAGGTTTTCTGTGCCAAGAACCACCTCAGATACACTATAATGGCAATGGCTGAGGTACTGTTGGAGTCAGCTGTGAATCGTATTCAAGTACATACATTTCACTTTACTGATGTGGTCTTGGAGACATAGGAACCACTTTACTGATATGGCCAGCCACTGGAATACTTCAAGTTCAATACCGTCATCTGACTGGAGATGTCGGAATGAAAGTGACTGAGGAACGTGATAAAGACAATGACTGAAATTGAATGGAAGTCTGGTTAAGAACAGAGGAAATGCAAGAGTTGAATCGTTGACTTACTGTACCGGTACTGTGCTTCGAACCTCCCAAAAAAGGTCTTCATGTAGTTTTATGAGTCTCAAGGATGGTAACAAGCCAACGGTAGACCCAGGCACGCAGTAGAACCCACCAGAACCCACCAGAGGACGTAAAAGAACAAGAAGACGAAGGCGGCGCAAAAAAGAAACAGGTTGACAGCCAAGTCTGGGCCCAACCGGGAATTGAACCCGGGACCTCTCGCAAATTGCTCAGGAACACCCTAAGCGAGAATTATACCACTAAACCATCGGGCCACTCGATGAGATTCCGGGGAGAAGATAGGGTACAAGAGGGAGAAAAATGTGTTCAAATTTTTGTCTGGTGGGGTTTCTGGGAGTGTTGATTGAGTCTGCTAGTGTTGGTGAAGTCGGAATAGTCCTGTTTGGACTTCTGTTGTGCTTGTGGCTAGATACCGGACTGTCCCATGATGTGCAACCTGATCTGAGACTAATTAGATCATTTCAAGTAGACATGAGCCGTTTGAGTCACTGAGAACAGCAGTGTCTGTAATTAGAACGACTCTTGCTGTTCCCCCGCTCTTTCTTGACTGAGTCTTCGCCAGCGAAAAAGTCATCTCTAGTTAATAAGATGTAGACTGGACACAACAGTGTACTGCTCGAGGAACATGTCAGAATGTAAGGAGACAGTATGGAGGCTTTTAGCCGAGTAATACATTGAAACCGGTACAATAGAACAATGTTTTCTGAAATAACGCACGCCTAGTAAGAATCATCTCATAAGTTCATAACATTGTTTCTGGAACACGCTGAGCACAGAGAACTCGTTGTGGAACACAGATGACTCGTTGTGAAACACGGAGAATCGCTGAGATACTGCTGGAAAGAATTGTTGTCTATTGAGTACTATTTTTAAGTGTGAAGACTCATAATTCCTTTTTAGGGAAGCAATATCATGGTCCTCATTCCTCAAGCAATCACTCTAGGTGGTCAGTATCACGATGGGACTCCCGAAAGAATAGAGAGATCATCGATGGCTCTACGAAGAGCTTTAGAGAAGCCTAGTTATTTCCAGACAACCAAACCTCTCTGTACAAGTTCCAGTTGGGGTGCTCTTTGACTTCTCTCGATCGTAGACTTCATGGTGAAGTAGCATAGATCAACAAGAACTCTTCCAAATACGCGTCTGGTGTTGGAGACTTATTCAATCCGAGGAAATGTCGCATCATTTCGCTCTAGTCGCTTCAAGCCACTTCAGACCCATTGTAGACTGTACAACAATTTTGTTGAGGATTGGTTGATAAAATAGTCTGCTTAGTGGTACACAAGTAGATGTAGTCTGAATGTTTCTTTAGAAATCAAAGTTACCACACGGGTAGACACCCTTCAAGCAAGGTCAAGTAGTAATCATTCCAATCCGTGTGACTAATAGAGATGTTTGAAAATTGCAGATAATTCAGACGGAACTCTGAATGACATCTACAAGCACAGATTCGTAGTCATCAGTCCACAAGCTCTTCCTGAAAGTGCGCTGACTTGTTTTGACGACACAACTTTGCCCGATTCGGAGTGGGAACCAGATGACTCTACTAAGAACCGCAAATGGCAAAAAAATAACAGCCCGTCAATCTTTGGCCCCAACGCGTAGCTGCAATAACCACGGTCACCTCGCAAAGCTCCACAGTGTCCTCTTTTGGCACACAAAGAGCCCGTATGTGGACATGCAAGTCTTATGGGACCAAACGACACACGTGAGGAGTCACGTCTTGATAGGGGTGTGTGAGGTAGTGTACAATACAACAGGCTGTAGGCTGGGCTGTAGTTTGAGCTGTATGACTTGTCTGTGCTGTCAATGTCGATGTATGTGTTGTTCTGAGAGTTCTTTAGGTGGTGTAATTGTCTTAGTTGGAGTTGAATGAGTTTTCAGTAGACTGAACAAGTCGGTGAGTGACAGGTAGATATCATCACTGGCCTATTGACTAGCTGCTGGATCCATCAGAGAACTACCTCCCACTCCACCTCCAACTTCAAGTCGTTGAATGAGCGAGTTGTGACAGTGGTAAAGGTAGTCATTAGCGTCTTCAAATCATCAAGCGGACCAGTATCTGTTCCTGGGTCATCCGCCATCATCTTCAGCTTCTCTAGACTCCACTGACCACCCTCCAGACTCCACTGTTCAAGTCTTCAATACTATCACCATGACTCCAAGATGTCCCCAAGTACTCACCATTCTCCTTCACACTGACCTGAAGAAGAAGCCACATTTCCTTTGCCTGTAGAGATGATGTCTTCAACGTCGCCATTTCAATTGTTGCAATTATCGTGTTGTTGTTGTCAAGTGAAAACCACTGCTGTAAGCTCCCTGTAGGCTCCCTCCATGGCTACCTCATGTGTTTCAGGTCATGTAGCGAGTCGAAGTAAATCACAGAGTCCGGCCAGATGAACAGCTTCCATCTCTATACAAGTCCAACTCTCGCTAGACTCTGAAACAACTGCCGTACTAGCACCATCACCAGTCCCACATGTTGCTCCCTATTTCTCACCACTTCCCAACAACGGAACGATACCGACGACAGAAGATGGAGAGATGATGGAGCTTGGAAAACACCACTGTTCGATTCAGTGACAGTCGGGGATCATTTTAGTGTACTCCACGGCTCGATACGACCGTTTTTGGCGGAACCGACCACATTCTCAACTTTTCAGACATGCAACAATTCCCGCTGCAGACGTCCTAGAGATATGAGACGAGCAGCAGAGTGATCTAGACACCAACGAGAGCAGTTTCAGCCACTCCTATTTTCTCTAGCAGCTCTATTATTCATTCCAGCAGTATTTGCAGTTTTCCCAACACAACTTTTATCACTGTAGCGGCCCCGAGCATACGACAAAATCGGCTAAAGTCCATAAAACACTACAAAATACTGTATCGAAGCCACGAGATATACCACCAACTCCCCAAAACTCCCCACGTCGTCTTCATTTTTTTTTACCAGTTTTTACGCTTCGTAATCACTAAAAACGCCCCTCTATCCCCAGAAATGCCGCTACAATTCTGAAAATTCACCGCATGACCAAACCGGCCTCGAAAGATGCAGAAATGGAGTCAATTAGCTCATATCTGCTCTCCTTTGCATTGTTTCGGTATTTTCCACGACCCTCCAACTCTATATACTGTGCCACATTGGAAATCGCAAAGTGAACCTCCTCAAGACCCAACTGCAAAAAGCAAATGTGGAGCCCCACGATTGCAGAACGCACCGGTGAGTGAATAATGTTTACAATCACGTGGGTTTGCTCTCGAACGGGAAGCTGTTGATTGGGCTGGGTTATATTGAGTCAGGTGATGTGGTATGATTCTTTTATATCTGTTGTAAGAGTTCGAGAGGGTAGTCGTACTTTACAGTCCAATACACCGTACTGACATGTACCTACTGACTTTAATACGGGCTGTCTCTCCGACGGGAAGAACATGGTGAACGTGAAACGGCTCGCGGAAGTGCTGCGAGCCGGAGATTTGCGATCGACACTGCAGTTGCCTGTCTAGACCATTTTGGGATGCGAAGACGCAAAAAGAAAAGCTGCGTGGAATCGACACGCTCGAGGAAGTCACACACACGTACAGACCCTTCTCTTGGCACCGACAACATGGTATGAGTCTATGCACGGCTGGAGGTCAACTCTACAGCCCGGACACGATAGGGGATGATGTAAGAGTCGGAGAGGGGAACTGATTATATGGGCGTGCTCTCAAGGGTACGGGGAGTGCATTAATCGACTCCGTGTTCTAATCGAGTCACTTTTGGGGCCAGTAGAGGGACTTTTGTGCCCACCTAGGAGAATAGCCAAAAACAAACGTACACGCTGTATTGACATGGGAATTGAGCATTTGAAACTTTGATACAATGATTAGCAACGTAATAGTTGGTTTGTTACATTTAGCAGGAGATTCACAGAGTGGTGGGGGGAGGGTGTGTGGTGTGTGGTGGGGGGGTGTGTGGAAGTAGTGGTAATTTGAGTGGTAGTAAAGCTGGAAGCATCGGGAGTTGTCCTATGGGTTTCCGAAGGCGTCAAGAGTCTTAATTACCTGTTCTGATCTCTCAGTACACAAAATTCCTATTTAGACCAATTGATGTAGAGTATTGCAAAAACAAAACAATTCCTCCCTCGTCTTCCCCTTTCCCTTTTTCAAAAACAAAATCAAGACGTAAAACCCTTGCTAATGTCTCAAATCTCGATACACTGACTTACACTGACTTCCACACTGGGTTTCATTGTCAAGTGATGTTCAGTCAATCACCACAACTCCAGACCTCCCCAACAGAATCGAAAAGTCGATCGTTGGACGCTCCAGACTTTGTAGATTGCACTCATTTACGTCATCATTAAATGACGATTGATAGATGTAGAATCGAAAATCTAGCGTTCAGTACCCTTGACAAATGTAGTCTTCCTATTCAAGCACAATTTTCACCCCATGACAGACCCGAAAACGCCCCTAATCACACAGATATAGTACTGTACCCTTCTCGACAGTCTTACGTAATCACCCCATCTCTCCAGAAACCCCAAATGCACCCCCACGTATCGTCTAAATCTCTTATCTTGGAAGTGGGAGGTCACGTGCGTGCAAAAATCGGCCCACAATTTTGTATTGCCCTGGATTCAAAATAAGCTTTGGAACAATGCGAGGTTCAGCCCTTTGTTTCATAAGCTTTTGAACAAAATAGCTATTGTTGGGGATGACCGTTGTGACACTAGAGGAGGCCTTCTGAGGAGGCTATTTGGCTGGTACAAAGGGCTGAAAAGAAGCTGGCACGGTTTGTAGTTTTTTTTTTCGCCCCAATTCTTTTGCTTTTTCGTTCTTCCAAGCCATCGAGTATTACGCGAGTGGTGGTCATGTACTTTAGATGAGATAGGCTGGGGAGTTTTCCAGCCCCAGGCAAATGAGAATTATTATCTGGATCTATACGTGCTCAAGGGAACGGGTCCAAGGGAGCTGCATTTTCCCCCTCAAATTTGCGGCTTCATTTTTGATACTTTTATCCTCTCTGTTATCTCTCAGTGTTGTCTCTCTCTGTTGTGTCAAGTAAATGCGCTCTATCCAAACCGTTTAATACCCTCCTTCTTAACATGCAAGCGAGAGCACATTTTTTGGAGTCGGGAATTTTAGCTTGCACATTTGAGTTTAATAATGCTGCGATAAAGAGACGTGGATCGAGACAGGTGTTTGGAACATTCTAGAATGGGCTCTCCGGGTCAAAAAAAAACATGGGGTGATTTTTGCCACCGTCTATTTTTAGCCTTATGGGTCCATCGAATTTGCAGCTTTTTGGCGATTTTACCTGATTTGTTCACCCACTTGTCGGCCGTCGCCAATCTCAAATGCCGTTCGCCCACAAACAAACACCCACGGCTAAAAACACCCCCGGCCTCAATTCGGAAGGCGGGGACTGGATTCACTCCATGCATCTCATGACTTTAATCTTGCTGGACTTGTTTCAAAAGCTCTCTGGTAACGAGTCCGAATTAGCGATGCAGACGTAGGGGGTATCTTTCGAACGAGAGTCACGTGACGAGTTTGAATCTGCAGAAAAATCCAACAGTTTCTTGCTCGTAATTGTCCTACCCCCATCCAACTCTGTTCGTCCCTACATCCAAGCTAGACCCTGGACGATTCTTAATCTCCGAAGATCCATGCATGGCCAAAAGCAATTGTGCACGCGAGTAAAAAAATGGCAGTAAAAAGTGTAACATGTGTGTTAGCCGCCCGGCCCGGGTTTTGTTTTTCTTCTTTCTTCCAGAGGGTTACATCGGAAAAACAAATTCGCAACGGAGAATTGATAGCTTTGGCCGCTTATGATGCATTTCCCCGGCCCCACTTATTGATAGGAAGCCTCTATAGATGAGATTTGGGCTGGAAAAAAGGAATGACGCCGCAAAGCTATAATATCCGATTCCCAGACGGCTCTGCAGTCGCCCAAATTCTCTCCTATTCTAACCTCATCGGAACTCGTCTCGCTAGACCGGAAGCAGTTAATCCGAGCTCTGGGTTAACCTTGCTTTTTCGTTTTTCGCCCGCATTTCTTTTTGCGAGCCTCGATCGTGGCTCATAGTGAATCCTATCGACTGCGCGATCGCCGATATTTCCCATTTCGACCTTTTGGGAGTCTTGGACCAAGACCTGGAGACTCCAGTGTATACATGTTCGATGTACGGATGCAGGGCCAAGAATGACGACATTTGCTGGGAAAAAAATGCTACTGAAAAAAGCAAGCAATTCTGGATGACGTAATCTTGGAACTCAATGAGTATATGGCGTATCTCCACTGGGAAAAATAGCCCGGGCAGATACGGGCTCTCACAGTCCGAGGCCATGTACATTTTCGCTTGTTCGTAAATCGCGACCTGGAGCTCGCTAATCGCCAGGCCCGAACTCTATGCACAGGATTATACAGCAAGGAGAAAAGTGTCCTGGACTGATTGGACAACAGTGGGGGATGATAGAGTCGGCTTATTGTGTTTGCAGAGCGGTCTCGAGGCCCGATCTTCGCAGGGTCTTGGCGAGACCTGGAGTGGTGTGTTGATGGTCACAGGGCCGGGTGCGAGAACTGAAAAGTGTAGCTCGAAATAAGAAAACGAAAAAACGAGCCAAAAGAGTGCTAATGGCGATGCCATAGACCCCCCACAGGGCGTCAGAGATAGTCAGGAGACTTGCTTGGTTGTCTGGAAGGTTTTCTTGGTCTTGATTGTCTGGGAAGGTTGTCTTGATTGTCTGGAGTCTTCGTTTTGTTATACAAACGGCATCTCGGGATATGGTGAATTACTGACGACAATTTATCATAATTGGCCATCTATACAACTTTGAAGGCCTCTCGGAAGAGCTCAACCGCCTGTTTAACCTCCTGGAACCAGATTGTGGCCCCATTCCCGTACTCCTGCTATCGTTGAGGGAAGCTGTTGAGCATGAGGCTCTGCTGCGAATGTACAGAGACAAAGACCCGGAATGGAGAGATAGTTTAGTCCTCTTCTTTGTTTTCAGCTCTTCAGTAGGTTGATGGTCGTGCTGATTATAGTGTGGACTAGTGGCATGTGAATGCCGTGCAGGTGGTGGTGTGGGTGTGGTAGTGTGGGTGGTGGAGTATTATTTGCTGTGGGTGGTGGCATTATTAGAAGGAGTTTCTGGGTGATCGACTGTGGCTTTTCAGTGGTTTTTCAGTGGTTTTTCAGTGTCCCGGAGAACTGATAGATGAGATTGACGACGTTCACGTAGGCAGCTGTAAATTGCCCTTTGTTATCACTCTGAAGCTCTGATTCGTCTGTTGATAGACGCCCCAAGTTGAGTCACCTCTAGCACGAGTCATTCTATCATTGGCCTTCTCTCAAAAAGACTGCTGTGGACAGTTCTGCAAACAGAGCTTTCGCCGTCCGCACACAACACAGTAGAAGAGCGGGTTGAACGGGGCAACGAGCAAGTGGAGTTGCTAAAGGTGTGGAGAAAGCTGACTAGAGTGGATATGAGAAGTTTCCGACTCACTGAGGGCTCAGACTGACTGCTTTGGGGACTGGTTGATTATTCCATCACAAAGAAAACGACGAAATTGACGACAGGGCGGTTCCAGAGCCGGGAAAAGTTGACAGGAGACTTCTGCGACTTGTTCTGAGTACCTGTGACTTGACCGTTTCTCTTTAGGACCAGTTCTCGTTGAGCTGTGCTGTTCTGTCTTCACCTTAGATAGTCTCACTATACAGAGTTGGACAGTGTAATTTTCGGTAAATAAACTGTCCAATATTCTAACAAATATAGTTCTTTTTTACTCGGTTATTCTGACTCTTCGTCATCTCACTCGACTCACATCACACTCGACTCTCATCTGCCATCATAAAACTCACTGACACATTCTGATCACCGGAGCATCCAAAACTCCGACTCCGACTCCGCCGACCCGTCTTGGCTCAATTCCCGCTTTCAATTGAGAGCAACACGTATCTCAACCAGCATGTACATAAATGCACATATGACGAGACCCATCCTGAAACAATGAGGGTTATGTACTGCACAAGTAGAGCCAATCGAGGGGTTCAAGAGATGAGCGATGGACTTGTCTGTTGACCACTCTGTATCAGTCTCTCTCAGCTATGCCCGAACCACATCAACCGTAGTGATTCCAAGTCCACCACGCTCACTATCCGCGAATCGTGGCTGCTCAACTTGCGTATGAGACGCTTTTGGCGGCTACCTCAAAGTCTAAGGGTGCATGAGATGTAGCGAGCTCGCAGGCGACAAAGCTTCAATTGGGTTTCAGGACAGCGATAGACGTGAGGGGGGAGCTGGGCGTGGTTGGTCGACGGGAGAGGAAGACCGGTGTGAAAGACTGGGCAGAAAGAGCAGCCCAAAGAGCAGTTTCGGGGTCGTGAGTCATGCTGGGTTTTGTTAGCGTAACCTTAGTCGACCCAAGTAAACTCTAACTGCGTAGTTGGAAAAAGCAACGACTGAAAATGTATCCGTGACGGTGGACGAGGAGAAGACAAGGAGGTGACGAGGACCACACGAAGAGACGACAAGGAGACGACAAGGGGAAAACTCGGAACCGCTGGAGCCAAGCATTTAGACGCCTCTGAAAACCGATGGGCTGATCTCTCGACCGTTGAAGGAATAAGAACGTGCACCCTGGGTGTAAGGGTCTGGGACAAGGCGATGCTGGGTTGGAGAGGAGGTGGACTATGGCAGAGCAATTGTACTCGTAGTGTAGTGTACAGTGTTTGTACGACAGAGACTAGTGTGGTAGAGAGGACCGAGGAAGAGCAAGGGCTGAGTGGTGAGCTGGTTGAATAGTGACAATCGACGACGAAATGAATGAGCGACGAAATGAATGAACGATTCAAATCCACAAGTCAGAGGTCGGAACTTTGATTAGACCCCAACTAACGGTCAACTAATACCGACGTGTTTAGATGACTTTGGATACGAACATGTGTGACCGAAACTCCAAGCACGTGTCATCAAGCCACCAAACACTTGTTATCGTCCACCCGCAACAGCATACTCTGAGTGACTCACCTCAGGCCACACCTCCTTCGTCACAATCACATGAACGTCAGAAACGTCAGGAACGTCATTAAAACCGTTATCTGTCAAAATGACAGCTGGCATGACATGACGTGGCGTCGCAAATCCGTCGCAAATCCGTCGCAAATCCGTCGTAAATCCGCCAGAAATGTCAAGTCTTTGTTGAACTGCTTTATGCTTGATTCGATGGCGTGGGGTGGTAGTGGTGGCAGCAACGTGACGGAATGGAGTTTGGTGGGTCTGTCGATGAGAGGAGATGAGTGAACAAAGAAGATGTATGGAACAAAACAATGTGCAGTGCCATAACATGTTGCTGGAGTGCTGAGACGTCGCGTATCACCTTGGTAGTGTACCGACGTCTCCTGTAGTTAGTCAGTGAAAAAGAGCTCCATACAAGTGTTCAGGCCTTGGTCCAGCTAACAGCCGCCCCAAGTCACCCAACAGGCAACTGCAAAGCCTCCGATAGTCGCCGACCAACTGTACCTCGCAAACGCCATTTGTTGGGCGTTGAACACCTGTATCTGTTTTGATAAGGCAGGCCGAGAGATTTTGTGGCTCAAGAACGACATCCGTTTGTGGCGCTCAAGAACGTCATCCGTCGGTGGCGCTCAAGAACGACGTCCGTTTGTGGCGCTCAAGAACGACATCTGACACTGTCACTGCTCGTGTCACTGTCACCCGTGTCAGTGAGTACTCCACAGAGTTGTTGGCGCACTCCAGAGACACTGCTGCGTACAGTCCTAGATTGTGCACTCTAGACGTTACTCACTCCCACAACACCTCTTCCAACATCACCTCTCTTCCACCTCCAAACAACCCCTTCCAACACCTTCCACCATACTCACAGACTGGAAATGGGGAGACCAGAAATCCAAGCTCTAGCTGACACAAAAAACCTCTCAATCGGCCACTCCGGACCCACCCCAACCCATTCTGCTTCTCAAAAATGACTTGAAAGAAACACTCAACGTGACAAGACTCTGCAACCGACTCAAATGACAAGACTCTGCAACCGACTCAAATGACAAGACTCTGCAACCAACTCAACGTGACAAGACTCTGCAACCACACAGCACACAGCATACAGACTTGGCAGGAGTTGTCCGACCTTCTAGTCCTCTTTAGAACCCTGTCCACTCCTCCTCCTCATCTACTCTACACCTCCTCCTCCTCACCCACCACTGTCAATATTAATTTTTCCTTCACCCTCATTTACGGTGACTCAAACCCCAACCAAGCTCGTACGACGTACTCTAGCTACCGCACAAACTGCAACCACAGCAAAGACGTATAGCACCCTGCTTCCACCGCGGTACTCGCTAATTTTTCCCCCTTTTTTCGACCTACTTGTGGGACACCTATTTATAAATCTTCCGTGCATTGTAAGAGCCATTTGCCCTCAGACCAACCCTCAGACCAACTTTTTTCATCTCTATTTTTTTCTATTTTTCTCTTGTTTTTTCTTGTCTTTGGTTGTTTTTGATTTCCTTGTCGTTCTCCATTTTCTTCCACTCCTCTCTTCTTCTCTCTTCTCTCTCTTCTTACCTCTCTTCCCTTCATCCCCCCCCCCTCCTCCGTTTTGTGTTCTAATTAGGGTTCGGTAGATATTTTAGGTTCACGCTACGCTGGAGCGAAAACGCTCTTTTTTGCTCTCCACCTTATCACACTACACTCTGTAAGCACAGCTACTGTGCAACCCACGCAGCTTTCAAAAAAATGCAATAAATAAAATATGCTATATGGGGTCTTCGTTTTCGCGTGCTAATATACAAGACCGGCGGCGCCGGAGCCCCGACCGCCGCCTCCTCCCTCTCTCGCCACCCTTTCCCTCCAACCGCGCTCCTGCACCTGTCCCAAACGGTGTGGCTGCGACTCTCCAAGACCCGGGTTCCACCGCAGTAAAAATACTACCACGTAATTTACAGACCGGAGGTGGTGGAGGGTGGTGGTGGAGGAAAGATGGGGAGTGGAGGAAGTGACGTCACAGGTGGTGTTGTGCGTTGTGGGACATACACAAAGTCGTCAGACTGTGCCCAAAACACATGCCCAAGACACCGTCCCAGAACACCGTCCCCAGAACACCAGCACTCTAAGCACCAGCACTCTCAGCACAGACACTCTCAGCAGACACTTTCCAGCAACCCTTCTGTCCCCATCACGAGCACTTTCGACTCAAGTGCCCACCTCCACCTCTCCACCACTCGTTCCTCCCCTCCACCACCCCTCTTCTCCATCCGGTCTCTTGACGAGGAACAATGACGACTTTGTCAGTGGACTGGTGGCCTGATGACCTCGATCGAATTGGTGGCAAATAAAAATGGCACCAAATTTTCTCAAATTTTCTCCAAATCGTCTCCAAATCGTCTCCACGTGTAGCCTTCAAACCATCACCTCATCGTCTCCACACTGTAGCCTCCAAGTCGTGTCTTCCACGTGTAGCCTTCGAGACACCACATCCACGTGTAGACTTCAAGACACCACATCCACATGGTCACCAAAACCACATGGTCACTCCACATGGTCACCAAAACTACCCCCCCTCCCCTCCCTCAAACGAGCAACCTCAGACTGCAAATACTGGACGTACTCTGCCGAGACCTGTAAAATGCCCGCCTTGGAGGACAGAGTGGCCAGTTCGTCGAGCGAAAACGGACACCCCGACGGATCCTGCGACGGATGGAGACCTGAGCTCGACGATGCGATATGAGCTGACCCAGAACCAGACGCTGCCCCCATTTCTCCTCCCGCTTCCGCCCACTCCTCCTCTCTCTTAATAGCCACCTCATCATCCTCTCCCTCCACCAGCTGGTACCACGGAACCAGCGACTTGAGCCGTAGCAGCCCCAGATTAATGGCGGACCGGTACTTGCGTTCAATCTGGTTGTGCACCAGCTTCTGCTGCGCCGTGAGCGTCTTTTTCTTGTACACGCGTTTGGGGTTCTCAGACTTTGCGCTGAACGACGACGAGTACGCCATTTCTTCCGGCGAGGGCGATAGTTGCGAGGGGCTGCCGGATGAGAGAGTGGGCGAGAGATTGAGCCCCGCTTTTTGTGCCACCGGCGAGACTCGAGGCGGTGACGTTTTTGCCATTATCGGGGAGGTTCGCTGTGACCGGGATTGTGGGTGTCCTTGCTGTCCTGGCTGTCCTGAAGCATTTTGTGTTTGTGTCTGTCCAGGAACGTGTTGTGTTTGTGTCTGTCCAGGAACGTGTTGTGTTTGTGTCTGTCCAGGAACATGTTGCTGATGTTGACCCTGTTGACCCTGCTGCTGCTGTCCCCGCCCCTCCCCCTGCTCCCCATCCTTCACCCGACCATAGCGAAAGTCATAAGTGTACAACGGATAGTCTGGCAGAAAAGGAGGCGTGGGCCCACCGCCATTATTCACCCTCAGATTCATCTCGACCGAGTGGCGAGGAGCCGTCACGACGGCCGTGCCAGGAGTCGAAATGGTGGACTCCTCGGTGGGAGGCGACAGAAACAGCGAGCTCACCAGATGAGGAGTGCCCAGCTGGTTGATGTACGAGCCCATCATGTGATCCGGGCCGGGAGCTGAGTAAGCTGAGTATTGGTGAGGTGGGTGGTGAGAGCCGGTGCTGTTGTTGTAATGGGGATTCGAATTGACGTTCGGATTGAGATTCGAATTGACGGTCGAATTGACGTTCGAATTGAGGTTCGAATTAATGCCCGAATTGCCAACTGGAATGGCGGAGGCGGCTGGAATGGCGGAGGCTGGAATTTCAGATTCAGGCTCGCCGTCAAAGTAGGGCTGCGCGTCGCCGGAATAGCTCCCCCGTGCGTGGTTGTACATTTAAATGTCGTTAATAGTGGAGTTTTCCAAATGTGAGATTCTGGCCCTGTCTATATATACATGTATAAGCACAAAAGGAACGACTGGGCTCTGGCTTTGTGTTTTTCGCCAACAAAGAGGCGAGTCCAAACCTTGTCTCCAAACGTTAACCACCATCTTGCTCAATCTACAGAAGTTTAACTTTCGGCCGTGCATCAAACACGTTGCTTTTCTCAACATGGCCGGAGCTTAAACCCGAACGGGCTGGGAATCAGGTGTCAGGCCGCAAACTCCGACAAAAATAGGCTTTTAGCGTGCGTCTTATGAAATTTGCGGATTCGCGGATTCTGGGGATGCCGGAAATAGGAGACGCTGATAGGGCCTTGGATACGGCGTGAGGGGAACGGCCGGATGGCGTGGTTGGCGCTCCAGACTCTCCCCGACGCTCCAGCTCGCCTCCACCCCGGAAAAACAGTTTAATACTCTCGGGATATTAAATATGCATTGAAAGTCTAAAATCTCCAAAAGCTCCGGTAGCGTGGTGAATTCGAGGGCAAGTTGAGTCGATACACACACCCTTGGCTGGGAGCGTCTGCGGCTCAGCACGTCTGCCCTCTAAATTTAATGGCTCTGGGATCGGCGTATTTTCTTCTTTTCTAGAATACTCTTCCATGCGGCCTCTGAGTTTTTGGAGTCTGAGTTCAGACCGCTGCACCTGTCTCGTTTAGACGTGATGCAGGAGCTCCGGGTTGCATGGCCCAAAAAAAAAAGCCAGGTCATGTGATTTTCGACAACCGTCGTTTTCGCCTTTACCGTGACCAGACTCCACCACGTCTGACTAAAGCCGGAGGAGAGATCATCCCGGCGAGTGGGGGAAGGTGGGGGTCACTTTGCTCGTCTTGAAGCTGTGCAGATGCTTCTGAACTCGGAGTCCACGGTTATACGGTGTTGACACGTGTGAGTGGGTGCAAACTGGGAGGAGGAGATGTTTCGGTAGTGCTAAAGAGGATGGCGGTTGTCTCACATTCAGTCGGCATTTTAGTGAATATGACGGGCATTTTGGTGAATATGGCGGGCATTTTTGGTGAATATGGCTGGCATTTTTTGGTTGAATATGACGGACATTTTAAGCCAATTGGCTATCATTTTGGCTGTCATTATGCGTGATTTTGGGGTGACATTTTACGTGAATTTTGGATTGATTTTGGGTGATTTTTGACCATCATTTTACCTAGTGTTTGTTGCTCCAATAAAGTCATCAGCCGTATTCCGTCCACAAATCCCATCAGACCATTCACAGTACTAGTACAAACTCCGACAATCTCTCCAGGTGACAGCTGTTCGTATGTACTGTACACGAACAACCGCTTTGTTGGATCGGCCACACGGCCATTGTTTACTGTCTGAATCTCCGCCTTGGACTCAAGGGGAAGGGTAATGACGTTTCTTGGCGTGGTCGTAGAGATTTGAGACACGGCCACACGGAGCTGAGTCGGGTGCAACTGTGCATTCTTGAACACGTCAAATACTTGAGCAGTCAAATACTTGGGCAGTCTGTGTGTTGTCAAATGACTTTGATTATTCATGTGGTAGGAGTAGAGGGTACTGTACGTAACTACTTGAAGTGAATACGCTTAACACTGTAAGTACGTACTGGTACGGTAATAGCAGGGTCAGTCAAAACACCACTTTCTCCGCCCTTCCGTGTCACCAACACCCTCCCCCCTCTTCCTCCGTGGGTTACTTTTTACCCTGATAAATCTCCACCATCTCAACCTGACTAAGCCCCGTGTCACATCTCCAAACTCCGACCCACTTGCTTCCAATCAGAGGGTTTAGGTACGCTTTGCATCACCCGATCTGTTCCGTCTTGACTCCATGCTGTAAAACTACAACGATATCAATTGTCAGACATGTCTCAACCGGCAGTTGAGCTCAAAAGTGGCACAGACAAACCCCGCGGCCAGCTACATGACTCACAGTCGGAGATTTCATTCCCTCACACAGCGTCTGCTGGAGATCGACATAATACTGCGCATTAGTGCAAGGGCTAATGGACTCCAAAAAACCGCGGAACAAAGAAACAGGCGTATTGGAGATGGCGTTAGCCAAACAGCTACACTTGCTGTAAGACCGATGGGTGGCTACACTTGCTGTTATTCTGTCCCTCAAAGGAGTTCAGACGGCGTTACCAGTCTCCTGGACCGAGCGTCTAACTCCTATTGTATGCACGGCTGGTGGCCAGCTTGGGAAATCCAAACTCCCGACGCTCAGCCTCAAAAGCCCGCAAATAATGTCCCCAGCCCGTATCCAGCGCATGCCCGTATTCAGCGCATCGCCTTCGCATTTCATTCCCACCAGATTTGCTTTTTCTCTAGGCACCACGCCCTTTCAGGCCAGACGCAGCCGCCTGTCAAACTGTTTTTGACAGCTTGACGGCCTTTGTTTGATATTGGGGGTTTAGAGGGAGAAAAGAGGTGTTTGTGGCTGTGGGGAAGGGACTGGAGAGCAGTTTCGGCGTTTAAAGCGTCTGATTCGGTGGTATTTGCAATTCTAGCTCTTATCCATTTTTCCACCGACCTGCAGATTTGAAAATGGTCAGACAGGGGTTTGGGACTTTTAATGGAATTGAAAACTATTTGGGATGGTTAATACGCCGTGTGGATGCTCTGCAAAATATCCCCCGTCTTTATACCTCTCCAATTGACCGAGTTATCGCACATTTTCGAAAAAAAAGTCATTATTCAGTACTCATTGATTCAACGCTTTTTCTAGACCATCAGCCTCCCGGTGGCCAAGCTGGTTTAAGGCGCGAGACTGTAATGGCAAAATTGTAATCTTGAGATCGGGCGTTCGACTCGCCCCCGGGAGATTTTTTGGAGACTCCAGATTCCATCGGAGATTTCATTTTGCTCACCTGAGCCACATACGACGTACCGGTACTGGACTTGTAGGCGACGTATTCGAGTTGTCAAATATTATGAAATGTGAAACATTGCGATGCCGTTCAATGAGCCGGAGACCTATTTAGTTGGGTCTTGTTTTTGGCAACAAAGTGTAAGTGATTGTTGGGAGGATTGGTTGGTGGGTGGTGAGACGAAACTGGTCTGTGAAAAGTGTGTGAAGAGTGTGTACATTTGTTTTGCAATTGTCTGACCACGACTCCCGGAATAATCACGGACAAGATTCACAGCAAGTGGAACGGTCCGGCCACAATAATTAGACTTGTAATTATTCAATTAGTGCAGCTGGAGCAGAGAGCGTGAAGCTGATAAGGAGAGCGTGAAGAGACATCCAGGAACAGCAAGAGTCTGATTTAATAGATAAATTGCTAAATTGAGCAATTTGGACCTGGAAGATGGACTTTGGAGATTGAGATTGCTTACAAATCACGTGGACCGCGTATCAAGGTCCGAACCACGTGAATCGGAGAATGGAGACAAAACTCCGACTCCCATTGTTGCCTCAGAAGCGTTCTTTACATGACGGGGATTCAGAGCAAGCATTCTACACAAGAGCGTTTCGTCATGTAGCCTGTAAGAGGTGCATGCCCTGAAAGGAGGGACGTTTTATTATAATATCTGGGCAGGCGGATCGAGCTGGAGTTGGACGGAGACGGACAGAACGAACAAGGGGTTGAGGTGAGGGGGGACTACGATACGAGTCTCTTCATTGTGAGCTGAATTGAGGGTGGTGTTCAGGTAGAGCTCTCTGGTAACAGCAATTGGTTTTTGGACTTCTTCTAAACTGAATGACTTCACAGATCTTCTTTTTTTCCGCCACATCCCCACTTGCTATATATGTCCATCGACTTTGGTCTGCAAGCTTTAAGATGACGAGGTGTGGAAGACAAGTGGAAGACAAGACGGACAAGAGGAGTGGCACACAAGGCTTCGACGGGTAGAGCCACCTGCATGTCGCTGAAAGCGGGCCCGATCTTGGTCCATCGAAATTACCGCCCACATAGTCGGCGGATAAATGTAAGCACGGTATTCGTGCGATATGGTCTGTATAACTTTCAGTTAAGACACTTGATGGTGTTCTTGCTACAAGATCAAGTACAAATACTGGAACTCGAACTGGAACTCGAACTCACCTCTTGTACATACCAATTGAGGCACGGACAGCTTCTGAACACCTCCATGAGAAGGCTGCTATTTGAACTACTACTGATACGAAAACACCACCCACGTGACACGAAAAAGCAATAACCACCTGATACGCCCTGCCGGAAGACAGACTATACGTGCATGCTTGTCCACATGCTGCCCCTGGTCTACGAGTGCTGTACTCGTAGCAGACACTCGTAAACAGGTCGTAGAGGGTGATGAAGTGGTGGAGTCGACATATGGCATTGGTGAGACGGCCACAGTGTCCTGAGACGCAATTAACTAATAAACCGTCTCTATATCGCTTTTTTCCGCCAAATATTGTCCTCCCAGCACCCCAAAAACCCCCAACCCAACCCGACCTCGCCAATCCGATATAATTACTTGAGAAACGGGAACTCGCCAAGTAACCCTCATCTATATTGTTTATGTATTTGATAAGTTTTTAAAAAAAAAAACAGTGACCTGGTTTTCGGCCATTGTCCCTTCATACGGGCGATTTTCGGCTTTTATATTTTTTTTTATTCTAAGGGTTTTTGCTCTCATGCCGAGAACCATGGAGACCGGGGTTCGATTCCCCGTATCGGAGTGCTCAGCTGTTACAGATGGTGGACTTTTTTTGGGGCTTCAAGAAGGTATGTATTGTCGTCAACCTTTTAGTCAGCAACGGAGAGGTGGGCTAGAGAGGGCTGATATCGATGACGAAAGAAGATACAAACAGAAGAGCTTCAATTGTGGCTCTTTAGTAAGTCTGACCACATTTGACCTTCTTCTCATCTCTCTTCAACCATTCTCATGTATCACCTTCATGTGACGAATACACCAACATTAGACAAAGCAGCAAATCGTTCAAATATCAAATGGTCCACTTCAAATTCATCAGGTTTCAGTGGCAGTCAAAAAAAGGCCCCTGATCCATATCCCAGACTAACTGTACCTTTTTCAGTGGCTCTCCTAAACTTCACGATCATCGTTTTTCCCCACACACTAAAGGGTTTCTATTCTAGGGACATGTGGTCTAAAATGGTGCTTAGGTACAGTTGAGGGCATGGTCTGGACATGTGAAAACATGTGTAGAGGGGTGAGAGGGATCTGAGATCTCTTTCATGAGGAAGAGCACAAGTATGTACAGTACCTGTAGTTGGCCTAAGCATGATCTACGACAGTGAGGGTTAAAAGACTACTCGGGCTTGCTTATCAGTGCTGTACGAGGACAGTGAGTTAACACAATTGGCAAGGTCGTTTTCAGGTGTTTAGGTCGCAACTTATTATGAGAGCATCCGATTTGGAATACTCTTCTGCTTCTTACAACATTGTTTTATCCACTTGTTGTATTAGTACTAAAATCTGAAGTTATGACCGATTTTGTTGCCCAAAACAACCTTGCCAAAATCTCTCTCAACTGTACACCCAGCCAATCTCCCTCAGACCAAGGACATGTTTGGTACAGTGGGTTCGGTGAACTGGCAAGGTTGTTATGGACAACAAAACCTATCATAACTGCAGATTTTAGTACTACAAGAAGTCGAAATAAATATGTCATAAGAAGCAGAAGAGTCTTGCGAATCGGAATCTATAACTATTTTCACCTATCACCATAATATGTTGTGGCCTAAATGTCTTTCAAACACCTGCAAACTTCATGGCCAATTCACCTTCCAGACTGTAATGTAGTGTCGACGCAGTAGTGGCAGTCTAGATAGCACTGCGATTTGGCGGTAAAAAGCCCTCGCATATTCACCATCTCCGCTACTCTCTTCCCACCCATATTATTCCCACTCATATTATTCCGTCTGTTTACCTGTCCCCTCCGCCAAACTTGACCGTTTTGACAACTGCATGAAGCTCCAAACAACAGTCCCTAGAATCAGCCCAATTCTGACAAGAATGATACCAACTTCGACCTCCAAAGCCTTCGAAATCCACTTTTTTTTTTTCTCTGCATACATTCAATTGATTATAACACCTTTGGACTGAATGTTAGCTTAACAAGTCAAACAAGATCCCCATAAACTAGCCGAATGTCATGTGCAGCGTCCTGGCCAACATCCGGAACCAAAAGTTCCTCCACCCTCGTCTGTTTAACTCTATGTTTCGTCTCCTTGACTTTTTTCCTCATATGTTTCAAGTCTTGTCGTCCCCTGCGGTGTCTACGTTTCCACCTACTGGGCGGCGAAGGCCGCCTCCTACTGGGCCTACGTTTCCTACGAGTGATCGTCCCCTGTCTACAAAGGCACATCTCCATCGTAGAAGTGCCACTGAGCCTTCTTCAGATGGTGAAGAAGTCTCTGTTGGACGTTGATGTGTTCACATTTTCTCAATTATACTTGAGCCATCCAACTAAGCCACACGGTTTTTGTTGAGACCACAAAACTCCTCACGAAATCACCAAGAGTAACGCAATTGATCAGTAATTCCTAGCGCACACAAACACAACCCTCACTTGCCATCCTACATCATATTCCATTCAATCTGACCCCCAAAAACCAACACAAACCAGTCTTGGGTAAATCGCTATCAAAGGTCACCAAACCCAGTTTAAACCTCCAAGGCGTGAGAGAATAACGCACGGAAAAATGATACGAGAAACAGTCTCGGGTCTATCCACAGCATACGAATGTGATCGCATTTTTCTCCCGCGTTCATCTACAGTGGTTGTCGGCTCCAATTCAGGCTCTACGGGCTTCAAATTCAAAAGTCATTATCATAAACATAAATAGGGGGTAAGGGGGGGGGTTAGAATCGTTCCATCTCGTTACACATTAATAGTGCTCAGCAAAGGAGAGTAGTTTCGCAGCAGAGTCTTCCAGCTAGTAACGGGCTCGTCGCCATTAACAGGGCAGGGCATGCAGGTGAGCGTCTTGAGCGACTTCATGCGGCCAAAGTACAGCACGTCCTCCATGACGTCGGCAATCTGGATCGACTGGTTGAAGACGACGGTCTCGACGTTGGGGAAGCCCCAGATTCGGCGCAGCGGGATGGCGTCCTCGCAGCCCTCGAACCGCGACAGATCCAGGTGCTTGAGCTTGGGGCACATGATGTTGGGCAGGATCGACTCGCCGAGGTTGTAGATGAGCGCCGTGAGGTTGGGCAGCTTGATCTTGTCGAGAGTGTGCTCGCTGAGCGGCGTGGCCGACGAGTAGACGCAGTTTTTGATGGACAGGTACTCGAGAGACGGCGAGCAGGCCATGACGGTGGCTCGCAGCTCGGCGGGAGAGATGGGGGCGTCGTAGAGACCGTCGACGGCAATGTACTTGAGGTTTGAGGTGGAGGGCACGAGTTCGGACTCGGACCCGGACTCCTCCTCAACCAAAGACTCGTCGGCAACGCCTCGGTACGACACTCGCAGGGTCTCGAGCTTGGAGGAGTTCCAGAAGACTGAGAGCGAGAGCACGTCGCCGGAAACGACGAGATCCAGGTGTTGCAGCTGCGTCATCTTGGAGAAGAGCTGCTTGGCGGCCTTGTTGGAGAGCTGCAGGTGGCCCGAGAAGGAGGCAATGTTGTGGGCAAAGTTGAAGATGGTCTGCGGGCTGGGGATCTCAACGGTGTAGTTTCTGTGGAGCTGGAGATGGCTGAGGGGCTTGGTGTTGCCTTCGGGCAGCGCGTACGAGACGTACTTGTTGAGCGCGGTCTCGTTGAGCGGTGTGCGTCGGTCCATGTGGATGCCGCTTTCTCTCCACAGGTCGCCGGAGCCCGTGATGATGGAGTTCCAGCTGTGGGAGACCTGGTGGGAGGCCACGAGGTCGTCGAACGCGAGGCACGAGAACACGGCGTGGCAGATTTCCGTGGGCAGCACGTCGGTGAAGTCGCGACGAGTGTCGAGCTTCTTTGTGGCACTGGAGAGTTGGGCCGCAAAGTGCGAGTGGTGGTCCAGAGGCGTCATCATGGATAGACCCGAGTGGAAGAAGGGGGTCGCCATTCCCGAGGGCATGGCTGAGGGCATGGCTGAGGAGCATGCTGAGGTCATGTTGGAGATGCGTTGAACGAGGTTGTGTTGGTTTTGTTGTGTGTGGTGTAGTGTTGTGTTAAGTGTCACTAAGTCGTGTCACCAAGTGTGTACTGAGTAGTGTAGTGGGTGGTGAGTAGTTGAGTGGTTGAGTGCTCAAAAGTGTTAGTCGCTTTGTGTCAATCGGTTTGTGTCTGTCGATTGATGGTGTTTGTGTCGTGTCTGGTTTGTGTACCAGTTTCTTTCGATTGGTACCGTCTCTGTAAGTATCAGTGTCTTCGTTGTGATGAAGACAAGTCAGGCCTCCCTCCTCACACTATATATACCGGTACAAGTACCGCCCTCTAACCTAACACCACCATTCAGTCACCCGTTATATAACCTTTGACCGTGCCGCCAGGCTGCGCTAAATCTGGTAATACAACTCTGTCATGTGGGGAGAGTGTGGGGTGAGAAATCTGGGGTGAGCGGAGTATTTGTGGACACGCTGGTTTTTCGCTGCCACCTTTCAACCGACACAAACAGCGCAAATCTGTCGAAAAAACGGCTCGCCAACCCCTCCTCATCGCACTACACGTACGTGCCTGTACTGTGGGGCCTGCATGGTCACGAGTGGGTCGGTTTTGGGTTTGCACTAAGGGAGGGGAGGGAAGCGATCGGTGATAGTTATGGGGGAGTTAGCTACATCATTGTGATCCTTGGAGTCCGGGGAATAGTTTGGTATTACTCACATCTCCTTAGTACCTCTAGTACGCTCCCTATAGTCACCCCCCAACACCTGATTAAGTTGTCCAAAAAAAGTGCACCGATAATGGCCAACTCTAACCTTGTGGCTAACATTCCCCTTTGGGACTTCCGCCACGCACGAGACGGCATCCCAAAGAGGTAGCGGGAGAAGCAGAGAAATCCGGCAGGTTGTGGGGACGCCGAATGACGTGATAAGAGCGGTTTGAAAGGGCTACAAATGATCACTCAGTCCGCCCGGCCCGATTCCAGCTCTCAGATTCTCCACAGCACCTCTACAAGCCCAGATAGACGGGCCCTTCGTCATCCCACTAAATCCACTTTACATGATCAACCTTAGATGGTCGCGAAAAAAATTACGTCACACACGAAAATACCCAGAACCGATCGTAAGAGTTGCTGTTTGCTGGCATATACTTGCACCATGTGACCAGCTCTTTGTGTGCAATTTCCACCTCCTGGGCGGCTCTTTGTGTACGTTTTTCTCCTCCTCGGGGCTATGCTCTACCCCAGTATCTTGTCTCACAAGTATGCCTCCCTACTGCGTGTGTAATGGTTGACTGAGACATGAGTGACGACTGTGGAGAGAGAGAGGCGGCCGAGTTTATCGATAAGTGGTTTACAGCGACAAAATCCAACTGAGAGAAGTTTGAAAACAAGAATCAAAAGGCGATCGAAACCTTGGAGATTGTGGGGTGCTGTGAAACTGTCTCTTTGGACCGGAATGAGAAGCAATGTGTGGGTCGCAATGGAAGTAGCTCCTCCGTCTTATCTCCATCGCATCTCGGCTGCAGAACATTGGGCTTCCGTGTCTCACAGGTGTTTCAGGGCGTCGATGAGCTGCAGCTCATGGCGAGTGCGATTAGATACAATACAGAGGCTGAGTTTATGAGTGGAAGATGGAGAAAGAGGACTGAAAGAGGGCTAAGATAGGGCTGAAAGAGAGATGAGTTTTCAGATAGGGCTGAATGTGGGGCTATTGTTTGGTGGGGTGAGATTGGATGGGTTCTCTCTTTGGTAGGTCTGACGCTTGAAGTGTTCTTGACAGTATGGTTGTCGTTTGGACTTGTACTTGTAGTTCACCAGTCACTCTCTAGGCCCTCCCCACAGATCACGTGCTTTTTTTGATTCTAGGGAAATGCATGCTTCGCTTGTTCCGTACCTACATTATCAGGCACAAATGAGTTTCTGAAACAGCAATAGAGATGAGCCACTACGTACAAGCAAGCCAAACGGTTGCTGCCGGAATACGAGCCAGAGAGACTAGCAACTGTTGCTGTTTGGAGCCCGGGCAACTGCTGGATATGTCGAATGGGAAAAAACCACCTCCAGCCCCGTTCAGACCCGATGCACGGCTTTTTAATTTTTCGGCGATCGACACCGGGCCTGACTCACTGGGGAGAGCTGCAAAACACGTCCAACTCTATCACTTGTCGTCGACCTGTGACTCGCACGTCTTCTCCGTGAGTTATTACTTCTTTGGGAGCCGGAATGAGAGGAGGGAGAAGGACAGGAGAATGACGGAAGGATGAGGTGTAGACGAGTCACGAAAAACGATATTGGTGGTGAAAAAACTACATGAGCTAGTTTCCTCGTTTTTCAAAGCGCACGCGACCACTGTCCAGCCGCTTCTTCACCATCCGGGCGATTTTTCGTGCTTCCTCTCTCTGACATGAATCTGGGGCAGTATGTAATTTAAGGTTTGGTGGTTACCCTCCCTTATCTTATTATATTCTATTTTTTAAAATCACATTATTATGTATCTCAATACACTCTATTAACAAATGCTCATAGTGTACGCCTGTATACTATTACATGGTGGCATCCGAGTTTTGAACTCGCCCCCGTGGTCGAACGCATCCGCTTTGACACCCGAGGCTCCGTGAATTTCCACGTTTCTCAGATCTATGCCGAGACTCGCTTAATCTCGCATGAGATGTTGAGGGGGGGGGGGTTGAGGAAGGGTGTGGGTTCGATTCCGGGTGAGGTTAATATATTACAAGTACATCATTCACGAAAAAAAGAGGTGGAAGAGGTCCTAAACAATAAGAAGCTACCAGAGACTCGTTAAATGACTAATATTTCTCTTGTTCTTAAGAATAGCTCCCATTAGTACTTATACTTGTGAGGTGCTTGTCACTCTTGACCTGCTCCCGAAAGTTGTATATCCAACGACTCCACCAAGTGCTGTAACCAGTGCAGGAAAAAAGTTGCTGGAGAATAAGTATTGCCAGTCAGTGCTTGGGGATTGGACACAGCACCAGTTTTTGTTTCTCTGGCGTACTTGTACTTGTATTTTTGGGACTGCTACAAGTAACATTTCCAATGACTCCTTATGAGGGCTATTTTGGGTGAGAATACAAGGCGGCTCTCGGCGAATAATGAAATCTGACTGCAATCAGAGAAACCCTAGAAAAGCTCGAGAGGTCGTCAGATATGATACTCTGGCTTCTATTCTTGAAATTCATGTACTCTTCCTGTGTTTCCTAGTGACCCCCCTCCAACTCAACTTGGATCACTCCATGCCAGTATACAAAAGTTAAGTAATCAGCTTCCGCTGGTTGAATACCGACTCGATTTCGGCCAGAATAGTACAAAAATGATGAGACGGATTCCAGCTTCTCAAAAGTATAATGTTTGTTCCCATTGCATCATTTCTCCACGAATTGGAGACCTGTGTATTACCCGTCTACCCGTACCACACCGCGAACCACCAAAAGCGAAAAAAAAAGAACCAACCGCTATGCGCTTGGATACTCATGACAACCGAGAGATTCGAACTCTCGCCTCCGAAGAGACCAGGATGTTGATTCAGTCACCTGAACCTGGCGCCTTAGACCGCTCGGCCAGGTTGCCGTATTGTTGATTACTAAGAGTGGTGGAGACGGAAATGTGAATTTTGGCGGAAAATTCGGGCGAAAAAATGGGTGAAAACAGCGGAGACACGGCAAGTAAGCTGTCATGAGAATAGGGAGCGGATTTTTTGATAATATCTGGTCCCTGATCTCCAATAAACTAAGAATAAGTCTCGTTACAGTTGAGAAAGGGGAACGTGAAGACATGACCAGGCTGTGTATCATACGGAGATGGTGTAAATCACGATTAATGAGACCAAAGAACACCAATCCAGTCATGAGAGCAACCATCTCATCAGTAATGGTTGTCGTGACTGTCACTTCACCACACATTTGGATGCCTCGGTACAATCTACAATCCCTCCAACTTGTTTGATACGAGTCTGATTGAAACGAAAGCTACACGGTTCGTATCACCACATTTCTGGCTTCATTTTGGTACTCTCTGAGATCGACTCACACCACCCAACAAATTCCTCCCATACAACGCTGACTCACCAACATTAGTATCGCGACGCTACAAGAGCATGTGAGTACAAGTGTAAAGTACTGTATCTGAGGGCAGAGGAATCAGCCAGCAAGTTAGAACAAATCGAATCACGTGATCCATCATTTTCTCAAAGATGGTCCTCACAACCCATCTTTTTGTACTTCCCTCAGTCCACCACCCCACCAAACTCTCCAGAGTTACCCTACCTCATGCAGACCACCATCACCATTGCAATGAGTGCGACTTGAGCAGACCACACGTACAACAACCCACAACACCGTACGACACAGACCCTTGCGTTTGTGGCCTTCAGCAGCGGTTTATTAGTGACACGTGGCATTTGCGATTGCTCCCGAATTGCGGATCAGGCAGTTTTCAAGACGACAATTCTCCACACGTCAGATCGATCTTTGTGAGTCAATATGGGGGGGAATGACTTCATTGAGGTTGGAGCTAACACAGATAGAGAGACGACACAGACGTGACAACGTGATAGACGTGACAGACGTGACGACCTGATTATTCAGCACAAACTTGTGATTATACAGCAAAAACCTGGCGATTATTCAGCACAACGACGACATAACGACGAAGACACGATTGACAACATCATCTGTACCCACAACCATCTACACTCACGACAAACGACACAAAACCCGTAAACACGACTTTGCGCCATGTCCATCGAACTACAATCTCCATACTCGGGGTCTCTCAAGGAATGCATCCAGGATCTGGTGGTGCGGTTCATCATCAACGTGCCCAAGGAGGATCTGCAGACTATTGAGCGCATCTTCTTCCAGATCGAAGAGGCCCAGTGGTTCTACGAGGACTTTGCTCGAGAACTCAACCCCAAACTGCCGTCGCTCAAAATGCCCAAATTCGCCCAGCACATTTACGAGTACTGCCCCCAGCTGTGGAACATCAAAGACATCAAGTCGTCCATCAAGACGTTCCGAGACTACAAGCTCGCCATCCCGGTATGTGGAGCCATCATTATGACGCCCAAAATGAACAAGATTCTGCTGGTGCAGGCGTACGAAGGAAACTCGTGGGGCTTTCCCCGGGGCAAAATCGGCAAGGACGAATCCAAGGAAAAATGCGCGGTACGAGAGGTGTACGAGGAAATCGGCTTCGATATCTCGCCCTACCTGAAACCCGACAAGTACGTGGATATTCGAATGAAAGGAAAAGATTTCCGGCTGTACTTGGTGCGAGGAGTGCCGCAGGACACGGTGTTTGAGACGCAGACCCGAAAGGAGATTTCCAAGATTGAGTGGCGCGATCTGAAAAGCATGCCCGGCTACGCGCGGAAAAAGGGCTCTTCCAACCACTTTTTCATGGTCACTCCGTTCGTCCCTGGGCTGCTGAAATTCATTGCCCAGGAGAAGGGTTTGGAGGTGGACGAGGTGGGTGAGACGGATAACGTTGGCGAGACAGACGCTGCTGAGTCAGCAATCGAGTCAACAATCGAACCTGTTGCTCCTTCTGCTCCCACCAACCACTTCAATCAACGCCCCCACCCTCCTCCCCCCTCAAACCTTCCCTTCGCCCCCCCGCCCTTCTTTGGCAACTTTGGTCCGACTCCGTTTGCTCCCCCCGGATTCGGACCGCCCCAGGGCTTCCCCATGCCCTTCATGGGTGCTCCTGGTCCCGGTCTGCCGCCTCCAGCCCAGTTTTCGGACTTCCAGCAAATGCCGCAGTTCCAGGAGTTCCAGGAGGAGCTGCAGGAGGCCGTGGGAGAGCCCGAGCCCGTCAAAGAGACCGTGGCAGAGGTGGCTCGGCCCGAGGAACCCGTCATCACGCCCAGAGCTCCTCCTCCTCCTTCTCAGCTGCTGCTGGAGGGAGCTCTACGGGCCCGAAAGAGAGACATGTCCAACGCCCATTCTCTTTTGAGCGCGCTGAGATCTGGCGGGAGTGCGAATTCGGGTGGTCACGTGACCTCCAGCGTCTCCTCCGGAAAAGCCGAGTCGCTCATGGCGTTGCTGAACAACCCCGCGTCGTCCAGCAAGCCCGTGGTGCGCGATCTCGACTCCTCCAAGCCCAAGGCGTCGTCGGGTCTGTTGGCGCTGCTCAACACGCAGCCCAAGCCGGTGAAAAAGGAGGAGAAGCGGTCCAAGCCCAGTGATGCTCTTCTGGGCTTGCTGACTAAGTCGAGAACTGAGCCCAAGACTGAGTCCAAGACCGAGTCCGAACCCCAGACTCAGGTTAACACCAGGGTTCCTTCCGGGGTTTCCAGTCCTGGCGTTCCTGAAGCCAACCCCGGAGAGTCCACTTCTGCCGTTGCGAGCCCCGCAAACCCCAGCCCTGGGTCTCTGGTGAATCCCAACCCGGTGTATTCGGCCGAAAACCGGGTTTCGAGTCCTATCCCCCTCGGAGGGGTATCCAGTCCCAACCCTGGTATGGTGTCCAGCCCTCACACTGGCGATATGGCGTCCAACCCTCACCCTGGAATGGTCTCAAGTCCTGTCGGCTACTCCTCCACATCCGGACTCATCTCTTCCGTCCCCTCGGAAGTCGACATGCTGCGGCTGGTGTCGCCCCAGGGAGCCACTCCTCAGGGCACCACTCCGCTGCCCATTTCCGAGGCCGAGCTCGTGGCGTCGCTGACCTCGCAGGTGTCTTCGCCGCAGATTGGCACGCCTCTCACCGAGCAGGATCTCATCCGGTCTCTCCAGTCGCAGTCCGCCACCCAGCTGCAGGCCCAGCTTGAGGGTTGTGAGGGGGACGGACTTCAGAGTGATGGACTTGGGCGAGGGGGAGACACTCGGGGAGAAGGAGATGGTCGTCAGAGTGATGGAAGAGACGGACTCCAGAGTGACGCTCTCAGTTTCCAGCATCTCTCCTCTCTGGGTCATCTTCACATGCCCTCTCAGCCCACCTCCGAGTACGTCTCTGAAGTGGAATCTGTTCCGCCGGCTCTGGCTCCAAAGCCCGTTCGAGCGGTGCCCAAGCCGATTTCCGAGGCGGACTTGATTAGTCATCTTTCTGCTCAGAAGCTGGACGATGATGATAGTGACGTGAGAGAGGTGGAGTCCGGTTTCGGTCGAGACGGAGGACGAAACGCAGAGTCCGGTTTTGGGGGATACAGCCGAAATGTGGACTCCTCTTTCGGACGAGACAGCTCGCGGTCACGTGAGACTGTGGACTCGTCTCGGCACGTGCGTGACAGTCCCCGCGAGCAGCAGAAGGCGTTTTCTGCGTTCCCCGCATCCTCCCAGCTCGACGCCGAGCTGTTGGCGCTTCTCAAGCCCTCGACTCCGCCGGTTTCGGCCGCAAAAACCGAAGACAACGAGCTCATGGGCTTGTTGAAGGGCGGCAGTGAGTGGCGGCCGAGAAAGGGCGGTAGAGCAAAGTCTGAGACCAAGCCCAAGGTCGAGGTGCAGACGAGCAGCTCCAACAACGAGCTCATGTCGTTGTTGAGGGGTGGTGCCCCGACTCAGGTGCCGGAGGTTTCTGCGGTTCCCTCTGGTTCTGCTGTTTCCGCGGTTCCTTCTGGCTCAAGCGAACTGCTGAGTATGCTCAAGGGCAACCAGCATCAGAATCAGCAGCAGCATCAGCAGCAGTACCAGTCTCAGCCCAAGAACGAGCCCAAGAACGAGCCCAAAAACGAGCCCAAGAACGAGCCCAAAAACGAGCTTCTGGACATGCTCAAGGGAGGGCCGTCAGCTCAGCCTGCTCAGCCTGCTCTCGTTCAACCCACTCACTCGGCTCAACCCAACGAACTCCTGCAAATGCTCAAGGGCTCTGGATCCGGCTCCCCCGCCCCCGTGCAGCAGCCGTCGTTCCAGGACCCCGCCATTGTCCAGCAGTCCAAGCCGTCCCCTTCGGGATCGCTGTTGTCGTTGCTGAACAGAGGTAAGTAGATTTACGGATGACGATGTATACGTATGAATGGATGTGGCGATGTATTTACGAATAAATGGATGTGGCGATATATCCACGAATGGAATGTATGAGACGGTGTATTTACGAAAGGAATAAGTTATGACACCCCCTAATGGATAGCGCCCCTAGTGGTCACCCAGCACTAGACTTACTTACAGTACGGTACTCCCAAGTACATACTTAGCCATGCTCGCTCATCTGAATTAATACATGTAAAATGAAAATAAATCTCATCAAGACCGATGTTTCTAACGAATGAAAGTGACGGCATATGACGGCATGGAATAATGCTTTAGATGTCTTTACTATCTATTCACGAGCTCATGGCTGTAGATATACACACATGGTTGTCTGAAGGCTTCGGGCTTGCTGACTTCGCTGATACTCTTAAAAGTACATGGAAACTGGACTCGAGTGCGAACACTGCTCTAAATCATCCACTCACCAAGCTCTACTTGATCCCAGATTCTTGTATCATCCGCAATATATATTCTGCATTTGTGCCATATTTTCTTAAGAATTTGACGAGTGGGTTGGACGTGACGATAGTGTTTTTACGAATGAGGTGTGCCTTTTTATAGGATAGAATGGAGCAGTGTAAAGACAAGGTGGTGCAATTTGCGCTGCTCTGCTACTATGTATCGTACAGCGACCACCCCACTCAAAGGCCAAGGACACTAAACCTCAGTGCGCCGTCTATTTACAAGGCTTCCGAGATGAGGTTCTGTTGACAAGCTCCGCCCTAACAACGTGGACACTTCTATGGGACTCTCAGCGCCCGTATACTGTACTGTATAAGTTAATGCATAATGTGACTATTATAAATACACATAAGTCAATGCACAATGTGATTATAGATGGAAAACGAGCTGTACAGGGTGTAATTAAGAGTGACTCTTCAAGGCAAGATGAATATGAGCAGACTGTGTTATTATGTAGCTTTTTATTCCCTATAGTGATCATTATCGATCTCGCAGGATATCTGCCGCTAGGGGTCAGAGAACTCCCGTTCGAAATAAGATAACAAAACATCCTTTCCACTCTGTCGCATCTTCAATCCAACCTCAACATTCTGATGACCTTCTGTCTCGTTTTCAATTTCCTATTGTTCAGTATTTGAAGTATTTCTTAGCGCGTTTGGCCTTTGAGTGGGGTGGCAGCTGTCCGATACATCCTGTCATTAATTTTTTGTAGCGCAAGAATGGAGCTATTTGGTGTTGCACCCCATCAAGAGCCTCCTTAGGGAGCCAACCAATTATATGAACTCCCAACCCTTGTTAAGAGAATAATTGGTGCCCTGAGATGTTTGATACTGTGAAGCGATCATGAATTATCCAATGGTTGGTTCGAGATGGAAGATCACAATTTGATAACACACCACAGAACCTGTAAGCTATACGCTGTTAGTAGTATTCACAGTAATACGAGGAAGCAACCTGCTATGAAAAGTGATTTTAGTCGTTGATGTACAAGTATTTGTTTCACATGTTTTACTTTATTCTTCACTACTGAACACCCACCAGCCAAGTAAAGCCAAGTAAAGTTTCAACTGAGGAAAAACAGAATTAGGCACAAAATTGCGAATATCTCGAAACATTAGTATGGCTGGTAGCTTGGGTTTTGAGATATTGGTTTAGAATGTAGCTAGAGTGTACCGGATGAGCTGCTATTTGTATCTCCAGCACTTTTGCAATATCCAAATATGTACCCCCAGCGGAACTCCACATCTAACTATTGTCAACTAAAGTCTAAGTAAGGGTATTGCAGCTGGTGTCAAGACACCTGGCCAGCTCATTGTAGTTATTCAAGTCAATTGAACTTGGCACAAAGAGGAAATCAAACGAACTTGACATTTTGGTCGTTTTGATTTCTGTTGGTTTCATGGGAGTGTTTTTATACTGAAAAAACAAATAGCTGCGTTAATAGAATCAGGAGATTGTGAGTGTATTGTATTATGATAAGTAAGAGCACCCCTAATGGTCAGCGTCTCCAGAGGTCACTAATTAGTCCCGAAAAAACCTTGAAAAAAATGGTATAATTGCAGAAATATATTGCGGTTGATACAAGAATCGGAGATCAAGTACAGTAGAGCAGTGTTCACATTCGGGTCCAGTTTCCATGTAGTTTTAGTCAGCAGGCACGAAGCCATCAGACAACCATGTGTGTATATCTACAGCCATGAACTCATGAATACATAGCGGAAACATGTATAGCTTTATTCTATGCCGTCACTATCATCTGTTAGAAGCCTCGGTTATATATTCATTTTATATGAATTGTTTCAGATGACCGAGAATGGCTAAGTAAAGAGTGAGTAAGTTGAGAGCTGGTGACGACACGACACGACACGACACGAGGGTCACTCAGAACAACTTGAGTCCGACCGAAGAAGTTCTGAATTTTGTTTCTGTCGCTCTACTGATAATGCTCGCGTTCAAACTGCGAGTTTGGTTGGTGTCAGGTTGTCGACATTACTGCCCGAAATGTCAGTCTCTGTAAGAACCAGTGCAATGTTCCAGTTTGAGACTGGCCCCGTGCTTACTGAATAAATGAATTGTATGTGTGTAGTGATGCGGTCGAGAAGTGAATCTCTCTGACCTATAACGGGTTCTATCTTCATTCTCACAGTTTCCATCTTCATTCTCACAGTTTCCGTCTTCACTCTGTTCTCACAAACACCACTCTCCCTCGTGCGTCAATCCGTTACTCGAGCTCAACAATGGCACATCCCTCACCGGGCACAGTCACGACCATGGCGATATCGAAATATACGTCAGGCCTGAGTACATAGGTGAGACTGTTTTTGAGAGGTGAAAATCAGAAACAGCAGTCTATGGGGTGTGTGACCTAGTGGAGCAACTCCAGAAGTTTCGCATGAAGGTCACGTGATAATTATACAGTGCTCTTGGTGTACTGTACTTTGATCGAGCTTGTGTGTCCCCCTCCTCCTACCTCCTCCTCCTCGACAACGAAGCGCAAAACTCCTTGACGCGTCTTTCGTACTCCTTATTGAACGGCTCTCGAGGCGGTCTTGTATTCCTCCACGGTTTCTCCTCTTCCTGGTTCAACAGAAACTGCATCACGTTCACCATCTTTCCCTCGGTGTAGTTCTTCCAAAAGTTGTCGTAGTCGGGCATCTTTTTCAGCGGACATTTATGTTTCGGATGGACATTGTTGACGCTGGAAAACACGGAGCAAACCCGACACAGCCGGGCGGTAGACCTGGTAATCGTCCTACTGAGCACACCTCTTGCAAATCGCAGCTGGTCTTCTTCCCGCAAACAAGTTTCTGCTTTTCTCTCCAAAATCCGCTCTTCGGTTTCGGTCCAGACTTTCACAATCTCGCAAAAGTCCCGTAGACTCTCCAAGTCGACTATATCGACCCACTTGGCCACCTCTCCAAGCGTCGTAGGTCCAAACAGAAGCTGCACGTGTCTGTTGAGAGCAGGGTAGTACTCTTTGGGCTGGTCTTTCAGGAACGCGGGATCTCGATTGGCTCTCACCAGCAACTCGGCCCATCTCACAAACCCCGCGGGGTTCTTGTCGTAGTCGTGGACGCCAAAAATGCGCACTTTGCGGTTCCGATTTTCGTCTGAAATCCTTCTCAAGAAGGCCAGCACCCGGGGAACAACCTCCAGAACATCCACGGTCAACTCTTTGTCCAGTTTCAGCGGCTCAAGACCGCTCAATCCGCATTTCTTGTGAATCTCGGGACTTGTCCAATACATGATCACGTGAATGAGCACTCGAGGCGCGTACCCTCGTCCAAAATACGACTCGATCTCGTCAATGTCCTGATCAAAGTGAAGAAACTCACATTTGTACTCGGTGCCGATAGCCGTGGTCTCGAGAATATACCGGCGGAGATCATGACCAGTTTCGAAGGCTTCAAAAAAGCCCTGGGTCCACATGTGCTTGATGTTCTCTGGACCAAAGTACTCCATAACCGCAGTACTTGTGCCGAAATGGTTGTACTTTTCGATCAGTCCAAAGACGTGACTGTTGGAGACGTACGAGTCCAGTTTTTCGCAGAACTCGTCCAGAACTTCACTGGTCGAGTCGCACGTGATTTTCACTTCTCCTAGAGCGTTCATCAGGTCGCGGTAAGCCTCACACGTCCTGGGATCGGACTTTTGGCAGTTGCTAATGGTCCACGTTCGGGCTTTGTGTAACGAGCCGAAATGGTCAGAGGTCCACAAATGCACCTCTTCTGCATTTCCGCCAAACTCGAGCAGACTCGAGTAGATGAGTTGTCGAAACTGCGCAAAGGTTCGTTTGTGGAACAGAATGTTGATGGGTTCGTTGCTGACGGGATTTTTGCCGTGGATCTGGAAGTACAGACTCGGCAGCTTTTCGATCATGAAGTCGTAGAATCTCGCGCCGGTGAGACTGTCGTTTTCGAAAAGTTTCGGTATTCCCTCGGGGTATGTGGTCATGGTGAGTGGGAGTGAGAGTGACTGGTGACTGATTAAGAGGTTGACTGATTAATAAGAGGTGAGCTGGTAAGAGGATGTTGAGAGATTAAGAGCTGAAAACTGGTGAATAATGACCAATAGCAAAGTTCGTCATAAGCCGTCGTAACAACCCAGGAGAAATCAGGAGACTTCTGAAATATGCAATGCACGACAAGCATGATCGCGGAGTATTATCGGCAATCAGAGTTGGTCTGATGTGGGTTAGTGGATGTATTAGGGCAGATTACTGACTTATCACTTTCTTGGAGAAAGTTCCGGTTCCACTTTCTTCCCTACAAGTGCCAAAAAGACTTGCCTCACATACACCTACTGTAGGGATCTGCTGTCTCTCAAGACTAGTAGCTACTGTATGTATTGTATTAGTTGACCTGAATGTTCATGAGGCGAAGGGTACTCAGCTAAAAGGGCTGTATTTCATGCCAGAGTTCTCTGTCACTTGGTGGACAAGGGCTCCATCCAAAAGTGCAGTCATTCACTAGGTGAGCTAATTTACCAAGTAAAGCTGAGTAATGTCCCAACTGACAAAAAGCGGAACTTGACGTAGAATGCAGGTTGTCTCGAATATTTGTATGGCCGAGAGCTTTGGTATTTAGATATTCGTTTGAAAAGTGACTAAAACATATCAGCTCAGCCACTTACATTCTCTCTAGCACATCGGCAACACCAAAATAGGTACCCCCAGCACGACTCTTTATCTCACTAATCCCAACTAAAGTGTCCAAGTACGGTTTTGTCCCACCTCGCCAGACTCCAGGAAGATAGAGGTAGGGTAAAATGTCATCGGAACTGGTTTCGTCGCTTGATCAAGACAACGTAGCTGGCTGCCGCTATCTCCAGTACTGGCTTGTAGTACTTTTCAAAGGGTCTATCCAAGCAGATTTGGGATGGTGAACATCATGGAGCTTATCGTTCAACAAAACAGCGTCAGAAATACCAGATTAAGTGGTGCTGTATTGAAAAGCCGTTTAAAGTACTGTACGATACAAAACTCCCTAAGTAATCCCTTCAATGACCTCTAAATAGTTCCTTTACTACATGTAGCATACCTTCGACGCCCTGCTGGTGTCTTGCTTGGATTGTTGAGCTCAAGCATTAGAAAACGAGCTCAAGCGTCCTCCCGAGTCGACTGTGGCAGACTGCTTCGTCAGAAATTCCCAATCAAGTCTGAGGTTCCATCAAATCAGAGCTGCACACCGCCCCCAGTCTACAGCCACTACAAATCTTGTAAACTGTTGATAATCTATGCAATAAATAATTTACACCGAAAGGATAAAGACTGAATGGTCGAATGTTGAAAAAATCGACTCTTGCGAGAGTGCCTGTGATTTTCATCTAGTTCTGCACCGTCCGGAGTAGTATCTTCCTTCTAGCTGAGCTGTAGACCAACAGATATTGAGCTTGAACTCAGTAACATGGCAGTTATCAGAAGGTAGTAATTTTACCGCGTCTAAATGACTCCTCTATCCATTCTGAACAACCAGACTCATCTGTACACCGGGTCTACATTTCAGAAGCCTTTCTCTTCCTCCCCAAGGTAGCACAGAACTCCGCAATCCTTCTCTTGTACAGGTTATTGAGAGGTTCTGGCGTTGTACTTTCCTCGTCTTCACTCACATCCTTCTCAACTTGGTTATCGTCTTGTCTTTCCGCCAAAAACCCCCGCATCACAGTGACCAACTCTCCACTGCAAAAGTTGGTCCAGAAGTTATCGTAATCCGGCATTTTCTTCAGTGGACACCGATGTTTCGGATGACTAATATTCCCACTTGAGAAGACGGAACACACACGACACAGACTCGAAGTACCCCCTTCAATTGTCCTGTTGAGCACTCCTCTCGCAAATCGCACCTGATCCTCCTCCTCCAGAACCGTCTGCTCCTTTTTTTGGTTCAGCTCTTCCTCGGTTTCGATCCACACCGTCACGCTCTTGCAAAACCTGAGCACCGAGGCTTCATCGCTCACATCCACCCACTTGGCAACCTCTCTCAGCGTGGTCGGTCCAAACATGAGATGCACGTGTCGGTTGAGAGCCACGTAGTACTCTTGCGGCTGGTCTTTCAGAAAGACGGGATCCTGGTTGGCTTTCACCAGCAACTTGGCCCACTTGAGAAACTGCTTGGGACTCTTGTCGTAGTCGTGAACGTGGAATATCAGCACTTTGCGGTTCTTGTACTCATAAGACATGTCTCTCAGCACACTCAACACCTTCTGGACAACCTCGTGGATATCAGTATTGTATTCCCACCCACCGGTACTACTATGATTAAAAGGATTGACGCCCAGAAGCCCGATTTTCTCGTGAATGTCTTTGCTGGTGAACCTCATGATAATCTTGCCCAGCACTCGTCGCGCATAATACTCTCCAAAAAGACCCTCGTTGCTGAGTTCGTCATGAGTGATGGCAAACTTTGGAGATTCGTATAGACTCGAAGTTTCGTAAATGTAACTCCCCAAAGACTTGCCGGTCTCAAAGTTGTCGAAAAACCCCTTGTTCCACAGATCCTGAACATGTTCCACGCCAAAGTACATGAGAGCAGAGTCTAGAGAGCAGTCATACTTTCTGAGCAGATTGTAAATGGCACTTTTGGAGTAGTACGAGTCCAGAATGTGGCAAAACTCGTCCAGAGCAGCTGCGGTGGAGTCGCTGGTGACGCTTTTTTCGTCATCTTCCTCTATGAAAAGGTGGGCTTGATGCACGAGAGCGGTTTTCACATTTTTGACACACTCGTCTTTCTCGCAAGTGTCGATAATCGTCTTTCGAGCCTTGAAAAGCGTGTCGAAATGCTGGTGGGTCCACGAGTAGGCCTCGGAGCGAGTTCCGAGCTTTGTATCTCTCACGTGTCTCCAGATGAGCAACCGAAAGTCTTCAAACTTGTCTGCATGGAACAAGACGTTGACCAGCTCGTTGTTGATGGGTTTGCGACCGTAGACTTGTTCATAGAGCCGAGGAAGAGCGGCGAACAGTGAGCTGGCGTATTTCTGGCTCGTTGAGTCGTCAACCGAGGTCACCGAGGGTTCTCCTCCAGGGTACTTGAGGGGGGGTTTGGGGGTGGTTTTGGGGGCGAGTTTTGAAACCGAATTTTGGTCTGGTTCGGCTGTCATGATATTGAGTGAGCTGTGGAGTGCTGGCGGTGTTTTTGAGTCTTGGCGATGTTTTTTGAGTCTTGGCGATGTTTTTTGAGTCTTGGAGGTGAGTTTGTAGAGGTGAAAATGTGTTTTGAAAGGACGCACATAAATTAGCATGATTTGTGCCGCGATCATGCACTGAAAGTTTGTAATCAGAGTTTGAGATGGGCAACCGAGAAATCTGCGATTTCGACTGGTTTTGAATGAGGAGAGATTTGGTAGGTAGGGCTGAAATCAGGAGCGGATCGAGAACATATTGATGCAATTTTCATTAAAAACGGTCCAGTCAATCTGGTCCTAGACACTGTCTGGTTGTGTTGTCCTTCAGAAAACTTTACTTAGTAACACTAGTTGGTAATAGTGAGACACAGAGTTCCGCTGGGGGTACCTATTTCGGTCTTGCAGACGTGCTGGAGACGAGAATGGCAGTTTTTCCAGCTCATTATATCTACATTCCAAACCAATAGTTCAAAACCCGAGCTCTCAGCCATACATTTTTCCGAGATAAACACAATTTTGTGTCGACCCCTCCTTTTCGTCAGTTGAAACATTACTTGGTTTCACTTGAGCGAATAGTTGGGGGTTGATCTCGCTGCTTGAGACGAGCTCAGAGCAGAGAAAGTAAATCCCAGATCTGCCCAGAGCGATTGAATCAATACCAGTCAGATGCGACACTGACTCTGCTCGTACTGTTCAGTGTACAATGACTTGACGGTGTTAACTGGTCGAATATAGAGGACTGAAGAGTTCCACACCAACAGAAGCCACACTGGCGACCCGAACCGAGTGGACATTCACTTGAGATCATTTCGGGCCACGCCAAATCCATCAGCTTTTGTCTGTAGCTCGTCCTTGGTCCACCTGCTCCTGCTTTACAACGTGAACCGCCCGAAGACGATCGGCAATCAAGAGTAGCATGTAGAACTCGGGCGGGATGATAGAGGACTTTCATCGGACACAAAGCACCAAATGGCGGCAGCGGCATGCTAAAGGTCCTGTATCACGTGTTGTATCTCCAACGCCTCCACTCAGAAGGCTTAGGGAATACAGACGATGAGATTATAGCGTCATATGGGAAATCGTCACCATGGACTTCATAAACGGACTCGAAAAAGCTGCCGGGGAAGTTCTCTGATGTGAAGAGTGTTATATTGATGGTATATTTCAGACTACTCATTTGTAACCGAGACCCACGTACAGCACGTACAGCCGAGACCACGTACAAACGTCTTCAGCGTCTTCCTCAAACAGTGACATCGTCTCCAGCATCCTCCTCAAGTGTGGCATTGACAAGCCCACCTTCAGACTGGCAGTATTCATGCGGTATCAGATTCATGGAAGTACAAGTGACTGCAGGACGTAGCATATAATACTATAGGTTTAGACAGAATCAAACTGTCATTCTTTTTCACTAGGATCTTTACGTCACTCGTCCAGCGGTCATTTTCCACTACAAGTACGAGCCCGTGACGCTCGACGCTGACCGTGTTTGTGGTTTGTCCGTTCTGGGCGGATTTGTGGTGTGTGGATCGTGGATAGTGGGAGGAGGAGAAAAGGCCTACTTGTACAGTACGAAAAGATTGTGGGCAAAAAGCTCAACTGCGCCTCCTTGCACGCCGGCGCATTGTTGGACCGCAAGAACTGATTGGAAAAATAGAGCACATAAGCGGACAGACCCCCTTGAGGACAGACCCCTTGAGGCCACACGTAAACGTTTCCAACTATATTACTTGATCTGACTGGGGTTTGGGATGGGTCTGTCTATCACAGATCATTCGCTTCGCTCATGATATGATTGGGGTTTGGGATGGGTCTGTCTACATTTTGGGATGGTCCTTCAATCACAGACCATTCGCTTCGCTCATGGTCTGTCCGCTGGGGGTGGTATTTACGTGTTCCAGAGGTGTTGGTGGCAAACAAAGCACACCAGTATATAGCCAGTCTACAGTTGTGTAACAAATATTTTTCCAAATATAGCTGTTGTCATGCATTATTTCGAGCAGTGTAGCGTTGTGTGTTTGTGGTTGATTACACTTAGACGAGGTGTTTGTTAGACAGATCATGAGCGAAGCGAATGGTCTGTGAGTGAAGAACCATGACAAAATGTAGACAGACCATTCGCTTCGAAGCGAATGGTCTGTGGCCTCAAGGGGGCGTGGCCTCAAGGGGGTCTGTTCGCTTAGATTAATTGTATTGACGAATCATGTACATACTGTAGTGAACAGTAGGGGCCGTTATTTTTTCATAATCACATAATACATCAACTTTATAGATGTTGAGAGACCTAATATCAAATTATCCATCGTGTGAGGATGGAGCGCGTAGATGTATATGTCATTCAGGGTGGATAGCGTTGTGGTGAGTGGGGGGGGATTACTTAAGAGTATGAATGGTCTACCGGTAGGCGCTCAATGCAACCGTTGCCCTCAATTATTGGCTGTCTACTCATTTTGAATCAACCTGATCATCCGAGTCGACCTTCTCATTGGAGTCTCGAGCGCACGAAATAAGAGGGCACTAAGCGAACACACCCCCTTGAGGCCACGGACCTTGAGCGAAGCGAATGGTCTGTCTACATGTCCGCTCATGATCTGGCTACATTTTGGGATGGTCCTTCAATCACAGATCATGAACATTCTGAGATGGGTCCTTCAATCACAGACCATGAGCATTTTCAATCGCAGACCATGAGCGAAGCGAATGGTCTGTCTACATTTTGGCATGGTTCTTCAATCACAGATCATTCGCTTCGCTCACGATCTGACTCAATCACAGACCATTCGCTTCGCTCATGATCTGCGATTGAAGTACCCGTCCCAAAATGCATACATCTCATGAGCCAGGCGAATGGTCTGTGGCTCAAGTAAAGTTCAAGTAATTGACTCAACTGGACGACAGATCATTCTCTTCGCTCATGGCCTGTGATTGAAAGACCCATCCCAAAATGTAGACAGACCATTCGCTTCGCTCATGGTCTGTGGCCTCAAGGGCCTGTCCGCTTATCGATACTCCAGCCAGATCCTGTATTTTATTGAATGACAAATTTGCTCGTTTTCTTGATGCTGAGCGCCCAATCACCCACTGTACAAGCACGTGTGCAATTATGCCCCGAGCCTCCGCCGTCTCTGTCAGAAAGAAGAATCTGTTGAATAAAGTAAAACTTATATAAAAATACACTAACGACTTACAAATCACTTACTGGGAGGACGTTCCGACAACCAGCCTCTGCTCTCTAGGAGAGGCGAGTTGACAAATTCATACACACTGATGAATTTGTCCATTCGAATGGTAACCGTGGGCTGTCACCCAAGTCAAGGTCATTCCATTCAACAGAATCCTAACGATCGAATTGCCTTTCATGTTTTCCCTGATCCGAAACTTTCGACGTCTGAACTTTCTTCGAGTTGGCCGATGAGAAAAAAAAAAAAAAAAAAAAAAAAAAAAAAAAAAAAAAAAAAAAAAAAAAGCCGCTGTCTGTGAAGTTCATCGTGGTAGGTACTCTCACATCACAGCTGGTTAGTAAAGAAGACTATCTCACAAAAGTACATATCCAGACACTCTGGCCAAGTCATAAAAATGCAATACCAAACGGCCCCATGGCCCAGACTGTACCCCCTGCATCTACAGGCTTCGATGCAACTCTCTCCACCTGACTGATCCACGACCCTGAGAAACGTTGGGTTTATGGAAGTGGAGGAGGGTTGATTGATGGTGGGCTGAATTAGGACTGAAGTGCCCATTCAGAGCCATTGGCAGCTCTTGTAGCGCATCAATTGGGCTTCAGAAGATACTCAGATCGTTGAAGTCATGTCTCCAACTAGTTTTCAACCTCAGATCTCGATTGCCAGACTGCAGGTGAGACTTGCTTATGTCGCATTACCGGTGGTCTGAATTTAACCTCGCCGATCTTCGTTGGAGGTTTACCCGCTGAGACAGGGTGAGGAGGATACCAGTGACAGAGTAAGGAGTGGATACCAGTGACAGAGTAGGGAGTGGCAGAGATGAGAACAGCGACTACCAAGATCTGTTTTCAATCTACAGAAGAATCAGTCACATTTTGTCCAGCCACTCCTTCTGTCCACCATTACACAGCACAATGCAATGTCGATCTCGTGCATGACCACGAAGAACATGATTCAAGCACAGGGTCTTGTCAATGTTACATTGATGAAACTCGAGAGAGCCTTTCATTCTTAGGGATAACATTAAAACCTATTTAGGGTCCTCATGGAAAACCCCGCACACCGGGCGTTTCGACAATGGCTATATAAGACCTCGAGGGCTATCTCAACAGCCAACCAACAATGATCTTCTCCAACCTGCTTCTTGCTTCTGTGGCTGCCGCCGGAATCGTCCATGTTCCTCTTCGAGGACGAGACGTTGACGATTCCGAAAACGCCCAGTACCTCGCTGCCCGAGGAGTCGACCACGACATCTCCCTGTTTGGCAACTACTTCTACGAGGCCGATCTCGAAATCGGATCTCCTCCCCAGAAGGTGACTGCGTGTTTCGACACGGGATCTGGTCTCCTGTGGGTCCCTGGCTCCAACTCCACCCAGTGCACCGAGCACAGAGAAGCCTGCCGAGACACCTATGACGTCTCCAAGTCGTCCACCTGGCGATACATGCGAGAGCGAGACAACTGGGGCGGAAGGGGCAACGTGGGTCTCGACACTGTAGTCTACGCCGGCCAGCAGCTCCAGGACTTTGAGGTCTGGGTCTCCAAGACCAAGATGCAGAACGGCTTTGGCATTTTTGGCCAGTCGCAGGACGACAACGCCAACGCCTCGTTTGTCCAGGGTCTGGCCCACAAGGGCGCCATCTCGCGAGCCGTCTACTCGCTCAACTCCATGAATCCCATCAATTACAAAAAGAACAAGGATCTCGGCGTGGTCAACAACGTGTATTACGGCGGTTTCGACAAGGCCAAGTACGAGGGTCCCCTGACCACCATTGACGTGCACCACAAGGGCGGCTACTCCATGCCTCTCGGCGGACTCTCCATTGACGGAGTGCCCGTGGCCAACGAGATTGATCACAGCATTGTTCTCGACACTGGAGGAGTCTCCGCCGAGCTGACCGACAACACCGTTCTCGAGCTCAGCAAGAAGTTTGGCGGCGAGGGCAACAAGTCGCGAAACGTCTACCACGTGGGCTGCAATGCTAAGCCGGTGCTGACTTACCACTTTGGAGCCACCGAGATCGACGTAGATCTCTCGTCGTACGTTATCATGGGCGACGACCTGGTCTGTCGATTCGAGGGGCTCTCTGTCATCCCCAACGACCAAGATATCCTGTTGACCGGACCCATTGTCATCTCTCGAGCCCTGGTCATCTACGATAATGACCGATCCCAGATCACCATCGGCAAGGCCAAGTACACCCTGGAGTCCGATGTCGTTGAGATCACCGGAGATATTCCCGGCGCTGTTCTCTACAAGGACTGGCTTGCTAGCAAGTCCAAAACCAAGACTACTTTGTCTGTTCAGGCCACTGGTAACTAGAAGAGGCGATTGAATCGTGTTGACCAATACTTGAACGACATTGAGCTTCTCAGTAAATAGACCCTTTTGAATCACACTTTTACAATACGGTGAGAAAAGTCACCCTTGACGTTTGTACGATACTTCATATTTACTCAAACATACTGAGTACTGTACTTACTCATACTTACACAATACTGACTCAGTTACTTAAAACAAACAAAACACTTACTCAAAACTAGCCCAATACCTCCACAATACTACAGTATACAATACCTGCATAATACATACACAAACTCCTGTCCAGTACAGTACCATAGCGCTACACCTTCTCAACAAGTTCCATTTCACTCAAAAACCACCTGTCGACTCAATAGAAGCCACGTCGTATACATCAGGTTTCGTTGTTCAAGTATTGTTGTCGTCTGAGCACATCGATACACCCTTCACTTGTGTGACTGTGGAAAACCAGACCAGCGAATTGGTTTCCAATAAAAATTACACACCTCACAGCTGAGCTCAGAGCAATGTTGAGTCGTGCTCGTTCCCTGTATATTCTTTTTTCCGCCCTTTACAGTGATTGAGGGCGGAATCACTGTAAAGGGCGGAAAAAGGACATGTTCAAAGTACAGTGCAGAAGAATCAGCCCACCGACCCAGCTGCTGTCCGACCCAGCTGCTGTCCGACCTAGCTAGCTGCTGTCCGACCTAGCTAGCTGCTGTCCGCTCGTGATCTCGTCGCTTTGCTCCTCGATCAATCATGTGCTGCAGCAGCTTGGCAGAACTAATAGGACTCTTCTTCCACACCCTGGACACGCCTCACATTTCAGTTTAGCAAATACCTGGCTGTACCACTTCGAGACGTCTAAGACTTTCAGCTTCAAGTGATGCTGAGGATAGACGAGTCGTGTTTGCACTTTGAACGACAATAAAGAGCAAGGCTTCACGTAACTGTTCCAGTATGAAACCTCGATTTGGATGTCATGGATTGAACATTACAGAGACAACTCTTACTAGATTTGACTGAAGCAAGTTGAGAGAAGCCGTACTACACAATCACGTGATTTCGAGTAGATTGAACTTCTCACAACTTGGCTGCAATCTCCGTGACGTGTTATAGACCGACCATGTTCTGTCTTCATCGTGTGATGCAGTATTGGTGAACATAATGTATTCAGAATTCATCTGGAGAAAAAGAATGCCGCTAGGTTTGGCAACCACGTGGTTCAAAACAGATTGCACCATTCATATTTTCTCTGAGGGCTCTTGAGGGTGAGTTGGACTGACTTGATGGTTCGACCAAGTCAATAGATGTGGACTTGCGATGTATTCCGAACTTGGCTGAAGCTGTTCGAGACATATATGACAGTCTAGACAGGGAATTGACATGATTTAAAACACAATGCACTTATCAGATTTGTTATTGGACGTCTGTAGCGTCAGATATACCGCCCTCTTGTCTTAACTAAGTCAAGTCAGGACTGCGCAGTTCAGCTGCTTGGAGCAGATTGAGTGAGGTCTGAGGGTAGGAATAAATTTTTGCTGTACTTTCAAACAGAATGCAATTTTCAGATTTCGTGTCGAGTCTCTGTGGCACCTTGTAGAGTGGTATGATTGTGAATCCATGCTGATTAACGCTGCTGTAAGTACTGACATCAGCCTCCGATAGTCTGGCAGCATGCGTAAAAAACCTTACTTAGAAATTTAGTTGGCAATAGTGAGAAGTGAAGTTCCGCTAGGGGTACCTATTTCGGCATTGCAGACGTGCTGGAGACGAGAATAGCGGTTACTCGGGTTCATTTCAGTTGTATTCTTAACAAATAGCACAGAACCCGAGCTCTCTGTCATACAAATTTCCCGAGATAATTACCATTTTGTGTCTCATTCAGATTTTCGTCAGTTGGAACTCTACTTGACTTTACTTGTGAAGTCCAGCCGAGTCAACACCAACAATCCATAAGCCTTCTGATTCTTCTCATGTTCGCTGACATAAGCCAACGGTGCTCCTACCGGTACTCCAAAAATTCAGTATGATCAAATCTTTTTATAATTGCGTAAATCAAATATAATAGAGGTGAGGGAAGTCAGTTGTTTTTATTCTGAATTACTATAGGGCGATTGGAGTACTCTGTATTCAAAGTCAGTGGAGGTCTCATGGCTTCTGGCAACTACTGAACTTCTGATTGATCTTATGACAGTCGAATACAGTAGCCAAATCACAGCGACAATGAGTAACCCTTGACAGTAAGTAGTGAACGAAACGAAGCCGGCAAAGGAATTGATTCTGACCATAAAAGTCGCCCACCTTAGATGGCACCTCATGCCCAGTCCCCTGAAAAGTAACACCACTCCAGGCAAAATATCGGTATCAAATCCAGAGATACTTGTGTAGACGGTCGTGGGTGGGGGTAGAGAATGAGCTTCTAAGTGGGTCCCTGTGGGTTGTGAGTGGCATAAGTGTGTCCGTTTGGGTCGTGATTGGCGTAAGTGGGTCCATGTGTGTCTATGACCGTCTATGTGCGTCTATGTGCATCTTCAAGAACAACGCTTCTTTCCACAAAACAGACACATGTTGAAACTAGAAGAAACGCATCTTTCCAACAAAAACGACGCATTTTAAAACTGAAAAAGACGCTGCTTTCCGCTCTAAATGACGCTGCTTTCCGCTCTAAATGACGCATTTCCCAAAAAACACCAGAAACTGATAGCGCGTCAGACTCACGTCTGACACTCTATCGCGTCCCCTCCTACAACCCACTAAACTTCTCCAGAGCCTCTCCAATCTGGACCGTCTCAACACACTGGTTCACCGCTTGGGCCACCTCCTCCTCGGTCCCGCTGGCGTCCACAGTGATGCAATTGCGCTGCGCGACCTCGTGGAACAATTCCGCAACCCGTTTCTGGAACGCAATCTTCTCGTACCGCTCTTCTCCATACGCTCCTCTTTGGCTCGCAACCTCTGGGCTGACGGTCAGAAACAGCGTAATGTCCGGCACGGGCAATCCCAGGTCCGGGTTGGTGCACCACTGGCGTTCCAACCCCTTGGCCTGGGTGTACACAATGCCCGAAATGTAGTATCTGTCCAAAACGACATTTTCGCCCTTCTCAAGCAGGGCTTTGATGTCCTCGATGCGTTCCCAGCGGTTGGCCGAAAACAGCAGATGGATCGCCTGGTCCGAAAGCGCCACGCCCGACGTCAGATACTGGTTGATGATCTGGCCCATGGGCGTGGTTCGATCCGGGAACTTGAAGAGATGGGTTTTGTTGCCGGTGGACTGCGTGAGATGCGCGACGAGCCGGTCGCATTGCGTCGATTTCCCGCTTCGATCCAGGCCCTCAATCGCAATAAATCGTCCTCTCATTGTGGTGAGCTGTAATTGGTGATGGTGATAAGTCAAAAGAGGTGACCAACACCGACATGCTGCATGAGCTTATTTGTTGATAGGATAGTGATGCATGTGATTGGAGAGGGGGGAGAAACGGATATCAGAAGATGGTGGGGTTGTAGAAAATAAGGGATGCATGTCACGTGATCAAGTAGGTCACGTGATATAACCTGGGTATTCATTTGCGCTTAGACGCGTTCAGGCACGCTCTCAACTCATCCTCACTAGGGTCAGTGTTGGACGCTCGTGTGTTCGATTTCTCGTGTGTTCGATTTCTAAAGAGCTCAATTGAGAAGGTGGAGATGTGATGACATGTGAAAGAGTGTCCCTTTCAGGACCGGTATGTACAGTTAGTTCAGTGCTGATGAATGATTGAATAATTGTCTGAGCTCTACATTTAAGCCTGGTTCATTCAATACCTGGAGCTTCATTTGTTGAAATCTAAATGGGAAGTGGGAGCAATGGAGTGTTGGTTCAGGTTTATCCAGTTATTTGTGAAGAGGGTAGAGAAGGAGACGAAGGTCTTAAAGGACAGTGCGCAGTTTCTGGTGCCAAGATAAACAAAGGGCATTGTTGGAATCAGGCTTGAATTCTGTCGGAAATGTTACAATACATATCAAGGCAGGGCTCGTTTGACGTCCAAGTGTGTTTACAGGGTCAATTCGGGCGTTTCGTTCACGTCTTTCGATGGGTGTGTGGAGGTTTTGTTGAGTGTCAAGTAGAGTGATAATGATATGAATGTAACAAAAAAGATGTTCCGTAGAGTGACAGTGGACTGATTGTTTGTAAAAGTGATTCTAGTACTCGCAGTCCAACTAGTAGACTTGTGTGATATAACGGCAATAGCAGAGTACCGGTACGATACATCTTCAGAGGATAATACAGCTGTCAAATGTGTCAGTGGTGATGTTTTGAGAATCGGGCTTAGGAATCGGCTTCAAATATCTAGTCCACTAGTCCTCATAAAAATCACCTGTTTGTTTGCGACTTTCAGGGCTGAAGCATTACCAAGGTTAAGTAAAAGCCAAGTATAGTTTTGTCAAGTGTTTGAATACAAATGGTGATATCTCAGGTGACAGGTAGACAACAAGAGTAAGCTAGCCGTTGATTTTGTCAGCACCGTAGCAGCTAGTGCCTCATATAGCCTGCATCGTTCTGCGACATCTGGAACACTGGATTGGGACCCCCAGCGGACTTTTTGCTTTAACTAAATGTCAACTAAGCCTTTTTCTTCAAGTAACCGAGACCAAAAAGCCCGGTTGATCAAATAGCGGAACACTTTTGAACTCTGGAGACAGCATGAAAACGGTATGGCTCTGCCTCACGAGAGGTATTGTTAGTCGACATTGGAAACTGTTCAGAATATCAATTTATGGACGTCCGAAGAACTGATTGACGCATTAACGGCAATGTCTCATGCTGATGAAGCTTGGAGTAGTACAGGGGGATTATACTGCCAAAGCCTGGAGTAGTTCACTTGGGAGATATCACGAGGACCCGTAAAAGGAGTCGCTTGCACAGCAGGAGGTTCAATAAGCACACCACTCAAGCCTTCGATGGTCAAACTATGGGCTTCTTATGGAATTCAGGGCAGTATGAACGGTATATATGCTCTACTCTGTCCATCGGTAAGCTCACCGGATAGACAGAGCACTGCTCACATGGATTAGAAGTTGCCTTCCTCTCTGTTACTGTTCCAGCCTCTCATCAACAGAATCACACTAGAGCTAGATGTAAATAATAGACGATTGAATGGGGGGTGGAAATTTGAAGCTGAGAGCCGAGACTCGGCTGTCGCACACGAGTCGACTGCTCTTGAACCTGCCGGTAGCTACTCGTATAGTCAGGATAAATTTTCAGGCAACAAAACCAGCCATACTGGTAGACAACACCGTTTGTCGTAGGAAGCCCAAGATTTTTCGAATCGAGGCTACAGTGTTTTCATCTATCATCATGGCTGAAATGTGGGCTCAGGGCAATCAAAGACATGAAAACACCATTACCAATTCGCTGAAGAGTACTGTACTCGACTCGGAACCCCGCTAGACCTCGGCAAATCCTGTACTATCGGGCCTACTTTTCAAAGCTGGTACAGATGAAAGATCCACTCAAAAGTCGAGTCTGTATGTGACCCTCAACACGGAGATTTCTCAAAGGAAATACAGATGAACTCGATTATCTCTGACTTATGAAGTGGCTACTGGAACTTGTATTAAAATAACTCGAGTAGGCAGTCACTGAATCCATTGTTCGTATCACAACACTCCATGCTCCTCAAACACCCTTCTCTCATACACATCCAGGACACTTCTATCGACACATCTCAGCTTGAACACTCCATCTTCGAATCCAGGAATGATTTCAGGACCACACCAGCCCTGAGGAGCTTGCAATCTCGTATGAACTCCCGTGGTCAGATCCACCATCACCTGGACAGGTCCATCATCTCGAACAATAAATTGACCCAGTCCTCGACTCTTACTGCCCTGAGTAAAGTCAGACATCTTTTCCACGCCGCAAATGACTCGATCTCGGTCAAAGTAGGCCACTCCGGGGTTCTGGAGGTCCACAAAAGTCGGCACTAAGGCGTCACCCAGACTGAACCAAATGAGCCCGTTGTAAGAGGCCGCAGGATTGGCGTTCTCACAAATGAACGTCGCCTTCTTGGTGGCAAAGTCGACGAGATTGTAGCGGAACTCGTAGCAGCCCAGGGAATGGCGTTGAACAACTACATCTCCCACTTCCAGAAGAGGACCCGGAAAGTCCGTCTCGGGACACTCCAGAACCAGAGCGTGCTTGAAATGCGGCTTGTCACGTGGGAAAACAACCATGGTGTCGTCTTTCAGCTCAACACGGATCGACAGAGTGCCCAGATTGACGGGCCGTTCGTCGGGAAATCTGGGATCGTACTCTTTAATGTCTTTTGGTGAAATTGACGGATCGAGGGTGATTTCGACTTCTTCGTATCGAATGACGGTTCCGTAACTGTCACTGCGAACCACCTTGTACTCGTTGTACGCCTTTTTCGACCTGTGAGTCCAGGGACACATTTTGTACTCAATGTTGTCGTTTTCGGTTTCGAAACTGATCTCCGTGGGCTCGTCGAACATTCCCTGGAACTTGTCGGGGAGCTTCTCGTCCAGCTTCATCTCCACTCCAACTACCGTCTTTCTCACGGGAGGAATATTTCTCCACCGTAGAGTGTCTTCCAGGACCTCGGCAGTGGCCCATTTTCCGCTCCGAAGCCGTCCAGCAAAGACCAGCACGCAATCTGCCCAGGACTGGAGCTCGGGGTCTCCAGGCTTGATCCAGGGGTTGCGTTCTCGCATTTTCCGAGCCATAACCAGCTCAGAAGCCAGGAAAGCAGAGTACCAAGCCTTGCTGACTTCTCTGAGAGCAACACACGTCTCGAGGTCACAGTGGGAGTAGATGAGCTTTGAGATTTGGAGAGGCATCTTTGTTTTCGTCGCATCTGATCTCGTCGCATCTGATCTCGTCGCATCTGATCTCGTCGCATTTGATCTCGACGCATCTGATCTCGTCGCATTTGATCTCGACGCATCTGATCTCGTCGCATCTGATCTCTCCACACAATCAACCAAACCAGGACGAGTACTCTGAGCCAGCTGGACATGACTTCCAACGTCCTCCAGCTCGTGGGTCAAAAACCAGCTCTTCAGCTCCTCACTCTGGTTCCTCACGAGCTCCACAAGACAAGCCTGGACCATGACGCTGGCGATTCGGGCCTGCTCCTCGGCAAACAACAAAATGTTCTCCTGGTTCTGAACGGCGCTCTTCTGATGCACCATTTTGGTAAACACAAGGAGCATCTTGTCTTCTCCTTCTCCGGCCTTTTCAGCCAGAACACCCAGACGGGCCCAGACTCTGTCGTAAAGATGATCAATGCGATGAAGCAGGTCGGTGATGGACCCGCTGTCCGACTTGAGAATCTTCACGTACTGATCCACGTTTTTTCGCAGACTTCTGGAGGCAGAAATACACTGCTCGCGCGTCGCTGGAACGGGCAAAACAGGCAAAATCTTCTTCACGTCGCTCTCCATGCGCTCGAGAAACGAAATCATCTTGTTCTCGACCGTTTGCCGCATGCCGGGAATCGTATCCAGAAACCTCTCCAGCTCTTTCTGGCTCCATTGAGCTATATCGTGGTCGGGGGTATTCATGAAAACAGAATCAGTCTGATTGATGCGAGTGTAGATGAACGTGGCGAATTGGTAAGCGTTTTCTGATGAATGCAAATATTTACAAGTGAGCGTTTTTTTGGTGAATATTTGTAGGGGAGCGCTTTTTTGGTGAATATTTATAAGTGAACGTCTTTTATTTCTTTCTCAAATGCCAATTGGACTAGACGTTGACATGCGTGAAATCTGTAGTGACTGTACAGATAGTGGTTCTGTCTAACAAAGGGTCTGAATACTTATGTTTTTTTATGCATCTTACAGGCAACTGAAACATTCCTCTTAAATCTCGCCACCGACACAGAATTGTCTCTTCAACAGTACAAGTAGACGATTGTGTCACCATAGACAATGCCCTTAAGTCTGTGTATCTTATATATCAACGCCAGCTTCACTTATCGTCAAAAATCGTTGTGCCATATTCACCTTTGGCTACAGTTTGATTATCTGCATCTTAGCAGTTGCCTGATGAGGTAAGAGATACACAATGCAGACGACAAAATAAATGGACTCCACGTGGTCAGTACAGGGAAATTAGCATGAGATCTGTACAAAACAAAGAGGCCATTTCCCATCACCAAGTATCGGTCATTGACCGACTCGGTGTTCATTGACGTGCTGGTCAGCCTTTGAGACATACTCTTAACCTGTTCTCAATACATGTCCAACCTTAATTTTCAGGCACGTCACCCACGCCCCAACGCGTCTGTGTCGTGCATGGAGCAGGACACAGACCCAGTAACCACCGGGAGAGTGCAGGACACAACACAGACCACGCAACCACCGTAAGAGCCCAGGGACCTTGTCGGGTGGTTGTGTCTGCCACACTCTTAGGTCGTGACCTCCTCACGGCGCCACTCTTGAATTGTGGTAGAACACCACCGTTGACTCACTCGGGTCACCACCGTTGACTCACTCGGGTCACCACCGTTGACTCACTCGGGTCACCACCGTTGCCGTTTTCTTAGGACACCACCGTTGCCTTCTCGTAGGTCACGTTCGCTTCGCTCACATGACCTCCTCATGACACCACTTATTGACTCGGACACGTTCGCTACGCTCACGTGTCCTCGTGACCTCCTCAAGACACCACTCTTGTCATCTCGTTGGACACGTTCGCTTCGCTCACGTGTCCACCCCACTCCCGCCGAATTGGAGACAGAACATGATTGCGTCCGCCGCTTTGGTTGTGAGGATTCCAGGTGACAATAGTGGTGTGTAAGAAGAATAGAGTGGTGTGTAAGAAGAAGAGTTGGTTTGGGGGTGTCTGTGTTTTTAAGGTGGGGAATAAATTGGGGGATTAAGGTCGGTTATTAAGATGACAGAGGTGTGGTTGTGTGGATTCCAGAGGGGGGAGTATTTGTATGGTGGACATCGGTTATGAGTTGATGATCAGGACGAGGTTGATTCGCTGGTTATTTTGGTGTTTTCTCGTCTCTTTATGATGGTTACTCGTCAGACTGGTGTTTCCGAGCTACTGTCCCTGTCTGTGGTTCATCCAAGCAGAGCTGTTGAACATGATTACATGTTACACCGATCGTCCCAACAAATTGAAAGGCTGTGCTGTTGGACTTAGAAGTAACTGTAACTAAACTGAGATTAGTACCGAACATTGAGACTTGCAATACGGAAAGGGTTTGAATCAGTCCGCTGCTACAAGGGCGCGGATGTGATTGATATGCTTCTGTAATAAATGTTCATTCATTAAAACATGTCCTCAGAGCGGAGCAAGAATATTCAACCGAAGTATGAATTGTAAGATCTGCGTAATACATCAAACAAATTGGTCATTCAGAGTGGAATGATACTGTCTTTCCTGACCGTTATCACGTCTAATTTCCCCGAGTTCCCAAAACTTCATTGTCCAAAGATCGACTGCATTCAGTCTTCAAAGAGTTCCTAAGAGCTCAGGAGTGACCTGGAACATATCTTTGGATACTCGAGGGCAATCAACTCTTGCCCCCAACTGTACTGGTAACTTGATTTCGGTTGAACACCTTTTCTAGATGACATCCTCCCTAACCCCATTCTCTCGAAGAACCCTTACTCTCAGAGTCTCCAGATCGTCTCCCTTGATGAACCTTGGTTGGAACACTCCATCCACAAACCCAGGAATGATCCTCACGGGTTTCTGAATCCTCTCAGATGCCTGAATCGTCGTCAGCACTCCCGAGTCAAGATCCACCACCACCAGAGTCCCACAATCCAACGCTCGAACAACGTACTGCTCAAGACCTCGAGACTTACCCTGAATCAATCTCGCCTTCATTCCTACACCGGGAACTGCTCGATCTGCTCGGTAGTACGTCTTTCCTGGCTCCTGCAAGTCCACAAATGTCGGAAGTAGATTGTCTGCTACATTACACCAAACAAGTCCGTTGTAAGAAGCGGCAGGAACAGTTCCTTCACACAGAGTCGTTTTTCTTTTGTTTGGCAAGTCCAGAAGTTTGTAGGCCGAAACTGTAGGTGCCACGCTTCGTCTGAGAACCACCAGTTCACCCACTTCCATCACCCGGCTCTCAGAGTACGGACTCTTGTTTTCGACAGTCATGGCGTGATTGAAATGTGGTTTATCACGTGGGAAAACAAGTGCTGTCCCGTTCTTCAACGATACAGAAATAGACCAAGTCCTCAAGTGAACCGGATAGACCCCCGGGATGAAGTAAGTGTTCCCGAAGATGTCGTGAGATCTGATGGACGGAGGAAGAGTGATCTCAACTCCCTCACAGCTGATAACTGTCCCATCCTCGTCTTCTCGCACTAGAGAGTATGGGATGAACTCTTTGCGAGAGGTACGAGTCCAGGGATCCATTCTGTAATTCCTTCCTACAGTCCATTGAGGGCTGAACGCAAGACAATCTCGAGTGTTGAACATGCCAGAGAAGCTGGAAGGAAGAGGTTCTTCTAGTGCTAGTTCTCGAGCGACGAGATACTTTCTCTGAAGAGGGTGAGAGGGTAAATGCACTTTTGGAGTGGGCATTTGTCCTTGGATAGCAAAAGGCACTTGGTGGAGTCTTTCAGGCAAAGTTGGTTTCCACTTGTTGCTTTGTAGTCGAGCTATGAAGACTAGCACGCACTCGGTCCAGGTCTTGAGAGCACTGTCTGGCTTGATCCAGGGGTTTCGCTGGTTTAGTTTGTGCTCGAAAATGTACTCCGAGTTGAGGAAAGCGGAGTACCAGTTTCTGTTGACTTGTCGGAGAGAAACACAGGTTTCGAGGTCGACGGAGGAGAAGATGATTTGTTGGATTTCCAGGGGGAGCACGATTGCAATGATAGAGTCATTGTCGGTGGATGTAGCTCTGACACAGTCATCATCGGTGGATGTAGCTCTAACAAAATTATTATCGGTTGATATAGGTCCTGAGTCGTTGTCTGTAGACATATCTCCAGAGTCGTTGTCAGTGGATGTAGCTCCAACTGAGTCTCTATCATTGGTTTCAATTCTGTCAACTGAGTGAGACTGAGACTGAGAATTAGATTGAGTAAAGTCAATGGAGTCTGGTAATTCGCTACCGGTACTCTTAATGTGACTACCAAAATGACCCATCTCCTGCTTCCAGAACCACTCCTTCATGTCGTCCGGCTGACTCTGCACAAGTCTCTGCAAACAAGACTGCAATAGAACAGTCTTCAGTCTTTCTTCTTCGACACAGAACTCCTCCAGCAGAATCTTCACTCCAACGTCTATTGGTCCAGTCACATTCCTGCAAAATCGGATAAATGTTCTCGGGCCTTCTTCCATCTGTTCAATCACCACCTCGTATCTTTTCGAGACGCTCTCGTGAACTTGAATAATTCGTCGGAGCTGTTCTTTCAACAAGAGAAATTCAGGCTCGAGACGTCCGAGTAGCTGGCTGAACTTTTGTCTTATTTGCTTCACAGCTGAAGAGCATTCTTCCTTTGTCAATGGAGTAGACAAATGAGGTTGCAACGTGTCAGAATCAGTTTGAAATTGTCTGAAAACAGAGCGGATCTCCCTTTTGAGCGCTTTTTGCTGTTTCTTGAGAACTGCAAGAATCGCATCCAGCCCCTTCTGGTCCAACTCGGCAATATCACAGTCTCTGGAATCCATTCAAGTGTTGTGTAGGAGGTGAAGATATGCAGGGATGTAGACCTGTACCCTTTTATTATTCAGCCGAGTGGGGTGGCTGAAAAAGCACATGTCGGCATTCAACGGCGACCAAATGAGGTCTTTTCAGTCATAGCTAGCTGAAATGCTGTACTTGTCGTGAACGATACCTGAACAAACATGTACCCTCGTTCAGGTATCAAGAAGCACAGTATGTACAGTACAAAAGAAAAGGTCTCGGGGACTTTCAAGTCCTAAAACCACTTTGAAAAAGCCACTCCAGAATACAAAATATCAATTACTGTAGTTGTACCGGTACTTGTAGTTGTACTTTTAGCTTGTCATCTGCTTCTGTATGGATGGCATTTTCCTCGCCTACACTATGTCACGACCTGAGGAAGCACGTATGAAGGTACTAGAGAGTGGTGGAAGTGGGGTTTTTTGAGAGGGGGGTATTTGTGCGCTGTAGATTTGATTCCAATTGTCGCTTTTGGTTTTGGAGTATTTCTGAGCAAATTGTATGGATTGTTGGAGCGTCTGTTCAGGGGGTCTTTACTTGTATACAAGTTTTTACAAAAGTTTGCGTTCGAGTGAGGAAGCGCTTATAAGTACAAGTAGAAATGGAAACAAGTCTTGAGAAACGAGAAGAAGATGAAAGGAGACGCAGAGACCGCCCAAATTCACGCCACCTATCCTACTCCGTACTTGTACTGTACTCGAACCTCTCATATCTACACTGTCTCATTTCTGGACCCGGCAGCTCATTGCTGGAGCGTGCTGGAGTAAAGAAAACGGATATGTGGAGTAATGCCGAGATTTTGCGTCGAATGAACTCTTTGGATTGTTTTCCACGACTACCGTGAGATGAGTTGTAAAGGTATGACTGTATATTAGTACACTGCAGTACAAGAACTAATAAGGTAAACTACAGTATGTTACAATGCAAGGAGTGGAGTCCATGGTCTGAGGACGTGTATTGAGGACTCTCCCACAGCTTCACGTTAATTTCAGGCAGTCTTACTTGCTTGAGGTGACTCCCTCTTGAGTTACCGGTGTACACAGAGAGATAGGGCAGCTCAACGAGACCAGCCAATTATGAAGCTCTTCAATAGTACAGTACCGGTAACAGAAGTCGTGTTTTCTTGGAACACCGATACTGTAACTAGAATAGTTGACCCTCTACCAGTAAACAATGTTCTCTACCAGGTGCAACCTCGGTGAAGAGTTCCTGTCTTGCCTTTCAACCCATTCTTACAGTGTGTGAAGATTTGATGATTTGAGACCATATGCTGAGAGGTGAGAAGCTGTGGACTCAAGGGTGAGACAATTCCTTTTGATTCAGCAATATCAAAAGATGAAACACTTCCATCTTACTCAGCCATTGACATGGATAAGACAAGCCCATTTCACATCTCAAGACAAGAACCCGGCTCAGTTAACCACCTCAGCTTCAGTATTCAGGTGACAGCCCTATACTCCACCCTAAATTTCCCCCTGCTCCACGCCATTCTCAAGAAGAACGAGAGCTCTCAGCTCCTGGAGAACTCCTCCACCAACACATCTGGCCTGGAACTGGCCATCCAAGAACCCGGGAATGATTTTCACCGGTTTCTGGCTTCCCTGGGGAGCTTCAAGAAACGTGACAATTCCAGAAACGAGATCCACCAAGATCAAACTTCCATCCTCCGCTCCCCGAACAACATATCGACTTAATCCGCGAGTTTTGCTTCCCTGGGAAAATCTCGACGATCCACGTGATCCGACACCGGAGATGGTTTGATTGGGGCGGTAATAGACGACTTCCGGGGTGTTGAGGTCTACAAAAGTGGGAACTAAAGAGTCTCCGAGACAGCACCAGACCAGTCCATCAAAAGAAGCAACAGGAACGACTGTATCACACAAGTGAGCCCTTTTATCGGTCTCCAGATCAAACAGATGATAGGAGTAAACTGAACCAATCTTATGTCTGAGAACTGCCAAATCTCCGACTTCCAGTATAGGAGCTGGCATATTGTGCTCAAGTGAAGGGACAGCTCTCACGTGACTGAAATGAGGTTTGTCACGTGGATAAACCAGGGTTGAGCCGTTTCTCAGTGCCACCTGAATCGTATGAGCCCCCATTCGTACTGGCAATGCTGAAGAGAACAGAGAACAGGAAGGGATAATGTCCGACGACTTGACAGACGGAGGAAGAGTGATATCGACTCCTTCAAAGTTGAGAACTGTTCCCGTTTTGTCTTCAGACACTAAAGAGGCAGGAATATCGTCCCTGCGAGACTTTCGAGTCCAGGGATCGAGTCTATACATGGTTCCCTGCCATTTTGTGGTGAACGTGATGTGATCTGGTTTGTCAAAAAGACTGGAGAAGTTGGAGGGCAATTTTTCGTCCAGATCAAGATTCGCAGCAACAACGGTCTTTCTTTGAGCTGGTTGAGAAACATGGATTGAGTCCAGCTTTTGAGCACAAGTTTGCAGCCATTTTCCGTTTCGAAGACGAGCTGCAAAAACGAGAACACAATCAGCCCAGGTCTTGAGCGAAGAGTCTGGCTTGATCCACGGGTTGCGTTCGTTCATTTTGCGTCTGAGGACGAATTCCGAGTTGTGGAAGGCCGAGTACCAGTCTCGGTTGACTTGTCGGAGGGAGATGCAGGTTTCGAGGTCCGCAGAGGAGAAGATGAGGTCTTTGATTTCAGTGGGGAGGCTAGAGTGGTAAGCTGGTTCTGTGTCAGAGTGACCAACAGCAACAGATTTATCACCAGATTCAGCACCTTTAGTTGTGTCAGAAGTAGGTCCAGTAATGTCATCATGTTCAACATCTCCAGTAGTGTCATTTGAATCAGGTCCAGTAATGTCAACAGCTCCAGTAACGTCAACAGCTCCAGTAACGTCTAGTTCAGCCGTTAGATCACTTGAATCTGGCCCGCTTCTCACGTGACCCCCAAACCCAACCAACTCCTGCTTCCAGAACCACCTCTTCATCTCGTCACCCTCATTCTCCACAAGTCTCTGCAAACCCGACTGAAGCAGAACTTGATCCAATTTTTCCTCCTCGACGCAAAACCTGTCCAGCAACAACTCCGCCTTGGGCGCTTCAGGCTCACTCAGAGCCACGGTGAACTCAATGAACGTTCTCTTGTCTTCGGGCTCCTGTTCAATCAGCTCTTTGAATCTCTGCCAGACAAGCGAATAAACAGCCACAATTCGCTGAAGCTGGTCTCGAATTGAATCAAACTCGGGCTGGAATCGTTCACTCAGGTGCGCGAAATCTCGACTCAGATTTCCAGCTGCAATAATGCATTCCTCTTGGGTTTTAGGAGCTTTCACTTCAGGCTGGATTTTTTCTGCCTCGGCTCGAAATTGGCTGAAAAGAGCTACAATTTGCTTCTCGAGAGATTCTCGTTGATTTCCGAGCTCGGTAAGAACGGCCGTGAGCTCCTCTTCGTTTTTCGAGTTAATATCGTCGCTTTTGGTATCCATAGGAGGGGTGTGTAAGGAGGAAATTGGGATGAAGTTTTATGAAAACAATGCATAAGAAATACGACGTAATTGATGCATGTTAGATTATGAGGGTGTAGGATGTTGGCAGAGTCTTGGAAACGAGTGAAGAGGGATATACTGGAGCTATCACTAACTTTTCGTTGCAATTTTTATCTATATACAGAACTGTCAAGAACATTTATTATTTCAGGGGCTTTCAACAAACTGCTTGAGACTTGAAAGTAATCCCCTATTTAACATTTAGAATCGGAATGCTCCCAACTGAAATACAGAAGCTCACTGGAACTACCAACAGCCTAGTTGACACAGAGAAAAAGCTCCAGCCGAACCAGTAATGGTAGCAGAGTAAATATAATGCCACAGTTGAAATCATTAAGGCTTACTAAAAGCTTTAGAGCTGGTCTCGACCGCATCGGCCCAAAACCGGCCAATTTATCCCCCTTCACATCGCCCCCAAAAAGGTGAGCTCCGAAACTCATCTCTAGGGCGTCTGGTGTAGTTGGTTATCACATGCGCTTAGCATGCGCGAGGTCCCCGGTTCGATTCCGGTGTCGTCCAGTCACGTGATATGTCACGTGCTTTTTTTTGTCCCAGATGTCGACACTTTTTTTCGAGTCAACAACTTGCCGTGTTTAGTTAGGGTGTGGTTGGGTGTAGTTGGGGCTTGGTTGAGGTCTGGCTGAAACCTTTTAACGAGGTAACAAAATCCGAGGAGTTTGCCAAGCAGTGGATCCAGTGGGTGAAAGACACCCATTGGATCACATGAGACAAACACTAATGTCATTCCTCAACTCTAACAAACGCTCAAGTTATGATCCACAATCAGTCAGTTGAAAACCGTTCCGTGTCGGTTCTCGTTTTGTTTGTGCAACAGTCAGTAGGAGAGCACCAGAGCTCATTTGACTATATAGCAACCAGCCGATTATTCCCAGCCGTTCTTCAAGTCGAGGTCGTAACTAGTTCAATTATGGGTTTTAGAAGTTGCTCACCTCCTTGTGGTTGGTTGCCAGCTTGAACTGGCAAGGCACCCAGAAACACTCAGCCCTGTGAAAATTGTGCTTGGTGATCACATCTTTTTCCGCCTCTGAGTTTCTCCACATTCGATTCAGAATGATTTACATCACCAGATGCTGCCACTTAACGTCAAGGACCATCTGAGCGAGCTGTATGTCAATAGCAGTTAGAGATAAGTCATGATCCCCTGATCCCTACGATTAAACCAACATCGTCCATATTGAGAATCCACAAAAGAAAGAGATGGATAACTTCCTAAATCTCAAAGCACATTTTCCATGAAAAACATCTGCTCCACCATCTTTCAAGACCGATTATGAATGCAAAGGCCGAAGGTCTGAGCGGACAACAACAGACTGAGTTATGGAAAGACGGCAAACGGCGAGACTAACAGAGGGGCCACTTTGAGCCAGAGCGACAAGCTTGGAGCGACACATTAGACAACAGCAGCAGTCCGAAGAGACAGAGCGGCTTTCACACGAGACTAATTCAGACATTGGCTGTATCAACGGGCTAGACAGACAGAACCAATTTGCTCCATCATTCTTCAGAACTTATCGCAGAAAGTAAAAACGTCAATATAAGTGGAGATGATTACCTCGAATCAAAAGATCGAATCGCGGTATCACTTGGAGTCACATCTTAGCAACATCACAGCTCCAAATCATCCTTGACAGCTCTTCATTAGAAAAGATGAACATATGATTACTAAAGAGCGCTGTTAACCCTACAGTGCGTAGATCTACATTGCAGATTGTTGAGACTACTGCAACTGGAATAAGAGCATCTACAAATTGTATCGCTCATGGTTCAGATTCTGTCTTGTTGTGCTGTGAGTCTATGAAGTGAATACAGGGTCATATGGCTCGGTTTTACAGGTAGAAATAGATAATTAGTATGAGACTGATGTCGAACAAGAGACCAATTCAACGGTGGAGCTCTGAAAGTCGCTGGAATTCTGTAGCTGTTTTTGGCTTACCAAGTAGAGCCTCTCCTGCTGAACAGACCATGAGCGAAGCGAATGGTCTGTCTACATTTTGAGATGGGTTCTTCAATCGTTTTGAGACGGGCCCTTCAATCGTTTTGGGACGGGTCCTTCAATTACAGACCATAAGCATTTTCAATCACAACTTATTATGATGACAGGTTGAAAAAACCATAGCTTTCGTCTTGGAAAACTCTTCCGCTTCTTTTAACATCATTTTATCGACTTGTGGTACCAAAATGTGCAGTTATGACAGATTTTGTTGTCCAAAATAACCATGCCAGTTCGCCTTCCTGACTGAACTCGTACTGCACCCTTCCATCTCCGACACTTGCCTCGGGCCACCTTTGGCTGCACGATGAGGTCACGAAAGACGTTGAAGTTGCTTTCTTTTTCAGCCTCGTCTTTCGACTCTTTCTTCCGCATCTCATCCGCATCTCATCTCGTGTTCCGGGTCAACTAAACGTTAACTAGCCGTCTTCGAAGTAAAGTTAACTAGCCGTCAGTGAAGTAAAGTCAACTAGCCGTCTTCCAAGGAATCCATAGCAAGCCAAGAGGCCAAGAGTTGCTGCCGAACTCACACCCCTCCTTCCACAACCTCGGTGGCAAAACACGTCATTCTAAAGTCAGTCCAAAAGGGGTCCACCTCAAAACCCCACATTCACCCTCCAAATCACTCCACTCACTCGCCTTGTGTCACGATATGTGCTGCTGCACTGATATCACCCCACGGCGGAGTTCCGAAACCCTAAATCACCTGACGTTCACCGAGTCGAACCCTAACCTTGAGCTTCTGGGCTTGCTTGTCTGCTGTCTACAAGGAGGTGAGACGGTAAACAATGGAATAATGGGGTCAGCGGGATTCGAACTGGGGGGAGATACGACAGCATTGATGGAGACTTAAGGCAAGGCTCACCCACGTCGCTTATCGACAGCATAATGGGGCAACATTCCGCTCCGGCTAATACCAAGAACAGCTCGTATACGTGCATATATTGGTTGACGAGCAGACGCGACAGACGCGAATGTTGAGAATGTAACCAACTAACAAGCCGTCTTAATTCACGTGAGAAGAGCGGAGAAGCTGACAAATGCTGGAGTACACACCTATGACTAAGAGTACATACTCTCCCCAACCCCCTCCCCATCGCACTCATCTCGTCTCTCCATCCCTCCCCTCGTATTACCCCAGTCTCCTGACGCGTCTAAACTTACATTTCCCCACTCATGCAGTTGTGAAACGTGGAGTCGATGCGGGGAAGCGTCTCGCTTGTTATGCTCTTGGCACCGCGGCACGACCCGGAATTATGCCCGGGTATAGGTACGACTAGAGTTAGCAGGATGGAGGAGTTATCAGGATGGAGGAGTTAGGTCATGTCTTTCAGTCGTACACACAGCTCTCGCTGTATAACCTGCTCTCTAATCAACGAGCTCTTTCTAACCAGCCCTCTAACAAACGAGCTCTCTATAACCAGCCCTCTCTGCTCTCACATTCGCCCATTGTCTGTCCATCGCTCTCACCGGTCTGCCCATCCCCCCCCTCAACCCGCTCGCGTGATGTGCTATGATATGACCTGAAACAGCGGGTAGCTAACCGTATTGGATTAGATCAGGTGCAACGCCAGCGACAAACCTACGCCTCGGGCGAATACATATGACAGTCACCTGCTTGAGCAATACGTGAGGTAGACAAAAGTGCGTGTGGCAACGAATACGTGTGGGGCAGAGTCCACACAAGAGAGACATGGTCAGCAGCAAGTAGCTACAGGTCTACAGTGTGGGGTAATCGAGACCCGAACATTGACCCAGATCATGTGATCCGTATTGGTCTTCAACATGTAGATTACAAGTAACTACAGCATATAATAAAATAGCCCCTCAATACTACGGTGACAGCTCCTCATCACGGTAGAGCAACATGAACACTCCAGTATAGCCTCATATACTGGTCCTAGAGATGGTCGAGAATAACAGACATACTATACGTAAAAGCGGTTCAGAAAGACGCTCTCCAATGCAGTATCGCACTAGCAAGACAATCCAGACTACAACTAGACTGCCATTAGTACAAGTGTCACCAAACCACTGGACTGCCATTAGCACCAGTATCGGCAAACCACTTCCGAAGACAGACCATGAGCGAAGCGATTGGTCTGTCTACAATTTCGCTTATGGTCTGTCTACAATTTCGCTTATGGTCTGTCTACAATTTCGCTTATGGTCTGTCTACAATTTCGCTCATGATCTGTCTACAATTTCGCTCATGATCTGTCTACAATTTCGCTCATGATCTGTCTACATCTTGAGATGGGTCCTTCAATCGTTTTGGGACGGGCCCTTCAAACACAGACCATGAGCGAACATTCTGAGATGGGTCCTTCAAATACAGACATTCGTTTCGCTCATGGTCTGTCTCTTTTCCAGGAGGGCCATCGTCCAGTTGAGACAATTACTTGAGCTTTACTTGAAACAAAAGTTCCGCTGGGGGTGGTATTTACGTGTTCCGGAGGTTTCAACGGCAAACGAAGCACACCAGGGTATAGCCAGTCCACGGTTGTGTAACAAATATTCTTCCAAATATAGCTGCTGCCATCCAATATTTCGAGCAGTGTAGCGTTGTGTGTTTGTGGTTGATTACACTTAGACGAGGTTTTTGTTAGACAGATCATGAGCGAAGCGAATGGTCTGTGATTGAGTCAGATCGTGAGCGAAGCGAATGATCTGTGGTTAAAGAACCATGCCAAAATGTAGGCAGACCATGAGCGAAGCGAATGGTCTGTGATTAAAGGACCCATCCCAAAATGTATACAGACCAAGAGCGCAAATGTAGCCAGATCATGAGCGGAAATGTAGAAAGACCATTCGCTTCGCTCATGGTCTGTGGCCTCAAAGGGGTGTGTTCGCTTACCACTCTGGAGCTCAAACAGAGACGAAGGCTCCAATCCCTCCCTCTATCATAAGTACATCCTAAATACTACTGTACTGTCACCAACACTGCGTCCAGTATCACCAATCAGGGCGAGAGCGGTTGCAAATACCCTCCCGGCGTACTCTCAAAACCTGATTCAATGTCACTCCCACCAACACTAGCCTTCTACACACCCACTCTTTGATACATCCAACCGTCTATTATGCTAAGAAAAACAATCAATGCTTCATGCGAAATCTAAAAATCCACGCGCACTCCATCCCAGGTAGTGCGCCCATGCAATAAATAATCATCCCGTCACTCAATCTGTACCAGTCCGTACCGAGTGTCTCCCTCGAAAAAGAGTGTCCTCCTCTCCGGATCCTCCTCATCGTTTTCCTCATATCATTGTCATCATTGTCAAAATGTCAGCAGCCTAGTTTTCGGTCAAAATGTCAGCAGCCTAGTTCTCGGCACCCCTAATTCTCAGTCACCAAACACTCGTTGGCAACCAGCTGCACAAAGTTCTGCCGCACCAGATACGGCTTGTTCTCGCAGATGGTGATCTTGTTGACCCACGACGAGTACCGCTGAAACCGCTTGAGACACCGCGTCGCGTACTTGAGCTCGGCCTGCTCGCTCATCTGCTCCACCTCGGGGTCCCACCGCTCCTTGCACGCCTGCTCGTGCGACGACCGGCTCATCGTGGTCGCCGACGACGTCGCAGAGTCCATATCCGACGAGAAGGAGTCGGTCGAGTGCACGCTCATGTCGTCGGACATGTGCGAGTGCGTAGAGGCGTTGGAATGCGAGTAAGCGGGAGAGGGAGGCGACAGGGGCGAGTCCAGCGGAGGTGTGGCCGGCACAAAGGCGTTGCCCCGGTTCGACGGCACCCGCTCCGTGCTGGGGCGGTCCGCACTGGCTCGATCGGCACTTCCTCGGTCCGCGCTTCCTCGGTCCGCGCTTCCTCGTCGATCGCCGCCCTCAGAGGTGCTGTTGCCCCGGGGTCGGCGCAGGTTGGCCAGCAGCCGGAACGCCGCAATCGAGGACGTGCTCTTGGACCGCGAGCGGGTCTCCTGGTTGGAGGGGCTCGGCACGGGCGCCACGGTGGAGTACGCCCGCTGGCGCTGCGACACGTTGCCCGCGGTGCCTCGGTCTCGGCGTCGGCGGGGCAGCGACCGCACCTTGGGCAGCTCGCGGTGCTCGAGCGGCAGCGCCAGGTCGATGCCGCTCTGGATGGCGTTGGCCCACTCAATGCAGTCCTGGGGCGAGCCAAAGTGGATGAGAAACTGCATTGACTCGGCTCGAACCCGCAAGCAGTTGGCGCGCTTGTTGTAGTCGGCCGCGTGGCCGCACACGGCGTACTGGAGGGTGAACGCGAGGGGCGTCTGGGGAATCTCGGTCTGCGAGCTGTTGCCGTCGGACGACGACTTGAGGGCCTGCTTGAGGTTGGAGATGGACGGCTTGAGCGAGATGGACTTGGAGCGGGGCTTGGCGAGCTCGTGCTGGGCAATGACGAGCCGCTGCTGCTCCTTTTTGAGCGTGGGCTTGGTGACCATGAACGGCTCGTCCAGCGGCTTGAGCTCCAGGCACGTCGAGTTGAGCGTCACCAGACACATTACCCACGCGCGCTGCGACGACGACGTGAACGGCGACGTGAACTCGAACTTGACCGGCACGCGGGCCTGCAGAAACAGCGCTGTCGAGTACTGCGGGAGAACGTAGTCTGCGGCGTCGATGGGCGGGCTCTGGCCCAGCTGCGACTCGAGGTCCGAGTCGAGATTGAGGTTGAGCGATGCGAGGGCCTTGGAGGGCGGTGGAAGCGGCATGTCCATGGGCTTTGTGGTGGTTATTGCTGCGGCGGACGAGTCTGTGTCGAATGCAATGGAGATGGGGTCGAATGAGACTTGGGGGTCGGATGAGACTTGGGGGTCGGATGAGACTAGGGGGTCGAACGAGACTTCTTTGTGGTCGAACGACTTGAACGACTTGTCGGATTTGTCGAGTGGTTTTGTGAGTGGTTTTGTGAGCGGTTCGAACGACTTGTCGAACGATTTGGCAAAGGCGGATTCGTCAAAGGCGAGGGACACTTCTTTTTCGAACGAGACCTCTTCAAAGCCCGTTGCGGCTTGTGTGAGGGTCATGTGGAGGGTGGTAGATGTGGCAGTTGATGTGGCAGTTGTTGTGGCAGTTGTGTTTGTGGCAGTTGTTGTGTCTGTGTAAATCCTGTTTGTGTCACTTCTGTGGTCGGTGCGCTTTGTCGTTACACTGCTGTTGTGATCCTGCTGTGCTTGTGTCTGTGTCTGTCGTTCAGTCTGTCTGTGTCTGTGTCTGTGTCGATACTGTGTTTCTGTCGTTCAGGCAATGATCTGTCTGTGTCTGTGTTGTCGTTCAGTCTGCGTCTGTTGTTCAGTCTGCGTCAGTTGTGTCGACAAGGAAGAACCAAATTGTCCGTGTGTTTGTGTGTTTGTGTCTGTGTGTTTGTGTCTGTATCCGAGTTGCTAGGAGGCCAACCTTGCGTAGATGAGTGACTTCAATTACAGAGCCTTAGAGTTGCACTTTGTGGAACCTTGAGCAGTGTCTGGCGTGCCTTGCAAGGACTCTAGCCGGGGAGCTAAAAATAGCCGGGTTAATTCCGGAGAATGGAGGGGGAGGTGGAGCACAAAAGGAACGATTTGTGGACGATTTGACGGCTCACTTCGTCAGTCACTCCCTGTCCTCTCTGCCACACATGCATCTCCACACCCACTTCTCTTAACCGCGCACAATAAGCTTCCAGCACCCAACTTTGTGATATCTTGTGGGGGGACACAAGCAAGGTTCCAGGCTTACAAATGGGTTGGAAACTCCACCAAAAAATGCGAAAAATGCACAATCCATAGAGAGAGAAGGAGAAGCTGTAACAGATCAGACGTGGGAACGGGAGATGCTCAGGTGTGCGGAAATAAAAGGTCGACACTCCAGCCCGGAAAATCCCGCGGTTTGCTTTTTCCAGATAGTGTTGGATAGCGTGGATATCACAACACTGCCCAGATCGGAGCGCATCACACCGTGCAACAGCCGATGAGACCAGAGAACCGACCCGGACCAGGCTAGTCGGATGATCCACTCATGTATCTGGATCAAAGAAGGACCACATCTCACCCATGCTCAACCCCCACACTCTGAGCCTCTCCTCAGCCCCAGACATGAGTTGTCAGCCCGACATAACGCCAAGTTATCAGCCCGCAACACGCCAAGTTACCAGGGCTGTGCACTCTAGCAGGCTGGAGCCATCTGTGACATTTCACCACAAGCCCTGAGCCCTGGATCTGCCAAGGAAGGGGTGTTGAGCGGTTGACTGATGAACATTTTGTCATCTGATCTGTTTTACCCTCCATCACATGTCCCCTCACTCCTCACACACACCACACCTCACACACACCCCATCAATCATACTCACTTGACTATGGCTAACGAATAAGCCCGTGGGAGACTAAATGGCTATATATTGGGTCCGGGTTTTGCGCCGACGCCTGGGACGCAGCCCGTGCATGCCAGCGGTGAAAGCCACTGTTGCTGCAGTGCGCCTTGCTTTGGATTTCTGTTGCGCCTCCACCTGCTTGCCTGCATGACAGAGTGGTGGACCATGCGTCATCCAGGCACACCGGCAAAATAAGGTTGCACACATGACGACATGCAAAGTGCAAAAACTCCGATACGCCGAGCGATGTAGCACCGCTAGTGGCCTAGAGAATTACTCAGCATGACGGGGGTGGTTTGGGTGACATGGGAAGGTGCCGAGGCAGCTCCTGTATCGTCGTGACTAATTTGTCGGCTCAGTTACCAAATTCTTTGTTTCGATTTTCCATCACTTGTTTGTCGCTCGTCCAAATGCAAAAGAAAGAAAAACCTCGTTGCTGACTATTTTTGCCGCCGCAACGCCCGGGCCACTCTCCGCACGACGCCCTCGGTCCCTGGGCCCACTCAGCCGTTTTTTAGAGCGCTTCTGACCGACTGGAAAAGTATTTCTGTCTTTGCGTTTCACCTCGGACTGTCTTCCGAACCTGATTGCGATGCCTGCACCGTGTCGATCAAGATAGGACTCTCAGGGGTAGAGTAAAGGAGGGGCTGGGGAGCTGAAAACACGTGGTAAAAAGATGAAAATAAAACCATAAATACCAGCAGCTCCATGGCTACTGTCTGAGCTGCTCAGATATTTTCTACCCCCACATGTTCACCGCCAAACAAATCCACCCATCCACCACGCTTATCATCTGCGACAGGTTGCCCGAGCTTGTTGACAAGGTTGACTTTGACTAAAAACGTTGTAGAAGAAATGAAAAAGAGCCAAATGTGAGTCTACTAAAACAACTCAGGCTCGCCAACTGAAAATCGGATAAAATTCGCCAGAGTCATCCCTCCAAGCCTCGTCGCTTCCCGGGCCATATGAGTGTTTTTTTGGCTACAACAAAGAAAACCCGAGAGCTTTCCACGGAACATGGATGCGGCAATGCCATGCACCAAAATGCACGAAAAACGCACTTGATCCGCCAATAGAGAGGAAGACGTAGTAAGCAAGTGGGACCACTGAGGAGTGTTCCTGGGTTGGTAATATATGTCTTTTTTGAGCTCCTATCGTCTCCACTCCTCTGTCTTGTTTTCATATCCCTGCCCGAAAAGGAAGGGCTGTGTTTTTTGCATATAAGCTAAGTTGAAGTATCCGAGGCTCAAATGCCTCACTGTGGGGCTGTACCAATAGAAGGGGTGTGGCGAGGGAGAGAGAGAGCGAGACAGATCGGTCTGTTCCTGGAGCTTTGCTTTTTGTTCGGTTGTGTTATTTAGCGATTTGTTTTAATTTCTGAATTAAGTATATTAAACCACTAAACCTGATTCATTTCAAACTCGGAATGACGATCGGATTGTCTGTTTTGGTCATCGTGCTCATCTGTGGAGAAGTGGTTATCAGCAGAAGGAGCAGAGATCATCTGAGGAGAATGTGAGGAGCTGTATTTGAACATATCACAGGCGGCTCAACTACGACTGAAGTACATACTTGTACTCGTACATATCGGTAGTCCCAACCCCAAATCACTAGCAGAAGTCAGTCTTGGTGGATCGACAGCCTTGTGACGCTATCCAGTTTAGTTCTTGACACCATACATGAAGTTCTGTCACCTGTTGTACTACAATACTTGCATCTTCATGGTACTTCTACGATAGCATCTACCGCCTCGACACATGAGTATCTCAAGTCAAGCAGTCTCAGATGAATCAAAAGACGCAGTTATGCCCTGATACGGCGAGTCATTTACAGAGTGTCAGTCTTGTTTAAATGGTCTCCATGTTACTTGGATGAACAGACATCTTGTATACCATACTTATACTATACTGCAGAGACTACAGAGACAATTTACAACTCTTGTCACTGCCAGACAAGAAACCAAACCACCAGGTGTTCACTCCCCTCCCCCTCATTCATGTCTCAGTCTCAGCCTTGTAGCCGGCAGTCTCAGATACCTATCGACTGTATCCTGACAGTGACTGTACCTACCGGTACCAGTACCCCGACAATGACTGTATCCACCGTATCATCAGCCAGGCCGTTCCTGCGTTGCCAGAGAGAAGTGCGTCACTTTGAAGCCGTCCCTGACGTTACATCCACATGTCTCGTCAGCCGTTAGCGCATGTAACGGTGTCTACCGAGATGTACCAACTAACACGGACTAACACTACATTAGCGGGATCTCTACTGAACAATGATGAACAAGGACAGGTTCGATACGAGTAGTTTGACCTCATTTTCGTCGTCACACCATCTCACCGTCAATAATGACGTCAATCCAAAAAGCATCAAACCCCCACGAGATCGACAGATCGCCATGGGTACCTTTCGGGTACATGAGACCGACCTAGACACATAGCAACGAACACAAAGACAGAAGCGGGCGAATTCTGGTTGCTGTGGCAGGTCACGTGAGTTACCCTACCGTGATTTTCCACGTGCTTCTCGTCGACATTCATAATCTGATTAGACTTGAATGCATTTAGCTATCGGCCGAGGTTGTCTTGTCGGAGAGTTGAGCCAATAGAACCGCGATAGCTGATCCAGTGGTATGGGGAGAATGGTCAGAGTGCGGGGATGAGGACAATAATGTTGGATTTACTGTAGCTATTTTGAGTGAATTTTTTTCGCATTAGTCAGCGATTAAACAAGAAAACATCGCCTCTACCCAGTGTATCAAATCCCGCACTATCAATCGTATCAGAAAGACGGTTGAAGCCACGTTTCTCGCCGCCATCGTCTTCATCTCGGCTAACTCTTACTGCGCTAACTCTTACTGCGGCGAGCGTTGCCAAGCCCTCGGTTAGCTGATAAGGGCTGTGCGTGGGTGAACGAAATTCGAAATGAAGAAAAATGGTGAAAAAATGGTAAAAAAGGAAATAAACGATGAATTTGTGGATTCACAAAAAGTCCCGGTGAACGTATTTTTACACAAATTACGATTAGATGGTACCGGTGCTGAGGATTGTGTTGCCCGTTGTGTGCTTGGACCGGCACAGATTGTTCCACTGTAGATACGCCAAGATACAAGGTCATTGTCCTGCGTAGTCGACTAGACGCATCTTAGTGGATTGCAAATCGTTGATCAGCAGGGGAGTTAGTGGGTGTGCAGTAATGAAGGTGGGGGCACATCCAAGTTGTGTGCTTGGACTAAACGACTTGTTCTGTACTCGTACTGTACTCCTACTTGTAGCGATTGGTTTGTGTTACCAAGGACAGTCATTGTTGATTCAAGTTCTCCTCCCCAACTCACACCCAGATAACCTCTTAAAGTGTCCGCTCAGGGGTACAAAGGAGGAAGTACATGCAATACGCTGTTCCGTACAGGGGGAAGTGTTTTAGCGTGTTTATCTGAGACATGAGTGCGGAGGTGGATGGATGGATGGACGGAGGTTGGTGGACGAAATGTGTGGGCGAAATTTAATGGACAAATTCAATGGGCGGAAATAGTCACTTGGGTGAAAACTTGACTGTGAAGGACAACACTGACACGTTCAGAGGACAGTCAAAGAACAGTTTGAAGAAAAGTGCGATAAGTAGAGGACTTGAGATATATCCAGTTCAAGATCTCACCAAACCATCCAGTCTATGGTCAACACTCTCAAATGTGGCTTAGGCAATCCAACCCAAGCCTCGTCGTACGTAAATAGATACACTTTGGTGATAACATTCCGTCCAGACCGCTGTCGAACATGGCGCGTCGAATTATGATTCGATACAAGGGGTAATTGGGGTAATTGGTTTCAGACGATAATTCGAGGTAGCCTTGAGACGTACGGGCGTTTGTGTGGGTTGAGAAGTTGCCCAGAGTGATGACACAGAGAAATCTCCGAGATGAGACTAAGGTGAAGATATGTATGGAGTGAGAGAGTAAGAGAGTATGAGAGTAAGAGTAACTTCATCCCCACTGTCACTTTTGTCTTTGTGTCACTTGCTCGGTTTCGTGCACATTTCAATTGTCTCTTTTTGGTCTTTACCGATATCGTAAAGAGATTTTATAAACATTTTGACTGTCTCTTTTGTCCCTCTAGCAATATCGTAAAGAGATTTTATGTACAGTACATCCGGACAGTCACTCTCTTTACCGATATCCTATTTACACAGCCACGATTGCTTGTGTCTAGGCTGTAATAAAGCACATCTTAGAGGTAGACAGGATGGCAGTACAAATAGTGTCACCTCATCGTGAGTGACTTGAATGGATACGGAGAATTGGAAACAGTCTAGCTCGTGCTACAGAGACAGCAGGGGTAATGTTCTGAGCTCCGAGCATGTTGATGTTGGGCCCGTTGACCTTTTTCTTCAGCAATCATAATGCAATCGCCAGACTTGGGCTATTGATTGAACTGGTAATCGACAATACAGCACCACCAGGGAAGTTGTCGCAAAAGTTCTCAAGGCAGTAAAAAACACCAATCGATAACTGACTGAATAGTTTTAAATTCCAAGGCATCACCAACATGCTTTAGTCTCTTCACATGAGCTCAATGGTGTCTCCAAAAAGTACAGTACGGAGTACAGTTTGGAAACGTTTCCAAAAGTCAACAATTCGCCTTACTCATCTTGCTCTACTGGTTTCGTATCAGCTCAAACCCGGAATCCGACCCTGGAGAGATCAATCTGAGACTTGCAGCCATGGCCAGATTTGTTGAGACTCATTTGATCCTATTGCTTTTACAAGTACGGCTCTTTCAATGGTTCTACATTTAGTTCTGTCCAAAGAACGGGTTTCCTGTCGTGACCTCTATCGCCAACTAGTCAAGTAAAGCTGAGTAGAGTTCCAACTGACGAAAATCAGAATGAGACACAAAATAAAGATTATCTCAAAACAAATGTATGGCTGCAGGCTAGGGCTGTGGGTGATTTGTTAAGAAGATAGTCACAATGTACCTTTCAAACAGCCACTTTTGCCTCTAGCACGTCTGTAATACCAAAATAGCTACCCCCAGCTGAACTCCACATCCCACTATTGCCAACTAAAGTTCCAAGTAAGGTTCTTCACGCATGCTGACAGACTGTCGGGGACTATTGTCAGCATACCTGAATGTCCAGCCGGCTGATTATTCAATCGAACCTGGAACATACCAATTTTTGGAGACTTATCATTCTCAAATCATTACTCTGAGCGCTGACACCCCAACAATAGTGAGTCGTAGTGAGTACATGTCAACTGGCTCACATGATTGATTTGAAACGGTCAATAATAGAATAATATTACAGGACAGTGCTAGTATGTGATTATCAAAGAAAAAAAGACAGCTGCAGGAAAGTACAAGTACGGTCTGGGAAACAAATTGGCAAGGTTGTTTTGGGCAACAAAATCTGTCATAACTTCAGATTTTAGTACAGTACTCGTACTGTACTACAAGAAGTCGACAAAAAATGTTATGAGAAGCAGAAGAGTCTTCCAAAACGGATGCTCTGATTTTTCCACCTCGTCATCATAATAAGTTGTGACCTAAATGTCCTTCAAACACCTGAAAACGACCTTGCCAATTGGCCTTCCTGACTGTACAGGTATTTGTCATAAGTTTTACTTCATTCAACCTTGTGCAATTGGACCACATCATCGGTGGTCTCCAGATCCAATCATCGGCCGAAAGCTACAAACTAATATCTAAGACCACTGTTGAGCTACCACGAGTCAGTGTGCCGTTCGTTCAAACAGCAAGACTTTGTTTATGCTATGGAATGCTATACGGTTGTCCTCGAGACATTAGATAGGTGAGCACAAGTCACAAGTCACTCACAAGTCACAAGTCACTCACAAGTCACTTGCCTCATTCGTGACTCGCGTCATTCTCTCACAAGTCACAAGTCACTCACAAGTCACCCACGAGTGACTCGAGTCACGCTCAAGTCACACACAAGTTACTCACAAGTCACTCAAGGCACCCAAGGCACCCACAAGTCACTCGCTTCGCTCATGACTTGTTTCTCTCGTAAGTCACTCGCTTCGCTCGTAACTTACTCGAGAACCACCTCCCACCCCGGCACCCTCTTTGCCTTCTCCACACTCTGTTCACTCCCCTCCAGCATCAACCGCTTCACCGTCGCCTCGCTCTTCAGCCGTCTCTGCTTTCTCACCACTCCTCCCGCTGTCTTGATTCCAATCGTGCCCATGCTCAGCGTGTTTTCCGCAGACGTGTAATAAGTGGCCGCGTTCTTCAGCAGAGTGGCTCCAAATTTCTGAGCCGACTCGGTCGACAACCGGGCTCGCAGCACATCCACGTCGGCCAGAGAAATGTACATTTGGCCGATTTCGAGACCCAGCTGGAACTTGGGCAATTTTGAGTACGTCTTGAGAATGTCCAGACCGACGGGAGACTGGGTCGAGGGAGTCACAGACTTGACCTGAGCCTGAAGCAGCCGGTTGGCGGCTCCAAACAGCGTCCACTTCTCCGAGTCGTCAAACTCACCTTCCTCAACCACATCGAGAATGCTCTGCACGCCAGCATTGGTCCATTGGGCTCCAGAGGCGTGGGAGAGGAACTCCGGCAGAAGAGCGTCCACCTGCTGCATCGCAGACGTGTTTTCGCCCTTCCAGAACGCCTCCAGCTCCGTAGGCTGCAAACGGCTGGCAATCCACATTCCAATCGTCTGAGCAGCGTCCATGAGCGTGGACTGCAGGCCGTCGGTGGTCTTGGCAATATCGGCAGAAAAGCCTTCTTTGGAAATGAGATCGGCCATTTCTTGCACGGTCTTGAGAAGGTTATGGGTGGCCTTCTGAGCGTACCCATCGACAGAGTCTCGAATATTGCTGTTTTTAGACGTCAGAGAGGCCAGTTTGACGATGCAAGTCAGGGTTTCCACCAGCTCCTCGAGATTGACTGATTCTTCGGCGTTTGCGTATTTCTGAGTGGCTGAGGGAGACTCCTTTTCAGTTGGCAAATCCGTATCTCCCCCCTCACCCCTCTCAAACTCCTCCAACAACCGCTTGAACTCGTTGTACTCCTCCAACTGGGCCTGGTACACGGTCTCAAACACTCTGAGCGCCTCCTCAACATCTCCGTCACTCCCTCCATACTCCTCAATGTGAGTAGTCAGCACCAGTCCGTAACCGTGCAAAACGTCCCAGGTTCGGGTCTCGGACGGGAGTTGGCTCACCAGCTGTTTGTACCCGGCCAGCACCTCTTCGTGAGCGCCCTCCTTGGTTCCAGACGCAAAAATGTTGGACAGCAACGAATCCAGACCCACAGTGTGTCCTCCAGCCTGGGTCATGTGTCCGCTGAACAAATAATCTCCAGACTCGTAGACCTCGTACCAGACGTCGAATTTGAGCCGCACAATGTTGTACGCGGCGTCAAAGCGGTCCGATGACGTGGCAGGACTTAGCTGGACGCACTGCGAGTAGTTGTCAAGAGCTGAAGCGTAGAATCGTAGTCCCTTGGACAAGTCGTTTCCACTGAGCCACCGCTCGCCTCTCTCTTCGTCCTGGCCTCCCTGGAAGAAGAATTCCTCGGCGGTGGAGGGAGTGGAGGTGTTGGATTTCTTTTTGTGTCGAGGGGGCATTATTGATGAGGTGACAAGAAAATCGTTTTCGATGGAAATATTGGGATCATGACAAGATCACCTACAAGGTTGTGCGTGGGAGATGCAGGTGAACTTTGTGGAATGAGGGGGGTTGTAAGTAGGTCAGTTTGTGGGCGATTGATTTAGTTAAAGGTGGAATCGGATACTGACGGTGGTGAGAGACGGCCGTCAAAAGTTTAGCGAATTTTGAGCTCTTCAAAGGTGCTTTTCAGGATCCCTAAAATCCACTCCAAACTTAGATCTCTTCAGAATGCATGGTTATGGCGCTAACTGAGGGTGGGAAAGAATGAGGGGACGGTGATTGGTTGTGTGGTAGATTAGCATGGTCTGGATCACGTGCATTACTTCTCACGTCTTTTTTTCAAATTTTGCGGTGGCCCTCAGTGCTATACGGGGCTCTTGTGGGTGTACCACCATCATTCAGTCTCAAGCCTACCCTAATTGTATGACGGGGATCCTGAGCTCTCACATATGAATGAGCAGACGATTTGAAACAGACTCGTCTAATTATCTGTAGCATCTGACCTTGAAGACTGCCACACATTGGCGAGTTCGGACGCCAAGTTGATCGACTCATGATGATGTAGCAAGAGAAGTCTCGCAGTACAGTCAGGAGGGTGAATTGGCAATGAACTTTTGGGCAACAAAACCAGCCATATCAGCAAAAATTTGTATTACAGGAAGACGATACAATCTTATCGTAGGAAGCAGAAGAGTCGTCCGAATCGGAGTCTACGATTTTTTTCAGCTGTCATCATAGCAATTTGTGGGCTCAGGGCCCATCAAACACCTGAAAACTTCATTGCCAATTCACCGAGCTTACTGTACTGTAGTCAAGATATTGGACTCAAGGGGGCTTGTTAAGTCATTTACATGTATTACAGTAGCTTCACTATCATCAATGGCTGTTTTTGGGTCTTTGGTAATGTTCGATTTGGAGAACGCAGATTGAACCACACTGAGACACAGTTCTGTTTCATATTCAATTTTCGAATGTGACATATGAATGTCCAGTACCCGCTGTAAGGTCAGATGGGAATTAACGGGTGGACACTTGTCAGAAACTGAGGCAATTAATCGTCCTCAAAGTCAAAGGAGCGTTCAATGGTGTATTCTACCACCATAACAAAGACTGTTGAAGGGCTTAGACACTAGCCGACTGAATTGAAGTATATGAACCATCTACCATCCACCAATGCAATTGGCTAGCTGTCACGACTCTTGGAGTTGATCTCAATCCAACATATCTCCAAAGATGACCAATAAACGAACACACCCCCTTAACAGATCATGAGCGAAGCGAATGGTCTGTCTACATTTTGGGCTGGGTCCTTCAATCACAGACCATAAGCATTTTCAATCACAGACCATTCGCGTCGCTCATGATCTGTCTATACTTGTAGATTGGGATGGGTCCTTCAAATAGCTCATGGTCTGTCACCTCAAGTAATATAGTTGGAAACGTTTACGTGTGGCCTCAAGGGGGTCTGTCCGCTTAGTCCGTAGGTGCTCAACCATTGACGCCCAAAGGTTCTTTCAATTCAAGAGCTTCTCAGAGTCTCAAAGAGCTCTTTCAGAATCTTCATTCAACGAGTTCATTCTGCGCTGGCCAGGAGCGTGACGATAGCTCATCTAGCAGTTAGTCAGCTAGCCACCCAGTAGCGATAAATTCAAACCACGACTAACCCCGTTATCCGTCTCCACATCCACATTCCAGCCCATGTCGTAATGCTTTGAAATGATCTCTAATTCATCCACACGTCTGGCTCGTATTCGTCTTCGTCGTGGCGTCTAGCCGAAGTGGAGCTGGCGTTAGTGGGTGTAGATTTGAGACCAGAGTAGGACGGAGCTACTTGTAGTCAGTGTACAGAATCCGACTTTGCAAAAACCGACTTTGCGAATGAGACCAGCAGCATACAAACCGACTTTGCCTGTTCAAAAACTGCCCTGATAGACAAAGGTCACAGGACTGTACATCTTGTATCATCTTTGAGCCACCAAACCAACACTCACGTGACGTCAATTCACCACATGACGTCAATCACTCACCTCCGTCACTTCTCCAACTCTCCACGTCATCGCCATAACCCTGTCTATTGCACAATCGGCGGATGACGCATGATGCTGCAGGCCATTGCGTGCTTGATAGGAAACTTGATAGGAAATAGAGTTGTGGAATTCCGGGGAAGATTTGAGAGAGACACAGTATATACCGCAGTCTTTGAGCAATTGCAGAAATAAAACCAGGAATCGGGTCTGACTGGGTACATGAACGTCCCCTAGTAATATCTCCCAAATCGGTCCCCAATCGCACTCGTTCTGGACCACCCAAAATACCCTCCAAAAGTCATCTCGGAAATAACCTTTCCCAAACCTACTCCCAGCAACTTATATAGAGTGGAAGGAGGACCATTCCTTCCTTAACAACACCCTCCCCATGACCATCATCACAGAAACATTCAAGCTCAACGACGGCCGATCAATTCCCGCTCTGGGACTCGGAACAGCCTCCGACGCCAACGTCGAGGAGGTCACTTACGCCGCCATTAAGGACGGCTACAAACACATTGACACCGCCTACATCTACAAGTCCGAGGAGGCCATTGGCAAGGGCATCAAGCGGGCGATTGCCGACGGACTCATCACGCGCGACGAGCTGTTTGTGACCACCAAGGTCTGGCCCACCTTCCACGGCAGAGTCAAGGAGTCGCTGGACTACTCGCTCAAGGATCTCGGTCTGGACTACGTCGATCTGCTGCTGGTTCACTGGCCCGCGGCTCTCCACCCGGACCCCAAGGACCGACACGCCTACGTGCCGAAAAACGCAGACGGATCGGCCCACTACACCAACGACAATGACTGGATCGCCATCTACCAGGAGCTGGAGAAGGAGCAGGCTGCAGGACGCACCAAGTCCATTGGCGTCTCCAACGTGAGCGAGCCGTACCTCAAGGAGCTGCTCAAGCGCGCCAAGACCGTCCCCGCGGTCAACCAGTTTGAAAACCACCCTTACCTGCCCCAGAAGAAGGAGGTGGAGTTCAACAAGAAGCACGGCATTCTGGTGACGGCCTACTCTCCTCTGGGCTCGTCCTCCGGAAAGATCAAGCTGCACGAGAACCCCGTGGTCGCGGAGATTGCCAAGAAGCACGGCTCTACTACCGGTTCGGTGCTCATCAACTGGCACATTTCCCAGGGCCGATCTGTGATCCCCAAGACCCGGTCTGTTGAGCGAGTCAAGGCCAACGCCGAGAAGGTGGATTTGGACAAGGACGATCTCGCCAAGCTGGACAAGATCTGGGAAGAGACCGGAACTCAGCGAGCCATTGGTCTGGATTGGCTCGATAAGGCCGGCGATAACCTCGGTTTTGAGGATAAGTAGGGGGAATGAAGAGAAAGAAACTGGAACTGCGAAGCAGTTTTGTTTCTTTCGATTTATGGGAGTTGTTGGACCAGTCAGAGAGAAACGGTACCGTAGCAATTGATGATTTATGTGAATGAAACTGTAGGGATGTGAGTGTAGGAGTACCGGTACGGCTAACTGTCATTTGAACTACTGTACGAAACTGGGTAAAAATGTCTGATAGAAAGTATTACAATGGAAAGCCTAGCTCAATGGCATATTAGTGCGACTGTGAAACACGTCTGATAGCTATTACGGGAGTCCTGGAGTGTACCCGTGCGCCCTTGACAACCAGTCTGAACACAAGTCAGCAGCTCAACTATGGCAAGAACGTGTGACGAGCTTGACTGGATTTTGGCTCCCAATTCACTGCCACTTGTTTGGTATTGACTTGATCTGCTTATTGTCTATTACTGTGGCTGGAGTTGATGCAATAAATGTGATTCTAAAAAACCAAGAAAATCAAAAAGCATCCGGGACACTGTGACTTGCCATGTTGATTCTGAGCCACCCACTTGATCTCGGTTTGACTATATATGACCACAATGTACAATAGGTCTATCTGCTTTGTTCGTGCGTGCTCTGAAAACGCAAGACACGATAGCTTCTTATCTTCACTTCACTGCTTTTGCTTGTATAATGCGGCATAACTCCTAGCACCTCCTTCCTACACACAGACGGCTTGTTCGTGTCTCGACTGAATATACTGCATTTTCTGATGTTACAAGTCAGTGTTGTAAAGGTATTTGCATAGGAGCAGGACCTGGTGGATGTACTCTGTGCTGTACAACACTCTGGAGAACGACACAAGGTGATCGAACAGTCCAAAACACAATCAGAGACCAGATCTGGAATCAGGGTGGCCATGTTACAGTACCAATATCTCATTTATTTTTCGAAATAACGTCATTTGGTCGATTTGATGAATGCCCACGTCGACATTCGGAAAGCAAGTCCCTAGATCTTATTCTTTCCTTGAACTTCAACATTGGCATCGTCCTGAAATGACAACTTGTGTAACACTAGCCTGGATAAGTTGAGAATGACCCAATTACTGATCTTGTAACCACTTTCCGACAGGTGACTCTGAGCTCTGGCTGAAGTGCAGTTCCGCCTCTGGAGCCCACAGTGACCAGAAGTTGTATTTGAGTGTCGTTACTGAACACACTAACTGAGCTCAAGGAAGGAAGGGTCCTTATTCGCGTACTTAGACCGATGCTCATTTTTCAGACATACATATTTCTGAATTCTCGTTGCGAGAAGCGCAGTAAGTTATCTAATCAGTGGTTAACCAGAAACATGATAAGAGCCATCACGAGACAGAGCGTCACCAAGCCAGACTCTCAAATTGAACTGTGCTATATTGTAGTAAGACTTTTATAACAGACCTTTCACTGATATTACGATTATCATTTACTGGAACAGCGTCCAGATGTCTTGGACTTGCTCTTGGAGAACAGACACAACACTGCTGGGCAGATGGTCTCCGAGCTACAAGAATCTTTCACTCTCAAAATCTTCTCCTCACTATCCGTGAGGCCTCACTATTACCGTCACACTTTTCTCTTGTCAGAGACACTCTCAGCTCAACTCCGTTTCGTCCGACGTCCTGCTCCATGACATCATAGTCTCTCCGACCTGCTGCATTGAAGCCAAACCTCAGCCTCCGAGGCCTGAGTTTGCAGCCGAGAGACCGGAGCTTTAAACGACTCTTTTCATTCACCGACGAAGAGGTCCAGGTCTGTCTTGAGCAGGTGTACCCTCTGTAAGATGGTCTTTTCAAGAGATCTAAACATGACTCAAGTCCGTCAGGAGTCGATGAGCAAGAGCTTCTGTCAAGCCCTCCAGATCTGTCAACTCTCTCAGCCTGTTACTTCTTTGTTTTCTTTTTTCTTGATTCAAGGGAAATTCTGCTCTCAAAGCCTTTCCTCTCTCGTCCACCTTCTCCACTTGCTGTGAAACAGGGTCCAGTCTGGCGGCAACGTCTTGTTTCAGATCGGAGCGACTCGCCGGCAAACGCTCGCTATCGATCCGCTTGTTTGCTAACTCTGAAGATATCGGAGCAAGAAAAAGCTCTTCTTCGTCTCAAACCTCAAGCTAAAAGCTTCCCCAAGAGAGTCCAACGTCCACACATAAACCTGCTTTAGATACGCATCGACAGCAACTCTTGGCGGAAAGAGAAAAAGGCGGCTTTGGTGAACTGAACAAGTCTGGCTTTGGTGAACTATGGCTTCTGGTGAGTTCTCTTGGGCAAACTTGTGGGCAAGTTTCTGAGCAAGTTTCTGAGCAAGCAATCACACCTATAGGTTGAGTTACGTGGACAAGTGGAGCAAGAGTACGAGAACTTGATGAGTGGTTTGTGAATCGAGTGGTTTGTGAATCGAGATGTTTGTGAATCGAGTGGTTTGTGAATCGAGTGGTTTGTGAATCGAGTGGTTTGTGAATCATCGTGAAAGAGAGATTTCCAGGAGTGGGCTTGGTTTGCGGTTTCTCTTGTTCTGATGAGGTGAGGTAAAAAGCAATGTACAGTGTTTGAATGTCTGAAAGGCAAGAGACTGGACTTGATGTTCCTGTTCTTGCACACCAAAATCTTCCAACGTCGCTTTGAATCAACAGCTGATTTCCTAGTTCTCTACCAACTTCATATCAAGCTGAGATGGACCAAGGAGTTTACATAGCTCATTTCGTCAGAAAGCCGCGTGGAGACATCTAAAATTGATTAAACATGGACCCACCCAGTGTCATCTCGCTGGAGTGACTCCAGAACCTGCTTAGACGCCAAATAACCGTTTTACAAGAAGTGCTCCACCTAGAATCGAACCGGCACCTCCTCATTTGCTCAACAAATGCACAAGTAAGGGGGTGCGTCTTGTTGACCTTTTGATGCTCACCCACAGCAACTTGAACCATCTGAAACCCGCGGTTTTACCTAAATCCACGTGATAATTTTTCAGTAGCCAGATTCCACCTCCAGCAGCCTCCACTGGAAATTTCCACTCCCTATCTCCTCATTTGCACCTCCAGACATGCTCACTCTGCACAGCCACAACCACGCACACGAGTCGAAATAATTATTCGAGAGAACCTTGTTCGGAGACATGGAGAAATTCGAGTAAAAATAAAACCCTAGAATCAAAAAAAAAAAAAAAAAAAAAAAAAAAGAAACTCAAGAATTACAAATAAATTCGGAAAAAATTGGGAAAACTCTCAGCATGGAATTGTGCTCTGTAGGTATCTTTTCATCTGTAACTTTTTGCACCAACAACCACCCTCATACACCCACATCCACCCTCAACCACCCACCTCCCACACGGCTGTGCTAATTTTAGCTCTGTTATGATTACAAAGCACAATATTATTGTGCGAGCACATGGGGTGGAGAAGAGAAGAAGGCGGCCAAAAATATTCCCACCAGCGAACCAATACAAGCGTCTCAATCGCCACAAACGCCCCGTCCAGTCCACGTTTTTAGACTTTCATCTCCGCCCATTGTTGCGCCTCGTTCCTCCCCTTGTTGCCCAGTGTCCTCAGACCTTGTGCATGTCGAGATATGTAGGAACACGCCTGTAACTTAACATCAACATGGCTCAGCCTTTGAAGAGGTGAGTATGGGAGGAGGGGGGGAAAATACGCCTAAAGAAGACGAAGGCGTCACATGTCTCGCATTGTCACGTGACAATTGCCACGTCACGTCATTACACCCCAGCTAACTCAGAAAACTCGTCATTGTTGGCGATGGCGCGTGTGGAAAAACGTCCCTTTTGTGTGTCTTCACCATGGGCTCGTTTCCCAGTGTGAGTATGATTGAACGGGAAAACGATTCGTTGGTTACGTGGTTGTGAGGGGCTACAGGGATTTAGGACGGCTACAGAGGATTCCGGATGGCTGGTCAGACTGAAACAGGTGACTGATATGAGATGAGGATGGACACAGAGTCAGGAAGGAACCAGGGTGACAGGCCGACAGAGGTGTCGTGCGCAGAGAGGTGATTTGGGCAGCAGAGAAGGTGACTCGACGACCTCTACAGTTTCGTCGTTGCTGCACATCTACAATGACAGGTTGAAGGAAGACAAGCGATGTGGGGTGACCTGGCTGGAAGTGACATGACTGGAAGTGACTTGACTGGAAGTGACTTAACCTGCTGAGTCATTGACAGCGAGACGTTGTCAGTCTAAAAACGTCAGTCAAATCATGTCAGCCCAACCGCCCTTCTAAGTCAGTGTTACTGGTCTAGATAGTTCTCTGAGGTGGGTCATGGAGTCAATTCAGATGAGGCACTTTGAGACACCAGTAGTGATGCCTTGATCGTATGATCTAGCTGGCCAATGTGATCGTCTTGATTGAGCAACTACTACCATCGGCTTTCTTCCACCATCTGATTTGTTGTCTGATCTGTTGTCTGATCAACTGCAGCCTACGACACGACAAGGCACGGCTGAAGCACGGCTGATGAGATTTGCAGTGTCTAGGGTTGTCGTCAGATCGTTGCGATATCACGACCTTGCCCACTTTCGTGTCCTAGACTCTTTCCTGCTGTCTTGTTTCTCAGACTCTCGACTGCTCTTGTTCTGTCTCATCTTTTGGTTCCCTTTAACAAGGCCAATTGACCCCTCACCAGTAGCCTTTTTATGACGCTACTAAGTCGACAGTGCTTCTAGTCCTAGGTTCAGTGAACCAGTTGAACTCGTGGCATCATTTTGTCTGTGTCTCTGTCTTCTGTGGTCCTTTCGTCATCTGATAAGCACTGGTCTTTTCTTATCATCTGTCACTCTATCGGATCAGATGGCAAGTACCTGCACTCCGCCAATCACGTGACAGCTCTACATAACACCCTCCCTCCCCCCGCTAACTCAGAAATACACGCCGACGGTGTTTGACAACTACGTGGCGGACTGCCGCGTGGACGGCAAGTCGGTGGCATTGGCATTGTGGGACACGGCCGGGCAGGAGGAGTACGAGCGGCTGCGGCCCCTGGCGTACGCCGACGCCAACGTGATTCTCATTGGCTTTGCGCTCAACGTGCCCGACTCACTGGACAACGTCGAGGTCAAGTGGATCAAGGAGGTCAACGAGCGGTGTCCCGGAGTGCCGATTCTGCTCATTGGCCTGAAGAAGGACTTGAGGCAGTCGGAACAGTGCATCTCTCAGGCCGAGGGCCAGGCCATGGCGACGCAAATAGGCGCGAAAAAGTACCTGGAGTGCTCGGCGCTGACAGGACAGGGGGTGGACGACGTGTTTGAGGTCGCCACGAGGGCGTCCCTGCTGGTGACGGCAAAACCGGAGAGCAAGGGGTGTTGTATTGTGATCTAGCCGAGTCGCGAGGTCACGTGATCTAAGTCACGTGATCGATGATCTAAGAGCACGTGATCGAGAGGTTGCTGATTCATACGACATTCTGCTGACCAAAACGACATCTCCCTGTCAGTAAAACTCTCTGTCGCATTACTACTTGTCAACATCCAGCCGTCTCTTCAGAGGGCACCCCCCAAAAACCAGCCGGCTTGCGCTGACCGACCCAAAATTCAAATTCCAGTCTCTCCTTACTAACTTATATAATACTAGTGTAATACACGCACACGGCGAGCCATGAAGCGGCCGTGCTAATGATGTGAGAGGAGTAGAGTGGAGGGTGTGTGGTTTTAGGCAGATTGAGTGGTCATTGGTGGACTCTGCAATTCTACTTGGTTTCAGTCTCGGCTGTGGCTGGAGAAGAAGTTCAGAACGTGGTGTACACTTTCACAGGAGATCACCAGTATTCGAGACGCCCGCTTGATCTTGCAGCGTCTGTCATGATGAGAGTCCTTTGTGGGGGGGGTGGATTAATTTGTTCAGTCGTATTCTAACGTCCACTGTTGAATCGTTTCTGCAAGACACTTCAGCCCGTTTGCGAGTGGTTCGAAAATAAAAGAACGCCTCCTCAGTCAAGATCCGTGCTCCATTATCGGATCACTTCTCTCGAGATGAATGTCTTGGAGCTGCTGAAACGTTGAGGGGTGAGTGTCAGAAGTTCCTGGACTCTGTTCGTGTCAGAAGTTGCTGGACTCTGTTCCACTCTCTACTCTTCCCACATGAGCGAGTCAGACCAAGATGCAGCAATCTGGTCTAGACGTGGAGATGGTTCACGCACTGACTTTTTCAAAATGAAACACAGATAGGATTGCTCAAAGCTGCTACTTGTGCAATTGGACCTCTTTCTGAAAACCACTGACGGACTGTCATTCATTGGTGGGGATGGGGTGACTTTTACTGCCTACCAGTACATACTGTAGTGAAGATTGGTGTGCTAACTAACTATGAGACATGGCATGGTAATTGAGTAATTGGGAATTGCAGAGCTGAAGACACTAACCTCTCCAGCATACTCGGTCTGACTAGCGGAATTCCTTCGATGACGCTCAATCAGACTTCAATTGTCGTTATACGCCTCCCTGTGGTGGTCATATATGTTTTAGTGGTCTTAGCTCTAAGTAATGCGAAGAGGAGTAACAAGATATAGGCACAATATATATCAGATGATAGCACAATAAATAATTCCCATCAACACCTAATGGCATCGGTCAGAAACCTTATTTTTCCACTGCTTGTTTTCCATCTTCACCATGAGTACATAATTGATCAATTCAAAATGAGAAGCTATATTGTCCCGATATATTACCATATACGGCAATTATCTAAAAATTCGACCGTCCCATTTCACATTTTATATACTGATCAATTTGATAGGGTTTCGGAGGTGCCTTATCTGAACCCAAAGGTTAGCACGATAAATGATCTGTACTGGAGGAGTAGTGTCTCGAGAATAGTAATAAAAGTCTCTGGCCTTTTCTTCTCAGATAGTGATCTCTCCACGGGCTCCATCGTCCATCTTTTGGTCCGCTATCTCTGTAGTGGGGTTTACCGTGTATAGCACATTCAACTAATTAGTTCCTTGAGATCAACTATCAGGCCAACAAACTGGTTTAAGAGAAACAGATTCGAGCCATGTAAAGCCGTCGATACATAATAATACATCTGTGAAGGCTGGAAAACTTGGTGGGCACCTCTTTCTGAGACAGGTGTGGGATACAGTGATACCCCCAAACATTTCACTGCCAATACAGTGACGATTTTCAATCCAAGAGTGCTTTTACAAGGCAAACACCACATTCTTCTCTCCCATTTAACGTACACGTATTATTGTATGTCTGTCCATTCTTCCGGAACTTCATTACTGGACCCTAATGGGCTCTCGGGGTCAGCATTGAAGACTTGTGATGGCAATGAGGTGGATGTGATGACTGAATTCATCTCCTTTGAGGATAGCGAGTAGAAGAGTCCGAGAGGCAGTTACGAGCCTTGGATGGATGAGCACCTCGTGTTCTTATTCACCAACCCATGTTCACACCAAAGGAGGTGCTTGTACAAGTGCTTGTAACAGAGAGGTCGTAAACGAGTGAACGTGACAAAAAGAAAGACTCTCCATCTCAGCGCTTGAGCGACGAGCTTTGGTGTTTTTCTGCAAATCCATGATCGCAGAGTTCTTCGGATGTGCATCAGATTCAGTCCACTCAGTTGTGCGTGCAAATCTGACTGCACATGGGAAAAACGAGGACGGCGTCAATCTGAAATCAAGAGGTGTGATAAGTCCAAGAAATTCATCATAGCTGAAATGCGTCTACCTTATATATTATGACAATTTTTCACAATTTCCAAAAATCTCTCTGGCCAATTTGACGATGCTCCACTTTTCCCATCCCATTTAACTCTGCCACCAACTTTACTCTCAAACTCTTCAGCACCACACATGGATACCCGAACCCCCATTACCACGAGCCCAGAGCTCTCGCGAATGCGAATGATGTGTCTGGAATGGGAACATCTGCGTAGTATGGCTGATTCCATCAAGGAAATGTATGAAGCTCTTCCCTGGAAGATGAAACTGCATCTGGAGGATGACCCACTTCAGCTAGCCACTCCTGCCTCTCGAGACGAGTGTATTGCTGCTGCGAGAGTTGTAACTGATCGGTACGAAATACAACTCGAAAAGCTCAAGCTTTACGACACTGAATGTCGCGTGCTTTTGCAACACGTGGTGAGCAAGATGCGACACGCGGACGCAGCAATGAAGACGCAGCTGGACATTGTCTCTTCTCAGACGGACGACGAAGAAAAGTCGTATTTTCGACGCGTGAAGACTCGAGCAAGCCGCCATCTGAGTCTAGCCGAAGACACGTTGCTCTTCCTCAAAGGGAATGCGACTTCAAGGTACTTTTGCGAGCTTCAGAGACATTTGTTGAACATGCTCCAGGGACAAAAAGAAGAGCTAAAGCTGTGGTTTGTCGAGCACCAGGGATGGGGCAATCACGTGACGTTTGAAAAGGGAACTAAACAAGAGGTGGATCTGGAGGAGAAAGAACGCAAGGAGGAAGATCCATTACCGCTTGAAATCAAGAGGCATATCTATCTCCAGCTCGATCTAGACTCCTGTGTGGCTCTCAGACAGGTGGATCACAGCTGGTACGCTGCTTTCAAAGACAACGAGTCTCTCTGGGAAGAGAAACTGGGTCTGAGAAACCCCTGGATCAAGCCAGACGGTCCTCATCTCAACTCCTGGGCGGATTGTGTGCTTGTGTTCGTTGCCCGACTTGGAAACTGGCCCACAGTTGACGACTTGATCAACGTCGACGTCGTTGATGAACCTGCCAAGTGCAAATCTGTCGTTGCTCTAGAGCTGGGAGGGTCTGGAAAACTGAGCAGCGAGTTCCAGGGAATGATGGAACACGACGACGAGCACTGCAACGGCAGTGTGTGTGAGCAGTACCACTGTGCGACGTTCAACTACCGTTTTGACCGCTCTTTGAATCTCTGGACCCATCAAGTGTCTACTCTACATTGTCCGGAACTCGAACTGGTCCATTCAGACGAAAAGTACCATGCCATTCGGTACAAGGACATGGGTCTGGTTCTTCCTAAGAGTTTCTCGCCGCTGCAAATGACTGTCAAAGAAAGCCCGGAGTACATTCTGGTCCACAGATGGTCTGGACAGTCGGCTTTGTTGTCTCGCGACAATCCCCACATTGACTCAGGAGTACTGCTTGAGCCGTACCACGTGGGTTCGAATTCTGACAGATTCTTTCTGGACGACGTGTTCATGACTCGAGCCGAGATTGGAGAGCATGACACGGGAACAGAGCACGTGTTTTTCATTGCTGACTTGAAGAGCTTGAGTATGCAAAAATTCGGGCACGTCACAGGTCCCAGTCTTCCCGTGGCTTCTTACAATGGACTTGTTTGGTGGTCTATTCAGAGAAAATGTCTGCTGCCGACTTTTATCGATCTTCAGAATCCAGGCAAGATCTATTATAGATCTCAAAGGGCCATCAGAGTGCCCTTACACGAGCCAGAGTGGATTCGTCAGGGCAGCAGGTCCCGAAACTGCAGCCAGTTTGTGTTTGGAGTGAGATTCGGAGCTCGAGTGGCCGACTTGAGCAGTGGAATCGTCACGTCGATTGAACAGCCTCGTGACGAGCCCGAGGGAAAAGTGGTTCCCGGCTTTCAAAACGGAAGATTCTGTCCCCGGTACTTGTCGGAAGCTGCTGCCAGATCGTGGGATTTCTTCACAGAGGAGTTTACTGAGGATGAGGGTGTGTGGAGGTGGTGAGGGGAATTGCTTGGATTGTGGCTGATCCGAGGGAGCATGGTCTCTTTTACGGATTGTTAGAGGTGGAGTCGTAGAGTCTGACTAAAGAGGTCAAGGGAAGGGTAGATGTGTGTTTCAAGGTCCCCTAACCTCTCTAGAGAGTCAGTAAGTCAATGCATAACTTCTTAGGATGTCAGATTACTCCTCATTCGAATCACAAGTATCCTCTTGTCTTCTCTCATCATCACAAGTATGTACCGGTAGATTCTTCTCTTTATTGTGGGAAGATCAACTGACAGCATAAGATGGAATATGGGAGGTGCAATTCGAGAGTAGGGGACTGTCTGTACAGCTATTGTTGTCCTTGATTACTTGTGATTTTTTGGAAGAGTTGGCACGACATTGAAGGTCAGCTAGAGGCATGATTTTTTCGAGCGTTTTACTTGACAACCATCAATCGCTCTGCCAAGTAAAGCTAAGTAAGGTTCCAACTGGGAAAAACCCAAACTTGCCACAAAACAATGATTATCTCGAAGAAATGTATGGCTGACCGTTCAGGTTTTGAGATATTGGTTTAAAATGTGGCCAAAATATACGGTAAAAACCTCTGTAATAATCTCCAGCATGTCAGCAATACCGAAATAGGTACCCCCAGCGCAGCTCCGTATCTCACTATTATCAACTAAGTGAATAAGTAAGTTTTGAAACCTGTTCCCAGAAGGACTGTAGAAGACTGCTGAGGCCCGTATTGCAGCTGGAGAGGTGATATAAAAAGAGACTGAGAGGTCGGTGAGTCTCTGTTTGACGTTAGGTTCCAAAAAATGACAGCTTGATACTCTGTGCATTCTACAAGTATGTACAGTACAGTACCGTACCGGTACAACAGCGTTTATGATGTTGCTGAACATCTAGTTAATACGATTTGCTCATTTCGCCATATCTCTAAATAACATATCTAAAGTACCGGTTTTCCTGGTCGGTCATATCGAGCTTTCTAATCTCCTCCAGCTCCTCAACCGTCGGAGTCATATATCCCTCTCTGTCTCTCTTTTTGTTCTCGGCAATGTTGACAAACATGAGAATGGTGTTGAGACCCACGGCGACAGCAAAGAGAACCACCATGGAGACCTTGGCGGGCACGTATTCCGGCGCATCGTCGGCTCGGAACGTCTGCGGACCGATAATGTTGCCCACGCAGTAGCCCACCAGCATGATGGCGTTGACGGTCGCCTTCTTGGTATGTCCCGTAGTGTTGGAGCCCACGGAAGAGAGCATACAGACCAGTCCGACAGGGTAGACGGAGAGCAGATAGAGACCAGCTAGACCTGCTTGTTGGATGTGGGGCAGAAAGGCCAGCAGACACATTGCTACAGTGGCTATAAGCTGGGCGACAATGGACCAGAACAGTCGCCAGCCCGTGTATTGAGACAGCAGTCCAAAGAGAATGCATCCGACGATTTCCACCGCTCCCTGGGGCGTCTGGAGCAGAAGTCCCCGTGTTGGTCCGAGTCCCAGAGTCTCCGAGAAGAGAATGGCTCCGAAACTGGTGATTCCTCCGTTGGGAATGTTGGACGCGATGGAGTAGAAGAAGTAGAGCCATGTTCGGGGGTCTCTGAAGGCCTCGACGAACTGGTGTTTTTTGAACTCTCTGTTTCCAAACGACTCCTGGTTGCCTCGGACCCGCTGTTTGACCATGCGTTTCTCTTGGTCGGACAGAAACCACGCTTTTGAGGGATCGTCGGGAAAGTGGAAGAGAATGAGGATTCCCGTGGCAACGGTGATAACTCCGGTGATGATGAAAACGAGTTTCCAGCCGTGGATCGGGAGATGGTGGTTGATGGCGAGACCATAAGCCATCAGACAGCCGAGAATCATGCCCAGACCGTTCGAGCCGACCCACAGAGACGTGCGCAGAAACTGCTCTTCTCGCTTGTACCACTGGGACGTGATGATGACAAACGAGGGCGTGACTGCGGACTCCAACATGCCCAGAATCGTTCTCAGAGCTATGAAACCGGGGTAGTTTGGAGTAGCATGCAGACAGAGAACTACACCCCAGAGAATGATAAAGGCCGAGAGAGTACGGATAAAAGGGAGTTTTTGAAGCATGTAAACAGCCGGAAACTCGAACACGAGATATCCCAGATAAAAGGCGGTTCCAGACCACGAGTAGTCGTTGCCCACCATGTGCAGATCTGTTCGCAGACCCATGACCGAAGCAGTCGCGTTGGTGCTCTTGTCCATGAACTGAACCGCGTAGATGAGCATCATGACGGGACACATGTAGAGATCGATTTTTCGCAGTAGCCGTCGGTCTGCCGCCGGATCGATGGAGATATCGTCGACCTCGCCGACCTCCACGTCCAGCTTGTCATCTCCAAACGCGGGAGACGTCTTTTCGAGCGACTTTGAGTCGTCGGAGGTGTGTTCGTTCATTGCAGAGGATGGCGAGCGGTCTTTGGCTGTTATATACGGACTCTGGCTGTTATATACCTTCCGTGGGTTTAGCTGACTGCCTAAAGACTATCCAAAATGGGGGTGTTAAAGATTGAGAGTTGTAGGCATCGTGGGGGGATTCTGAGTGTACGGTTGGAATCAGGAGATCGCTGGCTTTCGAATGGGTCCATATGTGGTCCGAATGAGCCCGAAATTGGCTCTTAATAGTGGTTTGTGTCGCTCTCACACACCCCACACTCTTATCTAATCTATATGGAACCTTGAGGCTATGTCGACGAGATATCAGCTGTCATAGAGAAGCAGTCTTTCAACCTGTCTCAGCTCTTACTCGGGCTTATTAGGCAGTGTGACTAACTCTCAATCCCAGGAACCCTCCGTACAAACCTCCAGGCTCTTATCTCGCTGCGGAAAACAGTCTGCTTGGTTTGGGTTCGCGATCCGCTTCTGAGAGTTCAAATAGGGATTCAGTTCCGCTGTGGCTTTTGGGGGAGGGGGGGATGACAGCCTACAAGAAGTGGTATTCTTCATGAGTGTTCACTTGACGTCTTGAAAGAGATCCTTCCTGTGATGCATCCTCTTGGAGCTCTTAGTCTCACCCATGCTCCCCCTTGTGCTCCAAGAAACAAATCAGATTTCTACGCTAAGTTAATACCAGCCACACACGGGCCGCTAAAGTCTCCCCAAATCCAGCTGAACCCTGAGTCACCTTATCGCAGCGTTATCTTGGTGGAGACGTTCAGGTACGCTGCTAGTTGAGCTCTAGTACGGGCTAGTTGAGCAGCCATTGGGGGAAAAGGAAGGGTCCAGACTTGGTCAGTCTGATGGTTTTCGGGTTGATTAGAATCCGGAATAAATCTGATTTGCTGCCATCATCTCATCAGTCTCGTGCTCCTTCTCATCATGTACTCTTCCCAATCAACAGCCTTGCAGACATCCTAAAGTATCTCAAGGGACCGAGTAGGAGTACGTCTCAGAGATCTCATAAAGGTACCAGGTAGGTAAATTTATGCGACCAGTATGGTTGTCAGAAACCAAGGTTCCGCCTGAAACACCAGAGCTACGTGGTAAGGGTACCGAACTAGTGCGCGATCGCTTGAGTGCATCCTCGTCGACGTGAATACGCTGTCTCACCGAAGATAAGAGCTGCCTCTCGGCCGAGCCAGAAATCCGTTATAATATCCATTATCTATAATTCTTCCTTTTGTCTGTTCCAGTAGCTGACCAACTCTACAATGCAAGTAGTGGTGTTGACATGTGTCCTGGGGTGGTGTTGGTACTTGAAGTTCTGAGTAGTCCATCAAGTTCTTAGTCTCCAGAAACTTTTGAGTAGCTCTAGACATTCTCAAGAAGCTCTAGAACTCTTCAGAAGCTCTTCAAAACTCATCAGTAATCCATCAAATAGTTCTTGGAAAACCTCGAGAAACCGTTCGGAAGCTGACGCTTCCTCACGCTTCCTCACGCTTCCTCTTCCAAACCCTTCCAAACCGTTAGGAAAGCTGCGCTTCCCTAACCGTTCAGTACGGGTTAAACCGCCCACTCTCCTTATAAACCCTCACCTTCTCCTGGTCCTCCTTGAACTTGGTCAACATGTCCGTCATCTGCTCCTTCTTGTACTCGCGGATCTGGAACCGGTAAAAGTCCTTCTTCTCGCGTCTCTCGCGCCGCTTGATCTCGGCGACCTTCATTTCCTCGGCCTGCTGCTTGGCGGCCTCCTGCATGGCCAACGACCGTTTTTTAGCAGTCTTGACCACCGTGGTGAATCCGTCCGCGTCCACGACCTTTCTTCCAGTCTTCTCCACCTTCTTCTCCTCCTCTTCCCGAGCTCCAAACTCCTCCATGAAAAAGTCCACCTCGGCCTGCAGATCGTCCGGAGCAGGAAAGCAGTACTTCCACAGCAACTGGTACCGCTGCTTGCCGCCAATGGTCAGCTTGGCGTCCCACTTGACGCCCGAGGAGGCGTGCTTCTTGGCCTGACTCAGCACCCGGTTGCACGACGCAGCATCAACCATATGAATGCGTCCACAGCCGCCAGAAAGCCCGTGAGTCAGCGTCTCGGCACGCACGTTGCGGCTCACGTTCACCCACTCGAAACTCTCCACAATGCTGTTGCCCAGACTCTGACAGAGGGCCTTGATGTGCGAAAGCGTCGTGTCCGCAGGCAGGTTGCACACGAAGATGGTGGAGTCCTCGGAAGCCGCAGAGTTGTCGTCCTTCTTGAGATACAGATAGTGCGTGTTGCCCTTGGGCATTTTCAGCGGCAGAGTCTCGTATCCGCTCATTTTCGCCTGTCGTGGTTGTGGAGCGATTGAAACGGATTTTTTTAAAACCTGCATGGCACATGTAAAAGGTTGATAAAAGGTTGACAGGTTATGACCATTGGTTACGACCATTAAGTTTGGAAAATAAAAATTAAAGAAACGGGGCACTACGAAAAGTGAGTGCACTTCCGTAAATAGCATCTTGTTGAGTTGCCCAAGTTTTTTTTTTTTTTTTTTTTTTTTCACGCCAAAACTAAGTTTACCGGCAGAATCGCGATCCCCCACAACTCACCAGAAAATGTTCCAATAAGAAAACCCTTCGAACTGTGGGCTCAGCAGAACGACATTGCTAGACTGTCGCAATCTCAGCCATTTCCACCAGCTTTTCCTCCAAATATAGCACAGGTCAAAACTGCCGAGGTCCATGAAACCTTAACCCGTTTAAACTACCCCACCCAACTTCCCACGACCTAAATCTTGCGAATATTCCAAACGACTTAAAAGCACCAATATTAATTCACCATTAAAATCCTCTAATCTCCACGACCCGACTCATACCAATTACCACCCTTTTCCCCCGACAACCACACATGCTGTATAACTTTCACCCACTCCGACAACTCTAATTCGCTACACCATCACCACTTTTCCTACACTTCCCAACACCACTCAAACCAATGTACGATCCGGCTAGAGACTGCTACCAAGCCGAGGGAGAGTCAGCTGACGGCGGTGATGCTGCCGCTGAGAAAAACGAGACTTCCGCTGACTCAGCTCCTGCCGAGCCCAAAACAGAACCCTCCAAAGGCGACAAAAACGACAATGACTCCAAAGACAAACAACCAGCATACAATTACCTGCCAAAGATTGCCCGCAAGGAGACGGCGACGGCGCAGTCACGTGACTCGGAAAAACCGCAGCTCAAGCGTCGTGAGCGCGAGGATGTGCGAGTTGCTGGCGATCGGGTAGCTCCTCGGGCCGACATGGGCAGTTATGTGGATTACAGCGAGAGGGAGGGGGAGGGGGGAAGGGACGAGCGGGGACGGGATTCACGTGATCGACGAGACGGCCGAGATTCACGTGACCGAGATTCTCATGACCGACGAGACGATCGAGATCGGTATGATCGAGACCGGTACGATTCCAGGGACAGCCGGGACCGGCCACGTGATCGGGAGTCACGTGACAGATACGACGAGCGGTCGCATGAGCGGTCCCGTGACGACGAGCGGGAGTACCGGGATCGGCGTGACCGGGAGCGGTATGATGGGCGGGATGGAAGGGAGTCTAGAGATCGTGGTTCTCGAGACTCACGTGACCACCGGGACTCTCGGGACTCACGTGACTCACGTGATAGCCACGACTCACGCGACTCACGTGACCGCTCTCGCTCTCCTGCACGTGACTCTGCCCCCTCCACGTCAAAACAAAAACGCCCTTCCCAACGAGGGGGACGGGAGGCAGCAGCAGCTCGAGCAGCTCAGTACCGCGCGGAGATGGAGAAGCGGGAAGCCCGAGCTCAGGCTGCTGCTCAGCAGGGCGACCAGGTTGGCGATTCGCTCGTTCGAAACCATTACAATCAGGCTCCTGAGCGGGGAGTAGTTGCTCGTCAATCGTCGCCGATCATCAAGCTGCGAAATTTCAACAATTTCATCAAGTCCGTGCTCATTCAGAAACAGTCGCTTGGTTTTGGAATGCGGGTCATTGATATGGGATGTGGCAAAGGAGGCGATTTGAACAAGTGGAGTAGACAGCGGGTTCGAGACTATATCGGGGTGGATATCGCTGACGTTTCAGTTCAGCAGGCGTCCGAACGGTACCACAACATGCAGCCTCGGCCCCGTTTCTACGCCGAGTTCCATGTTGCTGATGCGTTTGGAACCCCCCTGATTGACATTATCAATCCCCGAGCTTTCCCCGTGGACTGTATTTCGTCGCAGTTTGCCATGCACTATGCTTTTGCGACCGAGGAGCTGGCTCGAAGCATGCTCACCAACGTGTCCAACTCGCTCTGTCGAGATGGAGTCTTTCTTGGTACCATTCCCAACTCTGACAAGATTCTCGAGGGTATTGCTGGAGGCTTGAAGGACAGTGAGCCCAAGGAGGGAGAAGAGCGGTACGGCTACTTTGGCAACTCCGTCTACAAGGTGGAGTTCAACACGCCTCCCACCAAGGACCAGGCGTTCCGGCCTCCGTTTGGCCACAAGTACACCTTCTACCTGCAGGACGCCATCAACAATGTGCCCGAGTACGTGGTGCCGTTTGAGATTTTTCGGGCTCTGGCGTCGGACTACAATCTCGAGCTCATTTACAAGAAGCCGTTTTTGGAAATGTTTGACGAGGAGACCAAGAGCGACCTGAACATGGCTCGGTTGGCGGAGCGAATGAAGGTGTTCAAGGAGGACGGGTCGCTGGGCATTGATGGCGACCAGCGAGAGGCGTGCGGGTTTTATCTCGCGTTTGCCTTTAGAAAGTTGGGTGCGTAGAATGACTTGACCGGCTTGGCCATGAAGTATGGGCGAATACAATGGGAGTTGACTTTTGAGGACAGTACAGGACAAGGAGGGAGTGTATTTGGGAGACTAGGAAGTGTCCAGGATTTCAAAACCTCTTTGGGTGCTGGAGGAGCACTTCTATGATGTTTGTAGACAGGGAGAAGTAGGAAGATTCAGGTCTTAGACGGGAGATGGAATTGTGGATTGCAGTATGTACAGCAAGTTCATGGAATTGGCAATGTCGTTTCCAGGTTTTGAAGGACATTTAGGCCACAACTTATTATCGTGATAGGATGGATTTCGATTCCGAGACTCTCCTGTTTCTTATAACATTCTTATATCCACTTCTTGTACTCCGTAGAATTAAAGTCAGGATACTCACGAATGGCAGCCCAGTTGAGCCTATTTACTTGACTTTTAACGGGGGAAAAAGTCCACTGGGGGTGCCTTTCCAGGGATGCAGACATGCCAGAGGCCCAAAAACTGAATCAAATGAAACGCGGAATTCACTTTGGTGAGTAATGTTGACTCCTGAATATTCCTGTCACACAAAATCTCGCCCCACGTGCGCTGGAGTTTTGAGACTCAACTGTGTTTGGTTGGGAGGTTTGTTGGAAAAAACAGTAAAAAAAATTGTTGGCACTGCAGATATACAGCAGGTTTTGCTACCAATGACAACCTGGCCAATAATACTCCCAGACTGTACAGGGAAGACCAGTTATGTAAACGGGGAGTGTACTTGTAGGGAGTAAAAGTAAGTGATATATATGTGTGATGTGTAAAAGTACGGGAAAACGATAGGGCTCTTTGTAGAGAGCTTTCAAATGATGGTCGTGAGACTTAGTGGATTGTTGTGTTGCTCTCAGTTCGCTTTCGGAAGACCATGATGTAAACAAGCTGAGACGGAAAACGAACGTGACGTATTTGAGAGTGAGACGGAAACTGGAGACAACCGATGGGTTTCAGACGTGGAGCAAAGAAAAGTTGATGGTTGGAATCAGCTGATTTGTGGCTTTCATTAGGTATGGCTTTTATCGTGATTGAAACGGCTGCTCAGTTTATGTAGACCAGCAACCGAGCTTCCACATTGTGCACAGTGAGTTAACAGAGGTCGTTTTCAGGTGTTTGAAGGACATTTGGGCCACAACTTATTATGATGACGGGGAGAAAAAATTGGAGTATCCGTTTTGGAAGACTCTTCTGCTTCTTACAACATCATTTATCGATTTCTAGTAGTACTGATTTTTGCTGTATTGGCTGGTGTTATAGTCCGAAAGTTCATTGTCAATTCACCCTCCTGACTGTACCACAGAGTGGTGATAATTTGCTACTTTGAAAAGAGGAGAGGTGGCTTCATGTCACTTGACCAATAACAGTGCCTTTCCCTAGTTATAGAAGGGAGATGGTTTCCACTGAACGGTACAGAGGGTTTGAGCAACAAAACCAGCCAAACCAGCAAAAGTAGTATTACTACAGGTCGATAAAATGATGTCTTCTGAATCAGAAAAGTCTTCTGAATTGAAATCTATCGTTTTTTTTTTACTTATAATCACATTCATCTGTGGCCTAAATGTTCTTTAATAGCTGATGATGACCTATGTCAATTCCATGAACAGTGAGTGAGATGTAAGCGGGCAGACCCCCTTGAGGCCACAGACCATGAGCGAAGCGAATGGTCTGTCTACATTTTCGCTCATGGTCTGTCTACATTTTCGCTCATGGTCTGTCTACATTTTCGCTCATGGTCTGTCTATATTTTGGGATGGGTCCTTCAAATACAGATCATTCGCTTCGCTCATGATCTGTATATGACAGGTCTGACTGCCTCTTTGGTGTGTATGCATGGACAGATAAATCAGATGGACGGTAGCAGGTGCGAGATATTAGCCGAGTCTCTACAAAAGTCACGTCACTGGAAAGCCCTCGACAAGCTGACCCAAACGTTGGTACTCCGGTGTCTCTAGCACATCTATAGCCGGAGCAGTATGGTTATTTCTCTCCCACTACACATTATCACATCATGGAGGTGACCCGAATAAAGTCCCAACGATTTGCTGTCAATGAGAACAAGGAGCAAGGTACGATAGTGAGCGGCCGAAGGTCGCGAACGGACAACAACCAATTGGTCACTTTTCTAGGGCTCTTGATTAGTGGGATACAAAGTCGTGCTAGGGGTACCTATTTCGGTGTTGCAGGGGTGCCAAAGACATATTGAGCGTTTCTGCTGGTATATTTCACTCATGTTTCAAACCAATATTGTATCATCCAAAAACCCGAGATTTCCGCTATTCAGTGTCAAGTTTGACTTTTTTTCACTTAGGATTTTACTCCGCTTTACTTGCGGAATCCAGTTGGGAGTTTTTCCCATGTACTCTGCCTCTGCTGTGGACAGAGAAATGGACTTCTGTTTTGCCAATCTCCAACAATAGTATATACTGTTGACCAGTCCCGTAACGGTCAAGTTGGTGAGTGTCCAACAACCGGAACATTTAAAACGATCAATTCGTGCATCCTGGAATTGAGCCCTGGCTATTTCAGTGACTGTACGCTGTTGGCATGAACCAACCCGCTCCAACTGCTGAACTCATTGTTGTAAGGTATGGTCATGGGCTGCATTTAGTTACAGTTTTGTTACAGAAAAAAGTCCGCTGGGGGTGCCAATTAAGTGTTCCAGATATGTCAGCGGCGTAATTTTTGTTTCAGGAAGTAGGAGAGCCCTTGTCAATACACCTTATGATTTCATTATAATCTTGTCCCATACATAATCTCGAGATATCGACCTTTTCCAGCCCAAAGCCGTTTACGTTTAGTTGGAGGTTTACTTGACAGGGGTTACAATGAGAGTCCACTAATTACAGCAGTGTAAGGAACTAAGAGATTCGCTCAGAAGCAGTGCATCTATTTTGGACTTTAATGACGAGCAATGAAAGTCTTGTATAAAAGTCGAATTGCCCAGGTTTTAGAATCGGGGTGCTCTTCCATCAAATACTGTCCCGTGACATTATGTAACGGCTGAAGCCAAGTTTGGAGTTTCTTTTCAAACGAAGAACAATGAAAGCTTGCTCTACAGTACTAGGCATTGTTATTGAGCACACGGCATCTGCTTTGAATACATGGACTTGTGCTTTGTCTTAACCCAAGTACTGTACCTGTACCATACTGGCCTCACCTTAAACGTTCCACTTTGTTTACAAACTGTTAGATTGCCACTCAGATTTTCGGATAGTCTGTTTTTGAGTCCACCCATCTTCTGCTCAACTCCCCCCTCCCTCATGACCTCCTCCTCCGACGAAACTGCTGTTGAAGAGTACCACTACTACGCTCCTCGGTCGACTCATCGTCGTCTTATACGCCGAGTTTCTCGCAGATCAGCTCGTCCAACTCACCTACCTCTAGTCAACACTGTTCAGTACCAGGACGCCACTATTGACTCTACGGGCTCTTCACTGGACCGCTCAACTCTGGCCAATGCCCCCGTCACTCTCAACAACACCCTCGTTCACTGTCCAGACACGTTCTACGATATGGATTACGCTGGGCAGAAGCATCAGAGGCGGTTGCTGGAGAGATACAGGGATCAGCTCATTGCCGAGCATTTCTGTCTCGATCGAGAAGTGCAGTTTCTCCGCAACCAGATGAGCTGGAATGAAGCTCATGTCGAGGTGAACGGAGAAGCACGGTTCAAGGTGTATTCCACCTGGAGATGCAAGAAGGAGATTCGCCAGATAAGAGGGAAGCAGGCTATGCTCAGGAGGAAGGTTCAGATTGCAGACAAGAAACTGGTGGTGATGATGAAGATGATGGCTCTGAAGCTGAAGCTACTTGAGTTCGAGAAGAGGGAGAGGGAGAGAAAAAGAAGAGCTGAGGAGGGGGATGAAGAGAGAAAGAGAAGAGCTGAGGAAGAAGAAGGGGGACAGAGAAAAAAGCACAAAGTTGGTTTTGTCCTAGGGACGGGAGAGAGAGTGAGTGGCAGTGAGTGAAGCGAGTCATGGTTAAATGTATGTAGAGTAATGGATATTAGTGAGTGCGAGTTACAAAGTGAGAGGATACTTGGCTGTAGTCTCTGGTCGAGTTTGAAGTACTTTTCATAAGTTACCAACCTCCCCACATCTTCTGGACGTCCCCCCAACGATATGCCATGTAGCCAACCGCATTTACTTGACGATCGAAGCCTTTAAACACTCTGGGGACTTCAAAGTCGTCATTTAACCCTCTCAATTGCGCTACATCACCCAAAACTTCACCTCCACCTCTCCCACCACTCCTCGGAAAAACACCTCCGGTCCCTTGGCCCAGTTGGTTAAGGCGTCGTGCTAATAAGAATAGCAGCTTTGCAACGCGAAGATCAGCAGTTCGATCCTGCTAGGGACCATCGCCTGGTTTAGACAGGCCTTTTTTTGTTGCAGCAGCGGTGACTGTATGTTTTTCAGTCGCGAGAATACAATCTGGTGTGCCAGGTTTATGGTGTAAGAAGCTGGAGGGACATTTTCTAGAAATGATCAGGTGACTGTTAGAAGAAACCAGTACGAGCACAGTGACTTGACTAGAGTGTTCAATTAGAGGTTCGACTCATAACAACACTCTTTACTATATTCGGCATTAGACCCACTCTATCTCTCCAATCAAACTAAAAGTGCATTGATAGTGCCTGCTAACACTCAACTGAGACAGATGTAGACCGAAGAATTGCATCAGACGCCAGTCTACCGAACAGTGAAATATTTACACAGTTAGCCAAGCTGTTCCCAATTTGATGAGTTCACTTAATTGGATGAGTTTTGAGCATAGATATTCAGAGTTCATTTACCAGGTACCGGTACCAGTATATACTGCACTGAGTTGGAGACTGCCAAGCGGGCTGAAATATCGACTAATTGTAATTAATTGAACTTCATTGGCATGGTTGTAGTCGGGGCGGATTTCGAATAGATTGGTGTTAATTTTGTCAAAAAAAGCACAGTCAATGTGGTTCGAGAGACTCCCTGAATGTCAATGGTCGGGATAGAGGGGGAAGTTCGTCAGGGTTCGTCAATAATAATAAAGTCAGTCAAGTATCTTCAAGCCACAGTTGAACTTGCAGCAGAGGCTTCGTTTTTCAAGACTAAACCTCTTCATTCACACGATGGATTTTGGATCTGATTTTTCGAGAACAAAACAGCACAACAGAAGAGCGGAAAAAAACCTGTCTTGAAGCTGTGCTCTTAAAGAACAGCAAAAACACAGCCGCTTCGCGACTGTAAAAGATTACAGCACCCAGGATTCTCGTATGGTCTCCCACTACAATACTAACTGGGCTCTCTGGTGCTTGACTATGGCTGATCGGACGGGAAGCCGTATTTTCACCAGGATATGGCCGTAACCAGGTTGCGCCGACCCGGAATCGAACCGGGGGCCCATCGATGGCAACGATGGATTTTACCACTAAACCATCGGCTTTTTTTTTTTTAACTTATCAAATACATTAACAATATAGTTGAGGGTTACTTGGCGAATTCCCGTTTCCCAAGTAATTATGACCTTGAGGCGGAGGGGTCAAATGGTAACCTCCACCAGGCGTGCCTCTCTTCGGTGAGACACTGACCTTTAGCGGCGTATGTTACTACCGCAAGGGCTCTAACATCTGTTTCGATGGACTTCTAGTTGCCAACTTACAGTGCATGGGCTTGTCCCTTATAGGAGAGAAAGGGGTGCTTGAGCTTCCAGTAGGGAGCTTACTCACCGCAACTATGGTAGTTGCAGCGCAGCTTTCCATGAAAAAACCTCATCTTTGGCCTCCTCAAAGATGGGAAAGGACTACCTGGGATAAGTCGTGTGCCTGGACTTATGCCGGGGTACGGATGTGTACCGATTTTAGCGGCGTCAGAGTGACTGCGGCAAGGGCTCAACTTCAGCAGGGCTGGACTGACTACCGACCGAGTCGGCAACAGTCCGTCTGACTGAGCGTATGCTTGTCCATTATCATTGCGCCGGTGCCTGCCAGAGTGGCATTGCCAAGAGGATAATGGGTGCGTGAGCTGCCTGGTGTTGTGTCGGTTTTACTTCCTTAGTGTCTGTGGAAGTGGGCAAAGGGAGCAATCCTATTGCCCTTGGTAAGCGTGTACCGGAGGTACTGCTTGAAGGTCTCAAAGAGTTGACTGTCGTGGCCGTCCTTGCCGTGTCTGCGTAGGTCTAGCTCGAAGTGCCAGATGGCATATGCGAGCTTGAGTTTGTCCGGGGCTTTTATGCGTTCTTCTGGGTAGATGAGCTCCGAGAGGTCTTCAATCCCAGGGAGATGGAGTTCCGTCAGTGCAGTCCGAACGATCGGGCACTCGCAAAAGATGTGTGCGTAGAGGGTGCGGTGTGGGTGCGCGTCCTTGTGTTTGGGGTAGTCGTCGAAGCCACATATGCCGCAGCCACCCGCAAGGTTTTTGAACAGGACACACTTTTCATCCCAGTCTTTTGCCACACAAGTGAGCTTGCTTAGTAACATGTGGTGCAGGAAGTCCCCTAGCCTGGGTTGTCGACAGTAGAGGGAGTGGAGGCTTGAGCAGGTCTCTTTCCAGTCTCTCAGTGCTTCCTCTTCGTCATTGTCAGCCACTGCAATGAAATAGGGCTTCCAAGAGTCGGTCCAGCACGGCTTTACGTTTTTGTGGTGCTCTTTCCAGAAGTGTTTGACCATTGTTGGGTTGATAGCGGTGAGTTCTCGCGTGCCGTCGGGTTTTTCAGTCTCCACCTTCAGGAAGTACCGGAGGAATTTGGTTTCGGCGACTGAGGGGTACGCATAAGGCTTGCTGGAGTCGAGGAGCTGTCGACGTCGGTTGAAAAGAAGCAGCTGATGGGGCGAGATGTTTTTTGTGAAGTTGAGGTCGTCCCAGGGCAGAAGTCGCTTGCCGCGGCTGTAGAGGAAGACCGCGAGTTGTTCCAGAGCCAGTCGGAAAGAGGGGGAGGTGCAGACAGAGAAAGTGTCGGTGGCGGAGTAGCAGGTGAAGTCTTCACTGCCCGAATATTGCGTGAGTGCTTTTTTCCGGCTGTGTAGGTCCTTGTATGTCGTTGCAGACTTCAAGACAGTAGGGTCGGAGGCTGTGCGTTTGGCAGTGCTGCCCCGTTTGAGGCCGGTGCTGGGGAAGCCAAATTCAATGGTCGAGAGACTCTTCTTTTGCTTGGAGAAAACGTCTACTCTAGGGGCACGTGGAGGTCTCTTTGTGCCGCCTCTGTCGTTGGAGGAGCGGGTCCGTTTGAGGGAGGCTTTGGTCTCCTCAAAGTCTGCCGGTTTGTGAGTGAAGGCGAGGAAGGGGTCGTTGCTGAGGTGGGTGAAGGGGCCTTGGTTGAAGAGCTGTGTGGTGAAGTCGTGGGATGCCGGGTTGTCGTGTCCTAGGGTCCTGACGGCTCGGGTGAGCCGGAGGTTTGGCCCGAAGTGGGCTAGGTCGATGAGACCGAAACCCCCTAGTTCTGTGGGGGCAATGAGAATATCATTTTTGTGCTTTCGGTTTTTGAACTTGCCGGTCGTTTTTGACGGAGTAATTCTGTCGTTGACCTTGTCGCACATAGCTTTGGTGACTGATGCGTAGTCTGCGGCCGAAGCGGTCGAGAAAGCGCCTTGGTAGACAACCTTGGGGACTGCGAAAGTGTTGAGGAACCAGACTTTTCCCTTGATATCCAACTTGTGCAGCGGGTATTTGAAAACAGTCTGTTTTATCTCTTCTAGGGCTGCGAGGTTCAGGTCATGGACTTTGTCTCGGGGTCCAAACCAGATGCCAAGATACTTGAAAGGTTGGTCGGAGGGACCTAGTGTGGGTGGTTCATCCCAGGTTTGGAGGGCTTGTTCCATAAGTTCGGTGGGGCTTGTGTTTTGGAACGTGTAGCTGCCAGGCACATGTCTGACGACGGTCTTTTTGGGGTTGATGCCCAGGCCAGAGGCCCGTTTGAAGGTAGCGAGTAGCTTGCCTGTGTTGATGATGTCTTCTGGGGTGTTGAAGAAGATCACTATGTCGTCTGCATAAGCTGCGAGTTTGTAGTCGAATTTTGGTACTTCTGGGAAATTTAGTTCGGTTTTCGTGAAGACCAGTTCAGGACTGCAATGATTGTAACGAGGGGCCGCTGTCAGATTTCCGGGGTGGTGTGGAGTGGAAGTGGGTAGGCGATTTAAACCAGTGAGTTTGTCTCGTAGATAGCAGAGGAGGGGCTCTATTGAGAGCACGAAAAGGTATGGTGATAGTGGGCAGCCTTGTTTGAAACCACATCTGAGAGGGAAGCCTTTCGAGAGTATATCACCAATGCGTAGTCTGCTGTTTGCATTTGTTTGCATGGCTTGGATTCGTTTGATCATGACTGGTCCAAAGCCGTAAGCTTCTAGTACTTTGGTGATGAAGTCATGTGATACTGAGTCAAAGGCTTTTGCAAAGTCAATGAGTCCAATTGTCCATGGCCTTCCTGAGTAGAAGAGTTGTTCCAATGTTCCTATATTGGTGTAGATAACTCTTTGGTCCACATAGCCGGACTGGTCAGGGTGGACCATGAGGGGGGTGAGAGGTTTGATTCTCTGTACCATTAGGTGGGAGAAAATCTTCATGTCTGCATTCATGAGAGAGATGGGTCGCCAATTCTCAAGGAGAGATTGGTCTTTGTCCTCTTTGGGGATCAGGGTGATATGGGCTCGGTTTTGTTCCTCGGAGGGGACTCCTTGAGTTCCAAAGTAGTTGAATAGTCTCACTAGGTGGTCTTCGAGAGCATCGTAGAAGTGAAGGTAGAATTGGAAGGGGAAACCGTCTGGGCCATCTGTCGCCCTTTTGTTGCATTTTTCGATGGCTGCTTTGACCTCTGCTGATGTGAAAACACCTTCAATTTGGTGGGAGGTTTCGGCTGGCAGTTTTTGTTCTGCAGAGAGATGTTCTAAAATCTCCTTTTGGGCCTCCTCGAAGATGTCCGGGGCCGAGAACTGTTTGGCATAGTGTGAGTCGCCGAATTCTGCGATTTTGTGGGGGTCCGTGAGGATACCTGAGGGGGTACGTAGCTGTGTGATGGGCTTAGTACTAAAGGACTTGCCTGCTCTGAATTTAGCGGCTCTGTTTGATTCTGCTGTGGGATTGTAGGCTTCCTCTTCGTTGTAGTAGAGGAGGTGTTGGTGCTCCTCAGGGCCTTTATCCAGGGGGTCCAGACCTTCAGCGAGTCTTCTCCGGTTTTCTCTTGCGCGTGGGATGGATATTTCCCTGCTGATGAGTATCCGGAGTCTGTATTTGAGGTTGTCATGGACGTATACTGGGTCTTTGTCTCTCTTTGCAAACACAGCGAGGATGGTTTTGATCCATTGGAGGATCTTTTCAGCACACTCTTTGTCGGTTATACAGTAACCAGGGAAAGCAAAGGTTTGTTCTCTTTCTGCCTGTTTGGGTTTTGCTTTGCCGCTCCACTCAAAGTGGTAATGTACCAGGATGTGAGTGGAAATTTTGTCTTTTGGGACACAGGTGGTTTCGAGCAGTTTATCGGCCAGGATGTTTGAGCAGAACAGTTGGTCAATCCGGCGATTGTTAAAGCTGTTGTAGTTGGTGAAGTCATAGCCCTGGACTGTCTCTAGGGGGTTGGACTCGTTGAGTGGGTAGAGGTGCCTGTAGCAGTCTGTCAGGTCATTTGCACCTGGGAAATGGTCCAGAGCCTTTGAGAGTGTGGTTCTGGAGCTTCTGCTTTGCGTGTCCATTATGTGGGCTACTGCATTCCAGTCCCCACCTATCATTAAGGGGTGGTCTACGGTCTCGTTTTCCAGGTACAGATGTAGCTGTTCTAGGAAGGCAGTGTTTATGGGAGGGGCCGAGGTGGGGGCGTATATGCCAAAGATATCGAGCTTGTCATTTACATTTTGGTTGACAGCAATTGTGGCTCGGACACATCTGGTGTTTAGGAGCTTAAAGGAGTCCTGCGCAGACGGGAATTTGTTTGTAATGTCAATAACTTTGTGTTTGTTACTGATGAGGAGGGCGACACCACCATAGTTTTCGTATGTGCCCGTTGGTGACTCGGAAGTCACAAATTGGTAACCTGAGGCCTTGATCTTGTCAAGTACGTCGCCTGCAGGGTTTCGGTCGGGCCTGTATTGGGTTTCAGGAATAATAATGATGTCCGACCGGGTACGAGTAATTTTGCCGATGTTGCTAAGAATCAAGGGACAATTGCCAAGTACAATGTGTAACAAATTTCTATTTTTGTTCACCTTCAATTTACTATTGGTAGGCACTTCGTTTATATGGAGAGATGGATGTGAATTGGACATTGTAAGTTAGGTCACGTTTTCATCGCCCGGCGGCGGTCGGAGGAGATCGGGAGGGTCGAGGAGTTCGCTGAACTCGATAGTGGTGAGCCATCGATCTGTAAAGAGGAGACAGAGGGTGTCTCTCTTTGTACTGGCGCTCGTGGTAGAGCCCACGGTGGTAGGGGGTCGTGGGGGTGAGGGGTGGGGGTACCAGACGAGGGTTGACAGGGTCAGAATTTGCTGCAAGGAGGGGGTCGACGGTTGGCACGGAGCTAAGATTACTGGGTGACAGGGGGTATAGAAAAATGTCCAAAAATCCATGGGTCTCATATTCCGAGGTAGTGCAGATTCAGAGGGCATCCGTTCGATGCCTTGAGGTATGAAATGGGTATTCCTTGTAGTGGGTATATGTGGTTTGTTAGTGAGTTCGAGAGTTGCCAGAGTACTGCATGCCTTAGCGCTTGACAGGGCTAAAATGAACCTAAGTGTGGCTGTAAGTTCATTGTTCCTGCGTGGAAAGAAGGCGCTTGTCCGGGGAACCGCGCGGGCAGACAAACGTGCCAGGGCGGGGTTGGAGGCTGGACCTGCGGCCGACCTCGGTTGCACTTGCCATTCGGGCTTGCGGGGTGTGGAGCGGCGGATGTTCAAGTGGCCGATGGGTGTGTGTCGAGGAGCAGGTCGTCGTACTCGTAGGTGGCTCGTCTCAAGATCCCAGGATGCATTACAGTGAGGGAGAATTTCATCTTTGACTGTAGCCTTGCGTGGGTCTTTCGGGGCGCTGGGGCCCCTCACTTCTCCGTTTGTCGAGTTGTCGTTTAACGGGAGTGGTCCGTGTCCTGAGGCAAATTTGTGGTCTGTGGGTGCCGGGTTGAACAGTGGGACGTTGGTGGTGCTGGAAAGGTGGACAGAGACTGGTGAGCGGAGGTAGTGACGACGTACGCTGTCTTCTGTCTTGCACCGTGGGTGTTTCTGGGATTTGTCGTGTGTGACTGGCGGGTTTCCGGTGATGGGGCAACCCAGGACGATCCAGAAAACGATTAAAAACCGGAGGCAGTGGCCTGCTACGGCCATGGGTGAAAGTGCCAGTGGGTTGGAGGGTTGTCTGATGTTTTATTGCCTACTCTCTATGTTACTCGATGTTTTCCGACCAGATGGATTTTTTCGAGTGTTGTGGGAGAGTTCCAAACGGCGCTTATTAAGCAGGTGGGTGGGTGGATCGCTAGAACGGGAAATAGGCTTATGTAAGCGGAAAAATGTATTCCCTTAGAATCAAAAAAAAAAAAAACGAGAGATAGAGACATGATGGATACGTACAATGTATATCGGAGTGCTTATGAATTAGGCTGTGTGGTTTATTTTCATTTCGAGCTTGTGTGTGGTGTTTGTCAGTCTGCTCGCTTCGAATAAGAGAACAAATGATTGAGTTCCGATAACGCACCATGAGGAACCTTATCGGGGCCCTATTTGACGATGTCAAGACTTGATAGGTGACTTGATTAAGACTTTTGTAGTTCTTGAAGCAGGTGAACTTGAGATGCTTGCTTCTGCTTATCTTGAACTGATAACAGGAGTCATCATTGGTTACGTGGATTCTTCTCAGTGTGAAATGTCTTTGGATGAGCCCATTCGTCTGCTCAATAAGATGCGGACCTACTTACACCATCTCCAGCATCGTCAATAACACCTTGGAGACTCGATGTGCTTCTATTCTTCCTCGCTTTGCGATTCATAGTCCTATTTTATCATCGTTTTGAACAAATTGAAACAAAATTTGAATATTGTTGTTTGTCGTGGGAATGTCTGTTGCTTTGATGCTTGAACAAAAGACTATGAATGAGACAGTACATAATGTGTCTATTTGAAGCCGAAGATACAAGTGCTGCTATACAAGTACTGTACATGATCGATGACCCTATACGAACTCCTTTATCTCGTCAGTCAGATATGTCTTTTTCAGTCCCCCTGACTAATATACGTGTCACTTGTGACATATCCTCTGTCTCTCTTGCATGTCAAAAAACCATCTCTATATAAATGATTGCACACATGTAGATGCCCCATTAAAACACACTCAAGATTTGATGGTCGGGTAATTGAGATCTAGTAAAGCTGAATGACTGAATTAATGTTAGCAGACAATACGGCCCATTAATATCATTGTTGCCATCATCATCCGTACCAATTGAGTCTCAGATGACGTGAATCTGACTGGTCACATTGACCTGTTGATAGTCACATGTAGACCCAAGCCCCATTGTAGAAATACATATATAGACCTGATTCCCACTTTTTCTGTCTTTCTCTTCTTCATTCGAACCCAAACTCAATCACGCAACATTCATATATACATACGACCACACAACATGAACGTCACCACCACCACCACCACCACCACCACCACCAACACACCCACCCGAGAAGACCTTCGAGCAATGCTTGGACAAATCAGTGGCAGCAACTCTGACGACCCCAAGGCTGCTCTTGTGCTTGATATTGTTACTTCGGTGCTGTACTCGGTTTGTGACCGGCTTCCTGAGTTTACTAAGGTGGTGGCTGACCATCAGCTTCCTGCCACTCCTGTTTCCGGGAGTCCGGTTTCGGAAGGTGACGCAGACGCTTCAACCAAAGATGGGGCTGAGGAGGAAGTAGAAGGAGCAGCTGAGATGCCTGCTGTTGAGGAGTCAGGTCTTGAATCGACTTCCGTTAAAGAACAGGAAGACGACGAGATGCGGGATGTTGATGAAGAGGAGAAGGAGGCAGCCGAGAGGGAATCTAAGCGGGCTAAAGTTGAGGTTGAAGAAGTGGCTGAGAAGATCTCTTGCGAGGAAGTCGAGTCTGAAATCAAGTCAGATGAGAAGTCCGAGTCTGACAAGGTTTAGTGCCACCTCGAAGGTGTCATCGCAGGCGGTGACAGGAAAGAAGACATGGTTTATGACTCTGTCTGTGGTTATATAAATGAAATTCGATTGAATGGGAATTGGTATGGGCCAATTGTTTAGTTCTGCACAAAAAACAGTGATGTTGGTACAGTATGTATAAATTGTGTGTCATCTATATCTGGAGCGGTATCGTGGGGTGCAAGAGATGTGACATTGAATGTAATCAAATGAACCAGCTGTGACACTACTTGGACACAAACCAGCTACACCTAGCCAATCAGGTTAATCAAGTGAGTACTGTAGGTACAGTGTGTCGGAGCTGAGGAGGAAGAGATTTCTTATAAGACATGTTCAGCTACCATCAACCATTTATTAGTTCCCTCTAGTGAGTGGCAGAGAATCATTTGCGAGAGTTTCCAAGCTACCACAATTCTGAGCTTTCTCGGGGTAATTAGTGCCTAGTTGTTCTAGTTCGTCAAGGGCAACACCATCTTGTTGGTGACGGATTTTTGACCAGATGACAAAGGTGAATGGAAAAAGAATCCGAGACTGTTATTAACAGGATTCTCGCTGTCCCTGAGTAATCACAAACATACATCTCAAGACATCAGGTGAATCACCATCATCTGTGAGCTGGAGAGGTTCACATACAACTCGTTTAGACTCTTCAGACTATGAAGACGGGATGCTTTTTGTTTGTTTGGAGTTATGTATCAGTTGCAGTAGAGGCCACGAGTTAAGACGGATTGACTGATGATGAATGCGTTGCACGAGCCGAGTTCTTTACATACCTAGAGTCAGTACGTGCCTCAAGTGTGATTTTTATTGTCTCGTGTTACAATAATAACGATGTGTGATAGCCTGAGGAGCCAGACGACTTGGATGTCTATTGGAGCAATGGACAAGAACAATTGAGCACTCTTTTTGTCGACAAGTCTCACAGTGCAATAGCACAGCGCGATCTTACAAAAGCTGATACTGCATACAATGCTCTGGTTAACGGCGTAAGAAGGCGAGCTCAGAGGATTCTGGGCTACTCGCATGTCCCGAGATACGCCTCTGGTTCGTCTGCGTGGTTCAGGCAGATTTCAGGTATTAAAAATAATTACTGTCCATAAGCATTATTGCAACCATTAAGGAGTTCTACATGGGCTCTAGGTAATATTGTTGATTGCTTTTATTGACCACTCCCCCTACAGTACCCTTCAATGAAGTCATCTTAAAGGAGTGTCTACTTGAGGCTGGGCTCAACCTGCATTCTAAGACTCTCAATCGCTCACAATGAATTCATTTGTTTATATTCGGGCGAGAGGAGAGTAATCAAACCCACCCCCCACAGACTAGTGGCTGTCTACACTACCTGGTAGTGTTTCGACGCTAGTCCGAGAGTGTTCATCTCATCAGGACAGCCATTTCTTGATCCGACTAGATCACCTGCGGTCGCAAACTGGCCGACTCTGCTCCTCAGCTTTCCGGTAGCAACTGGCTACAGCTGGCAGAGATCGGTACGACCTAACAAAGCACCATCTTGATGCTGACCACGGTCCTCAGTACCAGCACGACGTGTTGCGGCTCTGGGGTACTCTCTGGAGGACCGACAAACTCACTCTCGACTCGGAGAGCCCGACTCTCATCACTGGGAGAGTCCTTGGAGCTCTGGAGTCGCAGAGTGTCCTAGGGGCCCCCTTTGCAACGACTTCACTCGAGCGTTACCTTTGAGGAGCCCAGCCAGACGAGGAAGCACTCCTCTGGCCTTGTGACTTCCGGGAAGGAAGCCTCTCGGTGCGCTCTTTGCACCGCCTCTCTACTGACGCGTCGGCGAGCTCTGCAGAGTTCACTGACCCGATCTCAGCAGATCACGGCTCTCGAGGATTTGCTTCCTTCGTCCTCAAGACCGGGGACCCTTGGAACGGCTACCAGACTTGAAGGTCCAGCAGTCGTCCAAAAGTACAGAATAGAATGAGGGAAATGGGGCTTTATACATTGTTCAGACTGGGTTCACTAGCACGAGATAGTGTTTGGTGGTGGAGATAGTTTAGCTAGTGGGGGGGGGGGGGGGGG
>ULGU01000006.1:139962-324539 GCA_900519015.1 Yarrowia osloensis
GGGGGGGGGGGGGGGGGGGGGGGGGTAGAATTATAGGCAGACTTCTTTTTGACAAGTGCACTTCAGAATCGGGCTTTTGCATCAATCTCGGTCATTGTGATATCAAACAGAGCTCAGGCCGTTTCTCTGGTTTTTCTCTGGTTGCAAAAACAAGTCTCTCTTTTGCCCAACACGTTAGACCCCTTTGAGGAGCTAAAAGGCGGGACGAAGGTGAGACCTGTTGGGGGCAGTTATTGGGGTCAAAAATGGCAGTTTCAATCAATTGGATTAATGATATCGGCCAATCAGAATTCACGATTCTTCGAATCTCATCTTTCGTTGTGGTTGGAACTGCTGAACATGAAGATGAGGGACTAAGAAGAGCTCTACGAAACTCACAGACGGCGGAATGTTAAAAGTAGACGGCTTCACGGATCTGTTATTCGAATTAAGTCTGAAAAATGCTATTTGTCATGAAAAAAGTCATTTGACTGTTCATGGACCTCTGGCCACTCTGAGCGACTTTCTGTATCGTTCGTGGAGGTCAGATTTAGCCATGCCTGATCATCGTGTGGTGGCTCAGCAACATTCTAGGTCGGGACAGATCTCGAGTCGGATACATTATCAGTCTGTACTAAAATATGCCCTCGTTAATCGCTCTGGATCAAGCATCTTGAGGTTCACAATTTAGAAGTAGACACATTTCAGGACTTCGACCAATGTGAGACCGAGGACACAGCCAGACTGTGGAGTAAAGATGAAGATTACGCGTCCACTGCGCGGACCAGTGAGTGCGAATAACACTTTATTACCCACAATTTGGAGTCTGAAAAAGGTCCTGTCAGGAGCTTTAACTGCCCAGTCGTGAGAATCTTTTGTTCTGTCTGAAATGTCTTTCATGAAGAGGATATGGACTTTTTCATTGCCTGAAACCGTGGCCATTAGCCGAGGGGTACATTTCTGCTTGCGAATCTCCCCTGCAACTTTCATAGACATGCCGTCATAGGTAATGGTTTTGAAAGAATGGGCTTGATCGGTGACTATGGATTGAAGAGGAGCTGACGGCGGAGTAGTTGGAGTAGGAGTTTCTGAGGGAGAATTTTCTGGGGAAGTTTCTGAAGAAGAAGAAGAGGGAGTTACTGGAGAAGTTTCCAAAGGAGGCTCTAAAGAAACAGTGAGATCCAAAAACTTGCCTTCAAGAAAAACTCCTTTGTCATTGTATGCGAAAGAGCCATTAAGATAGACATCTTTGCAGAGACACTAAAAGTCATCTGGCTGCGGTTTGTCAACGTGGACTGGACACTCAAGGTCACCTGCCAAAGGTCTAGTGTTGAATTTCACGTAAATTGAGGGCACATGATTTCCAGCTGTCTCCCTGGCTGTATTCCATGTCGTGATAAGGACATTCTTTGAGCAGAGCATCGCGAATCGTGGTTTCAAGAACTGTGCAGACTTGGCTCAGAGAAAGAATGTCCTTGAGATTGGGATCTCTTCACCGCGGAGGAGTAAATTGAAGCTGATTTTGGGCGGTTTGTAGGTCCCTTCTGCAGTATTAATGTATTGAGAATGTCGTAGAAAAGACCCCGGTCAATTATCTCAGAGCTCTCAATTAGGAAGGTGAATTGGCAATGAAAATTTGGGCAACAAAACCAGCCATAACAACAGAAATTAGTATTAGAGGAGGACGATACCATATCATCGTAGGAAGCAGAAGAGCTATGATTTTTTTCAGCTGTCAACATAATTTGTGGCGTACCATACTTCAAACACTTGAAGACGACCTTCTGATAGTATCTAACATATTTATATAAGTTTTAATCCGATTATCGATGCAGAACGGAAGGTGCTCAAGAAGTGCTCGATGTGAATCCATGATTGTCATCTCGACTCTCCTAGACCGTGGTACCATCTCACAACAGTCACGTGAACTACCGGTACTCACTCTCATCTGTCCACCTTAAACCGACACGTAGACACAAGCAGACACCGCCACTCTAAAATAAAACCCCCACTCTAATCACCCTCTTCTTCCTCCTCACCACTCTCCACAACACAGACACAAAACAAAGCAGAGGACGCAATCATGTTCTGTCTCCAAACCGGCGTTAGTGTCAAGTGTGCCGAGCTGAGCGAAGCGAATGCTCGGGGTGAAGTGGGGTGAAGTGTGACCAAGTATGAGCGAAGCGAATACTTGGTTCATACTGAGGTCAACTGGGTACTGAGGTCAACTGGGTACTGAGGGCTTGATCACAGATGGGGCATCGAGGGCTCAACTGGGGCACTGGGGGCTTATTCTCAACTACTGGGGCACTGAGGGATGGATCACAACTGAGTGACCACCCCTTAACCCCAAATTTCTAGGACAACACGCCAGGTGTAACAGATTAAGAGTCTCTAAAGTATGCTAACTAAACTACATGAAGACCTCAACAAGCTCAACAAATACCAGGGAAGCAGAAGAGTCTTTCGAATCGGAGTCTGTGTTTTTTTTAAGCAGCCATCATAGCAATTTGTGGGCTCAGGGCCCATTGAACACCTAAAAACTTCATTGCCAATTCACTGAACTCACTGTACAGTCTGGAAGGTGAATTGGCCATGAAGTTTTCAGGTGTTTGAAGGACATTTAGGCCACAACATATTATGGTGATAGGTGAAAATAGTTATAGATTCCGATTCGCAAGACTCTTCTGCTTCTTATGACATACTTATTTCAACTTCTTGTAGTACTAAAATCTGCAGTTATGATAGGTTTTGTTGTCCATAACAACCTTGCCAATTCACCGAACCCACTGTACTGAACAACTGTTGGATTCGGAGCATTGTAAAAACTCCTCATCTTGTTTATGTTGTCAAACAAGATCCCAAGTGAACATAAGGACAGATTACAAGCTCGCCGGGTAGTCAAGGCGAAGTTGCTGATCATGATGGACTTGTATTATCGCTACCCTAAATAAGTCAATAATGCCCAGATTCAAACAATCTAAAGACATACCAGTTTCAAGCACCAATATGAACTCCCCGTTCTTTTTTTTTATCCAAGTCACGTGCAAGTAGCACCCGGTAAGCCTACTTTAAGACATTCACTCGCCGTATATCCAGACATGCTCTATCGTGTCGAATAGTGCTCCTATAAGAGTCAGAACTTTTGCAATGTAGTCTATGGGCTTCAATTTACCAGAATATGGCTTTTGTTTGCCCCCAATAGTGCAACATTTTGTTGTGTGAGCCATACACGATGAACAGTGTGCCATAAGTTAGCTATCGTGCAGTACCAGTACGGAGTACGGTAACTAAAGCCCCCACAATAACGAAGGACTCCTTATCGTCACTTCACCATTAAAACTAATAGAACGGGATTCATACTCCATTCCACAGGGGTTCATGAAGCTCATGCCCTCACCCTCCATAGCTCTTCGAGTGCTCACATCAAATATGGACAGCACCACTTCTTCACAACTGGCCCAGCTTACATCTACTGTAATTTGAACGCTGTGGATACCATCAATGACCTTTACCAACTCCTGCTACTCCCGCTCCCACACTCGCCACCTCAATCTACACCGCTCCTTGTTCTGTCCATGGTATCAATAAATAAATAATTCTCTACGGCTCTTGAACCGGTCGTTTGTCGTTGAACCGGATCACCTTGGCCAGCGACGTGTCCAGGAAGTTGAAGTCTTGGCCCAGCTTGCAGAACGGATGGTTCAGCAGCTGCTGGGCCGTGGGGCGTTGTTCGGGGTCACTGGTTAGTAAAAACGAAGTTGGGTCTTCAGGATTGAGGCACAATTTAGTGAACAGATGTTCCGGTATGGAAGGAAATATAAAAAAAGAAGAAGAAAAGAAGAAGAAAAGAGACCATAAATCTCTCTCGCACCAACACACACCATTCGCTCCGCTCATGTCCTGCTATCCCCTAAAGCTCCACAGTCAACACACCGATAGGTAAGCATCACTGCTAGTGAACATACAACTCCCCACCACCACAATTACACATTACTAATTACTGCTTACATAACTCTCTCTACTCAGGTCTGCTTCACCCTACCACTCAGAAGGAGGAGGACCAAAGTAGCCCGGATCTTCAGGAATGGGCGCATGAGGTGGAAGAGGAATACCTCCTCCGTCCATTCCGTCGTAAATAACATTGTTTCCCCACCAGTCCAGATCTTTGGGATGGTACTGGACCGAGAAGAAGATGATGATTCCCGACAACGCAATACCCGTGTCCATGGCGGCTTCCAGAACGTAGGCGTACTTTCTCCACCACGGCAAGTACCTCGATTTGATGTATCCGTTGAACAAAATCGCCAGATAGAGGCCTCCGACCTTGTAGGTGAGGTTCGTGGGGGCCCAGGCGAGCATACCGACGATGAAAATGAGCGGGTTGAAGTAGAGACATTTTCTGCGCCAGTGGTGGATTTGTTCCGAGTGTTTGGGCCACTTTTTCGCCAGGTAGTGCGGAACCATGACCTGGACGAACCAGAAGAAGAGTCCCGCACAGGCTCCAAACAGAAACATCCATTTCATGACCGGGTACTTGTCGAACATCTTTTTCGGCCCAATGACTCCCCAGGCGACAGAGGCCGTGAAGAAGGTGGTTTCCGACGGACAGGTGAACTTGAGCTTGTTGTCTGGGTCGCAGATTTTGTCCAGACCGAGCTGGAACTGGATCACTCCGAGACACACGAAGATGTTGACCAGAGTGGCCCAGATTTGCAGCCAGAAGATGGATCTGGGCGGCAGGTGGGCGTAGTGGGTCAGCTTTTGGTCCGAAGTGTAGTTTTCGGCCTGCTCGGCAATCTGGACAGACAGAGCTTTGACGAGATTGAGAGCCATGAACCGTCCGGGAAGAGCGTAGCCAATGATGAGCTCAGATAGCACGTTGAGAGACAGAGAAGTGGCTGTATAAGAGACAAAGACGGTGAAGGGGATGATGAAGACGGCAACGAGTCCCATGACAAAGACAATGCTCCAAACGGGCGTATCAACAGGCCAGACTTCGACGAGAACAATCGCCAGCACAAACATGATCAATAGAGTGAGATAGAACCACCAATCGGGGACTTCTTTGTGTCGTTTCATGTATCTTGAAAACGGATCAATTCTGCCGTGATAATTGCTCCTGTGAATGTACCGTACCGCCTTGGCAGTCTCCACAATGGCGTCTCGCATCGCTCTCCAGTCCATGAGAATCGTGTAGACGAAGGAGAAGGTGTAGATGGAGAAAAAGGCCGAGTAGAGCACGAGGTTGCCGGCCGAGTAGTACGGCGTGGAGTAGGCCAGGTACTTGTCGTTGTCGAATCTGAAGTTGGTGAGAATCCGCGACACGTTGAACGCCTTGCCCTTGTTGTCAAACAGCCGGTTGGAGTTGATGGGAATGTGTCCGGCCCACGAGTTGTTGGAGTAGTATACCGCGAGGATGACGAGGCCGCCAAACAACGTGCCCACGAAGCCCGTCACAGACGTATACAACGGCAGAGTAATCGGAGCAATTCCGGAAACGGCCTGGTTCCAATCAAAGGTCGGAATGGGGTTGAATCCGAGTCCAGCAACCGATCCAGTGACTACAGCCAGATCTTTATTACCCGGAGCAATCCACGTCATCCAGTTGAACGTCTGCAGAAAGTTCATCAGGTAGTTGGGCACCCAGAAGTACAGGAAGGAGAAGGCGAAGATGATCATGAAGAAGGTGTACCGGGAGATTTTCCAGCCGTTGATGCTCTGTTTTCGGTTAGGAGCAAGCAGAGCTTTGTTGACTGCTAGAGTGGGCAGCAGAGACGGCCACATGGCTTTGACGGGGTACACAGCCACTCTCTTGAGCAGTCCAGCCAGTCCGAACCCCATAAACTGCGTCACCAGAGTCAGCACAAACTGGTATCCGAATCCCCGAGCCCAATCCTGGTTGTAGAAAGACGGTAGAGCCTGGGTGATGATGTTGGAGGTCACATAAGGAGTTCCAGCCGCACAGCCGATCATGATTGTCGCCAGAAGTTGTTCCTTTTGACTCCACACTCCCGGGTTGAGAGTGTATCTCTTGCCTCGGAAGCTGAACCCCCAATCAGGAAGAGTGTACTGAAGAAAGCGTCCACAGGGATAGAGCAACAACTGGCACACTCCAGACCCGAGAGAAATGGCAGGAAGACGGACGGAGAAAAACTGGTTGACAAAAGCAGCAATGGCGACCCAAATGGTGCCCAGAACCCACACTCTCCATGTCTCCACCGTGGTGTCTGTCTCGTCAAAGGGGTCGGTGACAGATCTCACTTCCGGGTAGGGACTCCACCAGTGGAAGATGGTGGCCCAGTATCTCACCAGCAGAATGTTGTCCGGGTCTTCTTTCTCGGGATCTTCGCCGGACCCAAACGCGTCTTTCAGCGCGTTGATTTCGACCCGGTACTCGTGCCGGAAGTTGTTGTCGTGGTCGTGGTACTCAAAGTTGACCTTGACGATGTTCAGGGCCTTTTCGAGCGTCATTTCGGCGAGCTTCTCGGCCATGAAATGCACTTCTCGGGGGTAAGTGCCGTCGACGTCGGAAGGAGGAACGCCGAGTTTCATTGCAATCCACTCCACCAGCGAGTCGTCGACTTCAATGACTTCGGCCAGGACTTCAGAGTCGACCGAGTCGGCGTCGCGAGGATCGTCCTGCAGCCAGATTTCCTTGACTTTCTTTGCTTTCTCGACAGTCGCGGAGATGATTGTCATGTTGGTGGTGGGCGGAGTGAGATCCAGGACCCCATTATAACGTCGTATCTCCACACACGGCTCTGTTACACGGCTCTGTTACACGGCTCTGAAACACACGGCACTGAGCTATAGCACACTAGAGTCTTGTGACCTGCTGTACTCGTAGTAAGGTGTGGCTTTAGAGATGGGGATGTTCAACCAGGGTCAGTAATGGAGGATGTTTGGCTGCTCTCCTTGACAGTGAGAACATTGTCTGTCAATGAAAGACCACTTGCAAACTTCCAAATTGTTTCCAAAGGAGATACTGGGGTTCTCTCTCCCCCCCCACAATGACGTAATGTCCAGGGTTCCCACATTCTCTTAGACTGCCCCACACCAAATATCGTCTAGTGGTTAGACGCTAGTATTGGTAGATGTAGTGAAAGCCAGGGTGGAGGAGATACGACTGCGAGAAGAGTGGTGAATGAGTGAGAAGAGATGTGGTGAGAATCAGCAGAGGTGGAGCCACGAGAGATGGAGTCACAATGGGAAGCGTTCTTCGCATCCTCCAGGTGGGCAGAGATCCAGAAGTCGTTGTCGTCGACGAACAGACGGCATCTATGAACGGCGTCAAATTAGTGCCGTCCTACTCGTCACTAGTGGTTATGGTGACAGTGACTGTAGATAGGGAGATAAGATGGCCATAGATACCTGACAGAGTTGGGGGTGTACATCCGTTCAAGATCATGGGAGGCATCAGAAGGTGTCGGAGAGAATTGGTGGAATGTGAGAGAGTATCAGAAACGAGTAAATGACACAATCAACTCACGAGTATCAGAAACGAGTAAATGACACAATCGACTCACGAGTATCAGAAACGAGTAAATGACACAATCGACTCACGAGTATCAGAAACGAGTAAATGACACAATCGACTCACGAGTATCAGAAACGAGTAAATGACACAATCGACTCACGAGTATCAGAAACGAGTAAATGACACAATCGACTCACGAGTATCAGAAACGAGTAAATGACACAATCGACTCACGAGTATCAGAAACGAGTAAATGACACAATCGACTCACGAGTATCAGAAACGAGTAAATGACACAATCGACTCACGAGTATCAGAAACGAGTAAATGACACAATCGACTCACGAGTATCAGAAACGAGTAAATGACACAATCGACTCACGAGTATCAGAAACGAGTAAATGACACAATCGACTCACGAGTATCAGAAACGAGTAAATGACACAATCGACTCACGAGTATCAGAAACGAGTAAATGACACAATCGACTCACGAGTATCAGAAACGAGTAAATGACACAATCGACTCACGAGTATCAGAAACGAGTAAATGACACAATCGACTCACGAGTATCAGAAACGAGTAAATGACACAATCGACTCACGAGTATCAGAAACGAGTAAATGACACAATCGACTCACGAGTATCAGAAACGAGTAAATGACACAATGAACGAACTCACTAGTCCCCCCCCCCTCCCCCCCTACCCAAAACCCTCCTCCCCCTTTACTGGACAAAATCAGATAGCCCTACTACGCCCACCAATGGGAAAGAGAGCAACAGCGGGGTACTCATCGCAGAGCTCTAGATCGATGCATTATGTATAGAGTGGGGGGTTGTGGGGTGGTGATGGTAGTTGATGACTAAGCCTAAACCGTTAACAGTGCTGGTAACCAAGAGTTGGTCCTATGTTGACAAGCACCTCAGTTATGTCTTCCAGAAGAGCAGGAATCTCAAACTTAAGAATCAGAATGAGTTGCAGTGGAGATATCAGTCACGTGCAAATGTTGGAAATGCCGTGAGTATTCTACCTAGTCCAACTGAGTGGTTCTCTCTTACTGCCTCTGAACAATGTAGGTCTTAGAAAGAGAATGAGAGAACCACCAAAGTTCGCCAAAAAACCGCCAAAAAACAGCAAACATACCTACAGATGAATAACAGTCTCCCCGTTGTCTGCGGGTGCCCCCGCGATGTCAGCTGACGTCTCTCCTGACCCTGCTTCTGACCCCGCTGCATCCTTCTCAGCCTCCTGCTCGGTAACATCCTCAACCTTCAGACCACTATCTCCCTCCTCATCAGTCTTACTAATCCCGCGTTTTCCAATCTCCGCCTTGAGCACCTCAATACGCATCTCCTGGTTCCCAATCACGCGGTTGTTGTCGTCAATCACCTCCTGGAGCTCGTCGTCGTCGTTGACAAACTCGCCCAGCTCCTGGTTGGACCGTTTGAGGTGCTGGATCGAGTTCTGCAGGCGGTCTCGTTCTGCTCTGAGCTCGTGGTCGCCGAGAGACGCCACGATTAGCGTCCATTCTTCCTTGTCGTTGATATCTGTCATGTGGGGGGAGTGGGGGAGTGGGGGAGGTGGTGAAGTGGGTGGGTGGTAGCGATGGGTGCTCCAAAGCCCAACTAAAACCCAACTCTGATAAACTAAAGCTTAACTTTGTCAACTAAAACATCATTGCCACCCTAATTGGGAGAAGTCCATTGCAGTCCAGTTCTAATGTGTAATTTCTTGTGCGATTCAAGCAGAATTGGCAAGGTCGTTTTCAGGTGTTTGAAGGACACTTAGGTCACAACTTATTATGATGACGGGGTGGAAAATCACAGATCATGAGCGAAGCGAATGATCTGACTACATCTTGGGATGGGTCCTTCAATCACAGACCATTCGCTTCGCTCATGGTCTGCTAAAATCTGAAGTTATGACAGATTTTGTTGCCCAAAACAACCTTGCTTAAAATCTCTCTCAGACTGTACTCCGTAGCAACATAAATTCCAGGCAGAAAAGAGAGAGCCAAAATCACTCCCAGACTGGCGCAATACCATCGCTTACTAATCTTCCATCATATGACTCGGGGTACGGGAGACGAATTGGTGATACACTTTGAGCATCAGACCCAGCCATATCACTGGTAGTACCGGTACTAGTCGACAAATTATAGTCGCAAGAAGCAGAGAGTCTTGAGTCAATGATTTTCTGCAGCTCTCAACATATCATTTGTGGCCATAGGTCCATCAAACCTGACAGCTTCATACTTGTACCATTTTATTCTACTTGTAAAGTCATTACGATTCATTCAACTTCCTGTGCAGTCTGGGGGGTACAGTATGTACAGTACGAGCAGCGAAGCTGTGAGTACTGTTGCTCGTGAAGAACAACACTCACAGCTACGCTGCTCGTGCTGTATTGTGGTGTTTTTTGAGCAACAGGATCTGTCATATCTGAATGTAATCGATACAAGGATGTTTTGAGAAGCAGAAGAGTCTTCCGAATTCGAATCTACAATTTCTTATTGACCATCATAATATCACGTGGCTTCAAACACCTGAGAACGATCTTGTCAGTTCATTAATTCACTGTATGTATTGCTCATGGCACACTGTCACAGGACCCAATCTCAAGTCCACCAGGTACAACGTCTTATGACCCAGGCCGTCTCTATCACGTGGCCAAAAGTCTCGGACATAACATAATCCCGCCGTGTCCACCTCACCCTCATTAAATCATCCTAACGTCAAATACTCACCGTCATCAAATCGCCCCCACCCCAAATCGAACCCACACACCCTCACCAACACCTCTCACTCCATCTCATCTCAATCACATCTGGAAACTCCAAATAAACTTTGGACATACGCTATCAGATAACCTCTTACCCTAAGCCCGCCACTATCGCCACTCACACAATGAACGATATCAGGGTGTCGTCGGCGAGCTCGGGCGTGTCTGTGGACGTGGCGCGCAGCCAGTTCTCGTCCCTGCCGCATTTCAAGGCCTGGATCGAGCTGGAGTTCTCCGTGTCTGTGGCCGACCAGCTGCTGCTCACGGTGGCGGCCGAACAGGTCAAACTGGCGCATTTGGAGACACAAAACGAGCTCTTTGTGTTCGACCGGAGCGTCGTGGGCGGGACCACCGCCGCAGAACACCAATACGCCGCTCCAAAGCCCAAACAATTGGTTCAGGGGTCAGATCTCTCTCAATGGTCTTTGACAGTGCTGACACATTGCTCACGGCTGGTGGAGGAGCTCAAACGAGTGACGACACAGATTGCGACCGTCAAACGGGCCACAAACGTCGCCATCACACAGATGAAACAACACTCGCAAAACCTCGACAAAAACCTCCTCAACGTCAAGGAGTACTCGCGGGAACTCTCCCAGGGCATCACTCCGCTGCTGTCGGTAGATCTACAACGGCTCAGGGACAACACAAAAGCGGTGCGACTCGTGGCGCCGGCCGTGTTTGGAAAAAAACAGTTTCTCAACGACTGGCTGGACCTCCAACAGCTCCAGAACATTGTGGCGGAGTTCAGGACGGAGTTCCCCAGCTGCATGACCAAGCTGCAGACGCTGGACCAGGACCTGCAGCTGCTGACCAAAGACACGCACGTGCTGGTCAACTCGACGGACGTGTGGATCGGGGGGACGAATTCGGAGGTGCTTTGTCAGGAGGCCGTGGGGGTATTTCGTAAGTTGACGGAGGTGACTCATGGAGACACCTCCCGCCACGTGACCGCGGTCCAGAATGCTCAGAGCCAAACCCTGGACCTCCACAAAGCCCTGTCAAAGGCCAAGTTCCAGACGGTGCAGCACTCGCAAAAGGTGCTGCAGGCGATTAGTCAGCTGCAGTCGCGGTCGACGCGGCTCAAGCCCAAGCTGACTCAGCTGGGCGCTGAGCTGACGCGGTACGAGGAAAAACGCGTCCAAGCCATGAAGCAGGTCGACGTCGAGTTTGTGTACGGCTGTGTGCTTGTTGAGATGCTTCGGCGGACAGTTTGGAGTGGCGCAGGAGGAGGCGATGAGAGTTCAGTCAAGGCCGAAATTGGAACCCGGGTGGCGTGGAAAAAGCAGTTTCAAGACACGTTCCCGTTTGTGGACATTTTGAACGAGCAGGAGGATCTCAGTCTGGACACGATATCGGCCTCGAGTCCGTCCATTGTGCACAATCTTGTGATTGCGCGTTCGGTCGTGACTGAGTACATTTCCCAGGTGTCGTCCAAAGAGGTGCGGAGTAATTTGGAGGCTTTACTTGGGGGTGTTGGTGGACCAGCAACTCCTTCTGGGGCTGCAACTTCATTCCCTCGAAGTCTGTTTCGAAATGGCAGCATCAGTGGCTCTCTCATGGCAGAGAGGGCTCCCATGTCGTCTGTGTCCAATGCAGACGACAAGATCCGGGGCTACGAGGCGCGGATCCGCAAACTCGAGGATCTGCTGCACAAGCAGCGCATGTCGCAGGATACGTCTCGGTGGTCTGTTTCTCCCGGGACTCCGGCGGGTGGGGAGAGTGTGAGGGGTGGTTCCGGGGTGGGGGGCGGTTCTGGAGTGAGGGGCTCTTCTCTCTCGCCCGAGCTGGTCGAGTCACGTGACCCAAACTGGCCACGTGACCAGAAGGAGGCACGTGAGCAGGAGGCACGTGAGCAGATCGGGTCACGTGAGCAGAAGGAGGAGCAGTTTGGGTCACGTGAGAAAGAGGCACGTGAGAAGGAGGAACGCGAAGCCGCCGACCTCCAGAGCAAAATCGACCAACTGTCTCAATCCTTGCTCCACACCGAGAACGAGAAGAACGATCTGATGGCGAATCTGGCGTCGTTGGAGTCCGATTTCTCGCGAGAACGCCGGTGTCTTGTCCAGGAGATCAGCGAGCTCAAATTAAGGGTGGAGGAGCTGGAGGAGCAGGTGGAGGCTGCTGCTGAGACGTCGATTGAGCGGCATCAGCGCGCCGACCAGGAGACGGAGGAGCTGGAGGTGCGGCTCAAGACGCTGACTCTGGCGCAGAACAATGTGGACGACGAAAATAGCCGGCTGAAAATCACGCTCCAGGACATGTCGCAGCGGCTGTACACTGGATATAAGCGGAATTGCGTGCTACTTGAGTCTCTCGGGTTGCAGGCTCAAAAGGAGTACGATTCCGACGGCTCCGAGGTCGTTTCCTTTGACATTCACCGGGTCAAGGGACTTCGGAAGAAGCACCGGGGCAAGAAGGGCGACAAGGCGGAAAAGGACAGCTTGGGCGAGTCTGCCGACGACTTTTCGGCTCTGTACTGGGCCACCAAGACGACTCCCGATTCGTTTGAGTCCAGTTACCGGACTTTCCTGGCGCGCATTTTTCTCGACTACGACCTGTACGTCGAGAAGGTGGCCAAGCGGTTCGAGGATCTGGAGCATCTGGCTCGCAAGCTGCAGAAGGAGGCCCGCAACTACCGGACCATGACTCAGCAGCTGGACGACGAGACGCGGTCCAAGATTGCGCTGAACCGGTTCAAGGTCGGCGATCTGGTGCTGTTCTTGCCGACCAGAGACCCCTCGCGTCAGCCGCAGCCCTGGGCGGCCTTCAATGTGGGCGCCCCGCACTTTTTTCTGAAACAAAAGCCTGGAAGGGAGTTGAAGGAGCGCGATTGGCTGGTGGGACGCATCACGGGGATGGAGGAGCGGGTGGTGAACGGGGGGATTGGAGATCGGGAGGAGAATCCCTTTGATTTGGGCCAAGGGTTGAGATGGTGGTGGTTGGAGGCTGAGGAAGAGTAAGGACGCGTAGCGGCCTTGCTCTTGGTGACCTCACTCGTGGTGGCTACTTTGGTGGCTACTTTGATTGCTACTTTGGTGGCTACATTGGTAGCTGTCGGTGAGGTAGCTACTTGGTAGCTAATTGCATGGACGAGTGATGGCAGTAATTTGCATTTAGTAACGATGTTATGATGGGATGGGTGTGTAGGATGGTGTAGGGTGGTGTAGGGTGGTTTAGGGTGGTGTAGGGTGGTGTAGAGGTGATATATTGGTACTCGTAGTCAGGGCTCAAGAGGTACAGTACTAGGTCAAAAATAACTGTCATTTCGTGACCCAACCTTACATCGACTTAGAAGGCGAAACCTTTCAGAGCCATTCAAACCATAACAACAGCATATGGGCCATCAAATATTATATCAGTTTGATCGCAAGACGCTGCTGTACTTGTGCTTGTACATTCCTACCCTTGTACAAGTACTTGTACTTGTATATAGTTTTTATGTGATTTCATGGCAATCAGGCTTGTCAGCCTCACACGTTCCGGGTTATGAGAGCTAATTCATGTGTACAAGTACATACCCTCAATCAGTAACCACAGCATAGAACAAGAATTGATGATGCGAGCAACGATTTTTTTGCACCAATGGATATTCGAAAGACATTCCAAGGTCCCCGAAGTTTCCCTAATCTTCTGAGGGTCTTCTCGGGTATGTTTCGTAGGCCTGAAGTACCGCCACCTCAATTGGGTTCGTCAACCGTGGAACTCGAAAAACAGGGTCCTGATCATATCAGCCATCATTGATACAAATTGATAGAAATTTTTACGGCTCCGTATATATTCCATCTGCTGTAGTCGAATCATATGAGTTATATACAGTATTCACATAGAGCTCGTGCTCCATCAGGGCATTTCCAAAATGGTTCATTTTGGGATTTGAAATTCAAAATAACTAATCACTTTTGATCGCATACTGTTCCCCTCAGAAGACTCTCAGAGGATTGGGGAAAGTCCAGCTGCGTAGAAATGCCATTTTTTAATGTAAGAGAGCTAGAGGATTCTCTATAACATACTTCATTACTGTTCTACTGCTCTGTGTCTGAGTGCATCATGGGCATGTGGTTTAAAGCCTGTTTCATTGAACTACGGGGCATGACTGGCTCCACGTGAAAGTTCATACAGAAAAAAATACATCAGCGTATATAGCAGATTCATGAGAGCACATTGATATAGATAATTATAGGAACGGCTTTTTGGTTTCACTGTGAATGCGACATCAAGTTTTCCCTAAGTTTGGCAATTTAAGGTTGGGTCAGAAAATGACAGTTATTTATGATCGGCTGTGAGTACTGTTGCTCGTGAAGAACAACAGTATTGAACCCTCTTCGGACAGATTTATAAGACCTCGATTGGTGACGATAGTTGCCTATAATCGATTGTGCCAAAACACCCCAACTACGACACCTGCTGTCAGAAATACATAACTAAGCGGACTGACCTCCTTGAGGCCACACCCCCTTGAGGCCACACGTATACGTTTCAAACTATATTACTTGAGATGTCAACTATCAGTACATACCCAGTTAAATCTCACGTCAGAGTGTCGAATGCCGACATCGGTGGCTATTTCAACCTTAGACCATGAGCGAACATTTTAAGATGGGTCCTTCAATCACAGACCATTCGCTCAGCTCATGATCTGTCTCTTTTCCAGGAGGGCCATCGTCCAGTTGAGACATTTACTTGAACTTTAGTTGAAATGAAAGTTGCGCTGGGGGTTATCTTTCGGTGTTCCAGAGGTGCTGACAACAAATAAAGCACACTGTTATGTAGCAAGTCTACAGTTGCGTAACAAATATTAGCCCAAGTAGAGTTGTTGCCTATCAATATTTCGAGCAGTGTAGCGTTTGGTGTTTGTCGTTGATTACGCTTAGACGAGGTATTTGTTGGCTTTCTTTGAGCGATGCCCCACAAGGTGATACTTTGTTCTAATGCATCAACCTATACTGGCGTTACTTGTCCATCTATCAGAAAGAGATTCCAGACCAGTAGTTACAGCTCTGCTGACATGAGCGAAGCTCATGTCAGCAGATAGCTCCTATCTACAGTATTTTATTTTTTTATTCTAAGGGGACAGACATCAGTCAAACACCAGCATCACCCAAACACCCATGTAATGGAAAGTGCAGGAATAGTAACCTGCCGGTTTTATTTTCACTATGTACAGGGTTACAAGTAATAGGAAGTTCACTCAGCTAGTTGTCTCGACCATCCGAACTTCGAAGTGGCCTCTAGGGGGTGCGGCCTCAAGGGGGTGTGTTCGCTAATCAACAGAAACCTATTCTACACCTGCTCAAGTATCGCGGTACGATCTCAAGTCCATAGTAAGAATCTTGGACGAGTTCACCTCCTGGTCTCGGTACAGTAGGTTCCAACCAGACCAAATAACTGATGATAATGAATACATTTATCATCTTCACGATTATGATGCCTATTGTAGGCTTTGCTTGATTAGGCGTATGTATGTTATAGGCAGTATATAATCGGGGTGTATAGGGACTTGTTGAGGAGCTACAGGATCAAACAGCCTTGACTTCATCTGAGTCCATTAATGATTGATGCTCAACTAGCTGATTTACGAATATCGACTCTCTCTTGAATATCGACACTCTCGTCACCTAAAATGACGTAAGCAAATAAATGACTTGTATTGCAATATCCACGCTGTACCATTGAATTGGGCGCCTCTGTGGGAACATTTTGACACCAAAAAATGTGTCTTTCAGAGCCGTGCTCACAAAGTCACCCTACGGATTTGGTTGTGAACGCTTCTCAGCAGTACATACTTGAACACCTTGACAAGCTAACTGCGTCAACCAACTCCCAACTGCCACAGTTAGCGCTATGCACGGTCTAAGATGATTGTGTATAGATCTGGGCCGCATTTCGGAGGGAGCTCCTTAATTAAAGCTGAGTAAAGTCCCAACTGACAAAAAGTGGAACTTGGGACAAAATGCTGATTATCTCAAATGTTTGTACGGCGAAAGGCTTTGGTTGTTAAACATTCGTTTAGAACGTGGCCACAACGTACCAGCTGAAATACTCCATTGTTTTCTGACACGTCTGCAACACTGAAATAGGTACCCCCAGCGCGACTCAATGTTCCACTAATTCCAACTAAGTGTCCAAGTAAGGTTGCTCTGGCCGTCACACTTTGCCAGACTCCAGCAAGACAGCTGACGGGCTGATTATGTCAGCGTGGCCAGGTAGACTGGCACAGCTGACGTTAAAGGTGACCTCAGACACACAGTCTTGTCTAAATAATCAGTTCATCTCTTTTGGCAACATTACGTAGGTGCAGCCAAAGTTTTTCTCGCTCTGTTCATGCTACTGTAGAGTAGCAGACATGAATCTGGTTCAACTGTCCCTCAGAGAAGAGAAAACCGCATTGATTAGACGACCAAATTTCAGCAAAAGTACGATGGTGAGTCAGGATTCTCGTTTAGACGTCTAGACGGGCTACTTATACATTGTTTTTGGCTGTCTGTAAAAGTGCAGCTTTAACTAAAGCTTGAACTAAAGCCTCCTCCTCAGATCGTGAAATACCACAATAACAGAGGATTTTGATAAGCAACACTTTTCCATCTTTCGATATTACTCATTAAACAGCAGCTTCCGCACACGGCGGTAGTGTTGTGATTCATTTCGGAGTTCTGCAACACTTAGAAACAACCCCCAGCACAACTCTACCTTTAACAATCTCTCAATTAACTTTTGTATTGAGTATTGATCACGAAGCTTTCACACTCAAGTACGAGCGTCAGCGAGTGCTTGAACATCGACAACAAATAGCTGATGTCGGCAAATAGCTGATGTCGGCAAATAGCTGATGTCGAAAAATAGCTGATGTCAGCAAATAGCTGATGTCAACAAATAGCTGATGTTGTGAAGTAGCTGGGGGCAAGACCATCTCCAGAAAGAAATGTACAAGGCAGAATATCCAACGTAATACATTGCTCGACTCGGAATTCTCCGCTGGATCTAATGAGACTGTCTTACGTTATACCACCCTAACAAAATCTGTCCAAACATGGTCAAACTATCTACAGCGACCTTAGAGCATTAGCTAAAAACTATCTACAGGACGACCTAAGAGATGATACTTCTTATATACAACACTCAAGGATTGAGGAGTACTCCGTAGAACAGTATGCTCATGGTCAGGATGCGACCTTAGAGAGTAGACCATTCGCTACGCTCATAGTGCGACCTTAGAGTAGACCATTCGCTACGCTCATGGTCTACAAATACCACCTGCCATGCTTGGGATTACTTCCCCAATACTCATCCCTATCCTTCGGATCCACGTACCCAAACCTCTGTCTATGGGCCTTATGGTACCCCTTGTAGTACTCCTGTTTCTCGTACCGATCGTCATCTCGTCCTCTTCGTCCGTCTCTCACACCTCTTCGGAACTGAACAGACGGCAGCTTGCCCTTGTATTTGACCCTGAGATCCGCCTGACTCACTCCCTTGTCGGAATCGTAGTCAAAGTCGCTATCGCTCGAATCAATGTCATGTTCGTCGTCGTATCGTCCAGATCCATGTCCACAGTCCCAGTCGTTGATATCAAGCTCTCTATCCTTTGTGGTCTCCAGTTTCACGCCTCCGTCGATATTGGTAAACTCCGACGGCGAGTCTCTGAACGCTCCTTCTTCTTCACTGTACACTCGTCGAGGATAAATGAAATCGTCCTCCTTTTCGTCTTGAGGTATCGGTCCACGAGGCCGATAAGGCTCGTACTTGGTAATGTGGTTGATATTGTGTTCTCGGGCAACCTGGAGGTTCATGGAATACAAGGGATTCACGTCCATGTACGGAATGCCGTCCATAAAAAGACTCTTGAGACTCTTTTGCAACACGTTGCTCACCATTGGAGAAAACGAATAAAAGCCCACCGTCTTCTTCTTCTTGTGGTCAATGTAAGGAATCACCATCTGATAGCCTGCTTTAGGACTCTTGCACAGATACGTGGTTCCAGTGAGCAGATCGCCAACAATGTACCCGTTAGCTCTTCGCAGCGTCACGAACCGGTCCATGCCCTGATTTCTGTCGCCCTGGATGATTCCGTGGTCTCCATAGAGATCCTGCTGAGGAGCAAAAGTGCCGAGCATGGGCATGAGCAAATTGACGGCAGTAAGAGCTCGAGTGGACGAGTCTTGAACCAGAGAGTCGTGGCCGATATCGACCTTGACCACGTTACTCAAATGCAGCTCCTTCTGGAACCCCAGATCGACCCAGAGTCTGTAGAAACGTCCTTCGTGCAAGTAGAACAAAAAGCCGTTGTACAAGACACAAAAGGGCTGGTAATGGTGATCAAAGCCGTCAAAACCGCCGTACGAGGGGTACGGGATCGCGCAGAAAATCACGTGACGCAGCTCAGCCGTCGGCTCAATGTACCCCAAGTAGCACGAGATGTTTTCTTCGTACGTGAATCGGGCAATGAGAGCTCCTCCTTCTCCCGGAAGCAGGTTCAGTAAGGGCATACATTCCTGCTGGTGGGTTTGCTGCATGATGAGCGTGTCTGGATCGATGATTAAGCATCCGTCGGGGTCACGTGGATGAGAATGTTTATGGATAACTGCGTCAATGAGCGCTCGGGGATCGTCGTCCAGAGGTCCGTCCAAAGGCCGAGAAGTCGAGTATCTGATATGCAGAAGATTGTCGTTTTCGGTGGCACATCCAACCTCGCCATCCGGGTTTACGTGTCTGATTTCCAGACCCGAGGGAGTCGTCATTCGGTGGTCTGTATCCACGAGACTGAACTCTTCGTTTTCCCACTCGGTTTCGTCTTTTTTAGCAATCAGAGTCCTCAGATCGAGCCCCATGCTTCCGTGCCGCAGCCGCGTGCCCTGCATTGCCTGGTCCATCGGGGTGTACACGATTTCCTTGGCGAACATGGGGTTCATCTTGTGTCGAAGATGGTGGTCCCAAGTCACATCTGTAGCGTCCACACGGACGTGTTTGACGAGATTGGGGGTATGCAGGATCTCGACGCTTTTGGTCAGCACCCATCCCTGGCGCTCGGAGTCGTCCAACTTGTCGTCGACGCAGTTTTTCGTCCGCGAAACAAGAACCCTCGCACACTGATCCCAGGACGTCAGCCCCGTTGATCCCTCGTTCAATTGGAACCAGGGAACGCGCAAAAGCACTTTTTCCCGCACCAGCGTCCTGTCCAGCGACTTCCACAGCAGCCGGTACGTTTCGCACGACTCGCTGAGAGCCAGACACGTCTCCAGGTTGGACTGTCGCAGCACCTTCATCTTGAGATCCACGGGGATCGAATCGAGAGTTCCCGTCGTGGCATTGGCCGAGTTTGTGTCGTTGATGATCGAGAGCTGTTCCAGCGCATCCAGAGCGGACTGGAAGGACGTGAATAGCTCCGCATTGAGCTGGGTCATTTTGGAGTATGAACAAGTCAAGATCAGGACTTCATGCGGGGCAATAGAGTTGTGGAAAAAAGGACGTGGATGGATGGTAGTGTTTGAAAAAACGTTGGTTTTCGACCGAATCTTGGCTCATTCAGATTATTGTGGTGTCTTCCGCAGATTTATATGTTATCAGCGACCTTTCATCTCTCTAAGACGACTTCTCATGTTCTGTTCAGACCTCTAAGTTTGCCTCTCGCATTCCTAGGTGATCATTATTTGGCAAGTGTGGAAAATGGTCACTTTTACTTCGATCTCTTAGATTTCTCTACAGTGCGCTCTTAACGACACTACCACTCACCCTACCAAAATTCACCCCCTTCAGCCCACCACAGCACCCACTTCAGGTCCCCCTCTTCCCAGCTTCGTCAGGGTTAGGGCTGATCTAGGCCTGAAACTCTGACGCACCATAAATTAAAAAAGAATCGAGACTGGAAAATGCGCGTCTACACAGTCTTTAATGGGTCTAGAGTTTGGGTGATGACAGGACAAAATGCCGGGTGGTAGAGCTACGGAGAATCAAATGGCACGGTTGAAAAGGGCTCATTGAGGCGATCGTTTTGGTACCAGCATGATTGGGAAGCGGTGGATTTGAGGTTGTAGAGGGCTCTAGGGAGGGTTTTCTGGGTGTAAATGTGATTGGAAAGATGCGACTGTTTTCCCTTCCGTCGATCGACTTGGATCGCGTTTTGAGGTGTCTTCATTTCTCTTTCTCTTATGGATGGTTGTCTAATGAGACTGTAATTGAAGTTGAAGGGGCTCGAAGTCATGTCAAGCAAAGGGTCTTATTTGGGAATGAATTTGTGTGGCAAAAAGCAGTAAAAATAGTATGACTGGAATCAGGAGAATATTCTGAGGCGATTGGTGGTAATATCGCTTTTTTCGGCCTCGTTCTTGGGTCAGTTTGTGTTGATCAATGCTTCATCGTCTCAAGCGAAACCAAGTCCTGGGTGAAGATCCAAATGTGGCAAATATTTCTACGGAAAAGGCTGAATTTTTTGATATCAATCAGATTGGCGGTTGACTCTGAATCGAACAGTTTTGTATTCAAGCCTACTCACTCTCTCTTTACGATGTTACGTTCTTTTTACTGTCATCAGTCTCTACCAAGCCTCCAACTTTATGTCCCCCGAAACTAGGAGCATTTGTTGTCCAGCTCATGATGGTGGAATCAAGGTGGTCTTTCATGGTATCAAAATGCTCAGCTTGACCTCCTCTATTCACTGGTGTTAGATTGGTGTATTTCGAGCACTATATGATGATACAATGGTTCAGGACTCGCCTGAGTGACTCACGTTCAACTTCTTTGTTGGGGCACCAGTACGAGTACTGTAAGGCCTTGGCCACATTTCCAATTATTGTTTACTCCTCAGACTCACTTGGACCGTACTGTACGAGTACTGTAATCGAACCAGAGTGGGCCACTTTTGTTACTCGTCACTCTCCAATTTCTGTTCGCCACTCAGGCACCAAATCACAGGTTATGACCTTCTGGGCACCGTCAAATGGCGCATGTTATCTCTTCCAATACTTCTCCCATACTTGCTGACTACATCAAGTGTCTTACTGGTTTGTCGTAGCATCTCACCTTGTCTAAAATTGCACACTCAAATTCTTCACTTCTCAGCTTCCAAACTAAGTTGTGAGTCAGAAGAGAGGGTGTCTATAGCGAGAAATATTTGTATGTGACGGAGTACTTCAAACTAGTTAGATCAGCTCGCCACCCCCACCCCACCCCCCTCAAACTCCAACCAATCAAATCAGACCATTTCCCACCATTTTTTCCCCCGCCGATATCGGCCTCTCGTTCGTGACTTATTTCTTATTACTAACATGAAACTTAGATAACCGAGTGCAGGAAATATCTGAACATCTTGAACAGACACTTTTACAACACACAAACACAAGAAAAACCCCCACATGTCCTCAATACTATCTGCCGACGACCTCAACGACTTCATCTCGCCCGGAGCAGTCTGTATCAAGCCGATCAAAGTCGATAAAACGACGGAAAACGCGGAAATCGAAATCGGAGCCGAAGGACAGGCCCTGGAAGTGGGGCTGGATGGAACACAAAAAGAGCTGGAGCCAGCCCAGCTGTCTCTCAGCGACTGTCTGGCGTGCTCGGGCTGCATCACGTCGGCCGAGAGTGTGCTCGTCGCTCTACAGAGCCACACCCAGCTGCTGGACGAGCTCAAGAAGGAGGAGAACTTGCCGAGTGGCGAAAAGCGCATTTTTGTGTGCTCAGTGAGTCACCAGGCCCGGGCGAGTTTTGCGGCGGCATTCGGGGTGTCTGTGGAGGTTGCAGATGCTAAATTACACTCTCTGCTGCTCGACACTCTGGGGTTCGATTACGTGGTGGGAATGGGCGTGGGAAGGGAGATTTCGTTGATCCACAGCGCCCAGGAGGTGGAAAAAACGACCCAAAAGCCCGTCATGGCCGCCTCGTGTCCGGGATGGGTCTGCTACGTCGAAAAAACCCATCCTCACGTGATTCCGTATCTCTCGGCAGTCAAGTCGCCGCAACAGATTTGCGGATCACTGCTCAAGAAGGTCATTTGCGACACGAGAGGAGTCCCGCCGAGTAAGGTGTATCACGTGAGCGTCATGCCGTGCTTTGACAAAAAGCTCGAGGCGTCACGTGACGAGTTTTCCGTTGAGGAGGCAGGGCAGGAGGAAAAAGTCAGAGACGTGGATTGTGTGATTACTACTAAAGAGGTGGTTCAATTGTTGGCTGAAAAGGAGATGAGTTTTCTGGGGCTTCCTGAGATTGCACCAGATCGGCTCTACACTTCGGTTCCCGAATCGTGGCCTGCTGAGCGAGACTGGAAGAATCACTGTGGGTCATCTTCCGGAGGATACCTGCATCACGTGCTGACCATGTTGAGACTTAAATACGACCCCACCGAGACTCGAACCCGCGTCAACGCGTCCATGGGCAAGAACCAGGACGTCATGGAGTACTCTGTGGTCGATACGGAGACCGGGGAAACGGTGGCGGCGGCTGCACAGGTGTATGGGTTCCGAAACATTCAAAATCTCGTCCGAAAACTCAAGCCCAGCAGTCGAGGGGCCAAGGGCAAGGTGGTTTCGGCCCGCAAGAGCTCCAAGACGGTTTCTGCGGCTCTCAATCCGTCCACATACTCGTATATCGAGGTCATGGCGTGTCCTGGAGGCTGTATTAATGGAGGAGGACAGGTGGGAGCTCCCGAGGGAGTGGCGGCGAGGGAGTGGAAGGATGAGACGGAAAAGGTGTATAATTCCATTCCTGTCGAGGCTGTTAGTGAAGAGGTGGTGGAGTGGGCAAAGGGGGTTTGGGGAGGGGAGGAGGAGGGGAGATTGGTCACGGCGCATTACCAGGAGGTGGAGAAGGTTGATCAGGGGTTGGCGTCGACTTGGTAAGGGAGCGAGGGCCGAAGGTCTCGAGCGGACAACATCTAGGAAGCAAGAGGCCGAAGGTCTCGAGCGGACAACATCCTGCGTTTTTTGTAGGAAGCGAGAGCCGAAGGTCTCGAGCGGACAGCATCCCGTTTGTCTGTCTAACCCACTTGTCTGTCTAACCCATTTGTCTGTCTAACCCATTTGTCTGTCCAACAATAACTCGAACAACACCTCATTTGTCTCCAGCCTCTCGCGAACATCCCATTTGTCTCCGGCCTCTCACAGACAACATCTTGCCAACTTCAGTGGGCAACTTGCTTGACGTGAAGATGACATTTATTTATGAGGCCAAGGCTGACGTGAAGACGACAAGTGTTTGTCGAACTGAGACACCACCCTGCGTTTGCGGGCTGACGTAAAGACAATTCTCTGCTGGCCGAGTCACTTGTTCGCTAACACAAGACTGCTCTGACAACTACGGGCAGTTGTCTGTCAACCCCGGGCTTCTGTTGACAGCTCTTTTGTCTATCAAAGGTATACGGCTATAGATTGGAATGGGTTCTTCAAATACTATTGTCGCGATGGACTGTCATTCTGAGAGATGTGTTTTGAACACCAGAAGTCTGGTTTCGTCGACAGCGACTGAAGACATTCTCGGAACAAACGACCGGTCGTGGAAACGTGGCTTGGTCGATTGTTTAATTAACTGAAGTTGACGAACTCTTGGCTAGCTTCGACATGAAGACGGACAAACTAAACACATTGACTGGGCGGACATTCGACCTTGACATTTTTATTCAATAAACATGTTTATTGGTTGGTTGGGGGATGGTATGATAACTGTGCTGTAGTACCGTAGTTCATGGTGATCGTCTTGATTGAGAAATAGAACCCTGTAGAACTGAAAGGTGTGACTGAGTACCGTAGCCTGGCCGAGCAGTGTGAATACGACGGTTCTTCTGGTAGAGTGACGTCCATACTGATGATACTTAAGCCAAATACGTCTGTCCAAGTGCCATTCAGCTCTGGTCAAGTGACAATAAGTCTCTGGATGTGTAGGCAGTTTTGGATAGTTCAGGAGAATGTTTGCAACGAGACGAGTGTCAGACCATGAGCGAAGCGAATGGTCTGTATTTGAGGGACCCTTTCCAATCTATAGACAGACCATAAGCGAATGGTCTGCATTTGAAGGACCCATTCCAATCTATAGACAGACCATAAGCGAATGGTCTGTATTTGAAGGACCCATTCCAATCTATAGACAGACCATAAGCGAATGGTCTGCATTTGAAGGACCCATTCCAATCTATAGACAGACCATAAGCGAATGGTCTGTATTTGAAGGACCCATTCCAATCTATAGACAGACCATAAGCGAATGGTCTGCATTTGAAGGACCCATTCCAATCTATAGACAGACCATAAGCGAATGGTCTGTATTTGAAGGACCCATTCCAATCTATAGACAGACCATAAGCGAATGGTCTGCATTTGAAGGACCCATTCCAATCTATAGACAGACCATAAGCGAATGGTCTGTATTTGAAGGACCCATTCCAATCTATAGACAGACCATAAGCGAATGGTCTGCATTTGAAGGACCCATTCCAATCTATAGACAGACCATAAGCGAATGGTCTGTATTTGAAGGACCCATTCCAATCTATAGACAGACCATAAGCGAATGGTCTGCATTTGAAGGACCCATTCCAATCTATAGACAGACCATAAGCGAATGGTCTGTATTTGAAGGACCCATTCCAATCTATAGACAGACCATAAGCGAATGGTCTGCATTTGAAGGACCCATTCCAATCTATAGACAGACCATAAGCGAATGGTCTGTATTTGAAGGACCCATTCCAATCTTCGCTCATGGTCTGTATTTGAAGGACCCATTCCAATCTTCGCTCATGGTCTGTATTTGAAGGACCCAGTCCAATCTATAGACAGACCATTCGCTTCGCTCATGATCTGTCGTTGTTCTTCAGCAGGCAAGTTGCTCCTCCCGATGTCTCCACTCTTGTATGAGTCTCAGTTAACAGCACTGCATTACAATACACAAAGACCTGCCAAACTGACCCAAAAATTTCCACTTTTTTTTTCAGCTGGATCCGCAGTCGAAATCGAACACGACCAAACTGTTCCACAGCTCCCGGCTCGTCTCTGAGACATTCCACGCAATGTGGGGCTAGCGAGCTGAGACACTGCAGGATGAGCCTGCTGCAAAGTGGATCCACAGCTGTAGAGATGTGCTATAGAGAATGTAAGAACATTTGTGTGTTTGTCAAGAGTAGGGGAGTGTCTCTATTTAGTCTGGGACCCACTTTTTCAACTTTTCGGCAATTTGTTCCATCACCAAAGTGCGATGACCAAAGAGCTCTACAAGTATTCAGATCTAGGTTTCGCTAAAGAAACAAGCATGTCGTACAAAGGCGTCAAAAGTGGTTTGATCGGTCGGAAATTATTACAGCCTACTCATTATGGCTCTTTTAGTCTCCCTTGGGGTTCACATCACTCCATCTCTCAAATTGCTCTTTCTACGACACTCTCTAAACCACAGTGGAACTACTGAACAACCCTAAACGCCTGGAGGCGGCGAGACGGAACAAATTTCTGAAAAACAAACTGAGACACTTGCAGAGTCGGGAAACTGCTCATGCGGCTTCGTTACAGGCGGAAATATCATGATTCCGACTCCGTGTGTTTTTGTGTCTCCTCCTCGTTCCTTTTTGCAGTTTCCGTCCGCCGTTTTATGCGGCCAAATTTAAGCGAGCATAGACTTGGCTGGATTCACAAAAAACAAAGCGGACACCCAAGTGAGACTTGTGAGTGACAGAGTTGTTCGGAGAGCCATTCTGCGAACTTTTCAGACAGTATGCAAGTCTCAGGTTGGTTTTGGCGAGATTGCACAAATTGGGGTTCGAACCGGAGTTTGGTATTCAACGTATATCCACGGATAACTGTCCAATCTGTATGACAATACTCTCAATCAATTCAAAATCAAATTCCGAGTTGGACTCTTTAGTCTGAATTAAAATCTGCCATCTCATCACATCCTGGAGATGGTTCTATCGTTGTTTATGTAAGCGTGATCTAAAAGTCTTTACACAACCCATCTAGCTCACAACAACTGTGGAGAGCTCAGACTGGTGTCACGTGAGCTCACGTGACTGTTCTAATCTGGTTCCACAGCCACTCTCGTATCTCAGTCTCTTTTCCAGCTCAACAATGACTAATTTTCCATAATCAGCCGATGCTTGCTGGCGAATACGGGCGAATACGACTTTGCGAATACGACTTGAAGACACAGCAAGTGCACAAAGAGCGTGTCTCACAGTTGCAGAGTGGGAAAAAAGAAATCCGTGACGAAGACATTCTCATGCAGACCCTCGTTAGCGTCCTTCCATGCAGTCTTGTTGTGGAGAAGGGCGAGAAGAGCAGAAAAAGCAACGGGCCGAGGCGAGTACGGTGGTGAGTGAGGTGGCGAGTAAGGAGGTTCATGTTTATCGAGATAGTGGTGCTTACGAGATACGTGGTGATTACCGAGCTGACATGGTGATTACCGAGCTGACATGGTGATTACCAATCTGAGACACGGTGGAGGTGGAGGTGGAGGGAATGCAACCGGACAATATAAGCCAGGGATGAGATATGGAGACTGAGAGTGTCAACAACAGCTGACCAGACACTACTATACCTGTACTCAAATAACATGAAGTTCACTTTATTCAAGTGGAGACTGTAGACAGCCATGTGGAAGACCTGAGACCATGCCGTGGAGAGGCAATCTCGATGACACTAGACCAGATTGTGCAACTAAATCGAACCAACTAAACTGTCTGCTGAGCAAATCGCCCCACCGAAAGTGTCCGCCACGGCTCCTCTAACTCCGATATCGCCGATCCGGAAGATCGTTAGCCGCTTGTGTCTTACCTGGACTTTGGAGGTCGGAGATTTGAAACCGTGAGTTTATCACGAGGCTGGCTCATGTGAAAGTGGGAGACTCAATGGATGGTGTCAGCGAACGGGAGTACAAGTTTAGAATGCGAAATATTTGCACACAATGACTTGTTAATGACAAGACTCCAGATTGGAGAGACCTCTGATTGTCTTAAGGCAGTCAGTCTTCTGTCAGTCTTCTGACAGAATCAGTAATATCCATGAGCAACTCCAACAGAGGAGTCTCTGAGACATTTCTTCACTGTCCGACCGATTCATTCTGCATCTTCTGATACTCTTCCAATAGGAGAAGTCAACCACTTTTGTTGAGTCTCTGTCTGACTTTGCTACGAGCCTTGAGACTGACTCTTACCCAATCAAAACACTGCCCGGTTGCTCGATACAAGAAGAGTTTGGAGGCGATAGATAGATCTCAAGAAGAGGTAGTTCATGAGCCATGTCTTTAGATTGAGCCACATTCGAGTTTGCATGGAGCACGAGAGTTTGGCCTACAATCAAAGTGTCCACGGATTGAAGACTCTTGTTCTCCATTGGACCACTTGAGACAGCTGGATTCTTATCTTGAGGGCAAAAGGATTTTGCTGATTTAGTGGGCTCTCTACTTGTAGTTGTTTTTCTCCAACACTTGTTTTCCAGGCGTCGGTCATGTTGGTGAAGGAGCTTCGGCAGACAGCTAAGGAAGGCACCTTCGCTGATAGCACAAGAAGAGCTGGAAGGTTAAAAGTGATACAGTAGAGAGTAGTCAACGGCGAGACTGTGCTGTTTAAATCATAGACAAATCCCGATCAAGTCGGACGAAATGACCAAGTTTTGGTGGACACACATACGATCACTGTACACATTAAGCAGTGTGATTCATGTCCTAGAAAGAACAGCAAATATTCTGGAAAATACGTTGAAGATCCCGTGTCCAAGTGTGGCTGTTATCGCGACTGATTTCGACTCAAAATATTCTGACCTCCAAAGCTCCAGCCGTCAATTTCTGACAATCTCCTCCGCACCCAGCATCATCAGTTGGGAGGAGGGTTCTCAGTTGGAACGGAACTCAACTACAATTTTTCGTACCACAATGAGTACTTTTTATAGTATCATTGGAGCCGGCTGCAGGCTCGGAGTCGATTGATGTGTTCTTATCCACCGCCACGTTGGTAGATTCTGCTCCAGACGTTCTGTCAAGACGTCGATTGCAGTAGAGAAAAGCCAACACTGGACTGCTCATCTAGAGCTGTTTAGCGTGTCAATGACGTCTCAAATAAGAGCAATGGAGCCTTCAACTGTAACTACATCTCTGAATATCCATCATCAGTTTCAAGATATCAATTTTGGACATTTCCCGAGGTCCTACCTGTGCAGTTTTCAAGTTGGTCGCTTGTAAGTAATACTGCTCACAATCTACTATATGTCATCAATGAAGCCCTCTAGTTGTACGTATTTGGTGTCATTTTGTTCAGCGGCTGATCCTAGATAACTAAAACTACTTTTTATTAAAATCCACCCACTCACTCCGTTTCTAGAGACACTCAGCATCTCGCAACTTCACACTCCCAATTGGGAGCATCTCTAACCAATTCTGCAGTTATCAAAAAGTCTCCAGAATCAGGTGGACTAAGCTGATTTCGTTACGAATCATACCATTGGATGTGGCAGTTTCTCTCGAATCAGATAATCCAGCTTTTATACAAAAAAGCCCAACCATGATTTTTTGCTCCCTGGTTCTGCCCTGTACGGTATGGGAGGTCACTATGGGCAACATACCTGTCATTCTCTGCAGAGTTTAGTACTACAAAAAGTCGATTAAATGGTGTTTTAAGGAGCTTGAGAGTTCTCTGCACCGAAACCCATGTGTTTTACCACCCATCACCATAATAAGTTGTGGCCTAAACACTCGATGAAGACCTTGCCAGTTCTGTATGCGAGTACGAGCACCAGACAGTCCCTAGAATCAAATTGACTGGACCGACTTTGACATAAGCTGTATCATTCGATGCAGATTTTTCTCCTAATTCTAACCATCCAACTTTCATACAAAAATACCGCACCATGATTTTTTCACTCCATCTGATTCCGCTCTCTAATCTTCGTCAGTGCTCTTGGGACAACTGCACGGTAAAAGTTGTATAGAAATGTCTACCCTGAGACTTATAATAAAGAGCTCAGAAATTTCCAATACTGAATCGACATCTTTCATTACCACTTGGCTATTGTACATCTTTTATTACCGCCTTCATCGTCAAATAACTGCTTACAGATTGTTTATTGTTATCCCAGGCTCTACGGCCTTCGCTACCGTCTCACGCCCTGCACGGTTTATAGAAGATTCAAACTGAATACTCTTTGTTAAAAGACGCAACACCAGCTATACGTTCTTTCTGCACCGGCGTCTGAAGCGCTGGCTGACCCGCATACGTCTCGTACCGTGTATACGTTGCTGCACAGGTCAACGTTCGGAACACGGGAGGGTTGAAGTGGGTTGAAGCGGGTTTCTGCAGGATGTGTGGCAATAAAAGATGCAAATAAATGGTGGACACTGTAGTTTGTGTTGTCAACCAAAAAGCTGGTCTCACGATCAGTATTATCACCACCATAGTCATTGTTGATACAAGTGTAGTTAGTAAGTGTCGTACCCTCGTACCTCGTCTCTCATCTCTCCGACCCTCTACCGAGCGGAACAGATGCCGACATGTAAGGGTGTTTGCACAATGCACGGCCCGTAAGATTCGAGCGAGAGAAAAACGAATGTACGGAATACTCAACGAGCTCAACATGGTGGGAGGGAGCAGTTGAAGGAATACTGATCTAGAGCCGGATTGAGAAGGCCAATCGTGACTTGAGATATATGGCTGTAATCAGAATGAGCCGGCGATTACAACGATACCACTTATATAGCTCTAGCACCATTCCCCGACATCTTATCCACCCTCTCGATTCTCTCAGAATATGCTCGCCTTTCAGCAGGCACCTTCCAGCAGCACGCACGTACACCAACCAAGCAGATTTAGCCGGCGGAAAAGGGCATTGCTGTAAGAGCTGGACTGACGGTAGGAGCTGGGTAAAAAAGTTGAGCTGATTTGAGCCCATTTGAGCGGACCTACAAATCCTGGGTTGTACTGTTCCGTGTACAGCTTCCACGTCAAAAAAGTCAACCCTTAACACCGCTAAAGCCGACGAGTTGCGGTAGAAAAACCGTCACATGAATAGCCGATGACAGGAAGACAGGGGTGGTACGAGTCGGGACATACAAGTCATTGTTTGAAAGATGGTTGTTGTTAGGGCAGTGCCATTGTTATCGAGCCATTGTGTATAATTAGACCTGGGGGTAATAATGGGGGTGTATTTGGGGGGTTGAACAGCCTACCGGTACACAGCTTAGACAAACGGAAGGCCTACGGAGTATGTACTCGACAGCAAGACAAGCCTACAGCTACTGTACAATAAGACAAGCCTTTTACGTCCAGACAAGCCTTTTACGTCAGACAAACCCCGATCTGAGACAAACAATGACACTGTAGATTGGTAGATTGACAGACTGACAAAGTAAGCCAACAATGTAAGACTCTCAGCACCTGAACATGTGAATAATCTGAGACAAGCGATAGGCAGGATAATAGCGGTAAAAGAGCTGAGACGGGTGATAGCGAGATGGCGAGGCAGGCGAGATGGCGAATCAATGAGACTCGCTTATTCAACTGACGTCATCTAGACATGTTTCTGGTCATGCTTTTCATTTGTCACCCATTTGCTCAGCCACAACATGTGACCTCCCGCTCACGCCACTGTGGCTGAGGTGGCTGAAACTACCGTATGAGTCCAGCACGGCTTTTGCTCTGCCGACTTTTGCTTTTTCCTCCGGGCTCGTACAGCTCTCGCAGCTGTACCTCGCGGGCCGCATCACGCCGGAGAGCGAGTAGGGTTTGAGCAATAGCAATTGGGTTTGAAGGGTTTGAAAAAAAAAAAAAAGTGGGTTCGAAAAGTCGGGTTGCGGATGAGAAACGAAATAACGAAATGAACAAAATGAGAATGGCCGAGAATCGAAAAGTGAACAAACGAAAAGTGAACAAACGAAGTGAGCGGGTGGGTGTGAGCACGAACGGTATTGTATCGTACTTTTGGTGAGCTCTGTGGACTAAGTACAATACGACCAAGTACCATACTTGAAGTGTTAAGCTCTGGCTCAACTAACTATTCTACAGAGAGTGCTTGTATCGTACTTGTGGTAAAGACACCAGCCATCCTGTAGCCTTGGAGACTCGCTAAATCCCCTGGACTCGGCTAAAACTCGCCTCACTCGCTCACTCGCTCACTCGCCTCACTCTCACTCGTCCTCAAAGCACTCCTGCTGCACCCCGTATTCTCCTGAAACCTCCTCCCCAACCTCCTCAAGGTGCACTGTTCGACAGCAAAAGACGTTTTGCGCCGGAGACAAGATTAGCCGGGTTCGAAGCTTAAGTGGATTGTGGGGATGAATAAAAATAAAAAAAACATCCTTCGAATAAAAAAAAGATGAGACAGGAAATTGGAAATGTGGATTACTATGGGCTGTTGCTGTCATGGACAGATTAGTCATTGTCTGAAGAAGTGAGTAGGCTAAGAGTGTGTACAGTATGTACGATACTCGAGTCAAGGCTAAGACCACCACCACTCGTACCAGTATAATACTCGTACGTACACACCAGTATCGCACCTACCATTCGAAAGCCTCGCTTAACACATCTAATTCTAGAAGCTGGATCCACAGGTCGGAGCGATATCGTGCTGAGCACTGTGCTCGAGTATGTACTCGTACGGTACGTATCATACAGTCTCCCCCAAAGGCAATAATATCCCCGCCAAGCTGCCAAGCACAGTTATTGATTGACAATGGTATTACAAGCTGTACGAGGGTTGTACGGTATCGCAGTTCGAGTCGTCAAAACACAGAATAGACTGTAGACAGCTCATAAGACGACAACCGTACAGTACACAGACAACCACACAGCACTCCAACCACCCCACACCTACACTACCAACCACACCACACTACCACCCCCTCCACCCCACTCCTGCCACAAACCAAATCTCTACCCCGGACTCTTGACAGCTGCAGATCGTCCCTCTTGGCTTTGTGCACATGACACTGGATTTGTGCACATAACAGTGGCTTTGTGTCCGTCTCGGACATCTGTGCTATGTGACAGATGTGTCAATGGACATACACCCAGATGTGTGATACAGACTTGTACAGATACAATGTACGTGTCTGTGTCACTTGGGTCCTGTGCATGAGTGTATTTGGGGACACTTCTAACATACAACTTGTGAGTGCAAGGAGTGTATGTGTCACAAAGAGGAGCCGACACTTGAGCTGTTTGTGTCACTTACGAGGTCTCTGTTTATGTCACTGTTTGTGTCGATACTTGAGCTGTGTATATGCCACTTCTCTCACTCTCTGTCTGTGTCACTTTTCGTTTGTTTTTTTTGTATTCTGTCTGTGCTGTTCTGTGTCACTCTACTTCGACACTCAGTTCCCGGTCCAGTTCCAGTTCGTTCCCAGTTCGGTTCCCAGTCCAGTTCCAGTTGGTTCCCAGTTGGTTCCAGTTGGTTCCCGGTTCGGTTCCCGGTTCGGTCCAGAATTACAACGTGGACAATACTATGGGACTCTCAACGCCCGTATATAAGTTAATGCATAATGTGATTTTAAAAAAAATTGAGGTCATAATTACGATCACAATTGTGACCACAATTCCGACCACAACTGCCCACAACTGCTCACAACCGCCATAATTCCCCGCAAACTTCCCCGCCTCCCTGACAGTGCCTGACAGTCGTATTTTGCGCCAAACGTCATTTATACTGTCTCAGACGACAAGCCTCCGTTCTTTCTTTTTTCTCACCTCCTCTCGCTAATGCGGAAATCGTGGGAATGATTAGGTTCGGCCGATCTCTGCGCAAATGCCAACTTGACACAATGTGGAGCAGTCGTGGACAGGGGGAGGGTTCCGGAAGCGGCTCCAGGCGGCTCCAGACGACCGTGGATACGTCTTGGGTTTGTTGGCATTTTTGTGCATTTCGGGCTTTCCGGAAAATGCATTTGTTCCCAGGGGCAACCATATTACTCTTACGGTCGAAAAATAGCAAATTAATCCACAACAAATGCAATAAAAATTGTGGCCAGTCGTGACAAAATAATGCGGTCCCTTGTAAAGACTGTGAATAATATTCCACACCATAACTGTTATTTCCACACCACTTTTGGGTGATTACGATTTGAAAACGACACCAAGGCGAAAATAGGCGAAATAGACGAAACTAGACGAAATAGACGAAACTAGACGAAAATAGACGAGATTGAAGAGAAATAGTCGATATTAATCCACAACAGATGCAAAATAATATTACCACACCCCCCAAAGTTGGTGAATAATATTTCACCCCGGAACATGCATTTCCACACCACTTAGCTCCCTCCCCAATTATTATCGATTTTCCAACATTTGACGTTTAATTTTACAGCGTGTTTCACTTGGTAATATTCGGGGGTGGAAAATCGCAAAAAATGAATCAAATGAATTAACTGAATTAGATGCACGTGTCCATTCCAGACATTCCACACCACCTCTCCACATAAACGGCTGATAATTCCATCTCCAACCTCCCCACTCTACCGTTTGTGGCAAGTCGTGTGCGTTCTCCACCCGAGATAATTAACGTAATTGTTTATTAGATTGCTTATTAAATCAAACCCGCCCTGAATTGTAATCAAACCCCCCGACAAAAAGTGTAACATTCGGGCCGTTGCTCAAAGGGTCCGTCTTCAGAGACATTGTGGAGCGGTGAGACTTTCAATGACGTTGCACTTCGTAACTTTGCCAGCTCTTCGTATTTAGCTCAGCCGTGCGCGAGGGGGATTCACCGGGTTTTGATTGAGGATGTGGGAATGACTTTTGTGGCATTTAAACGACGTTGATCTGGTTGATCATGTGATCCGGTCCTCAATCTGTCTCTTTCACGTGACTTCGACCTCTCCAGCTCATTTTTCAGAGTTTCGTGTCCTTACTACATTCCCATGCCCACCAATAGTGGCTCTTGCCCACCTTTTACTGGAGGCCGCAAATCTGCCCGAATACAAGCATACCGAGCACCTGTGGCCTGTACCTCGACCGTTGGTGCAAGCAAGCAGGTTGGGGATTGATTGTGTTTGTGGTGGTGGGTATTCGGAATAATTCGAGATAAATGGGGATAAATGATAATAAAGGCACACTAAATCGCAGTAAATCACAGTAAATCACAGTAAATCAAAAAGAACCAAACAAATCACTCTGAAACACCATACACGCCCCCTTCCACCGATCGCGACTCCCTCCGACTCCCTGCAAGATCGACAGGGTGAGCCGTATAAAAAATAGACACAGAGTTTGGAAAAAGAGGGCTTTGGGCGGTCGGGGTTTAGGGTCGCCCTATGGAAGCCGAGAGGAGTACTCAGAGAGGCGTATTTTTGGTCGAATGAATTTCTGAAAAATGCCATAAATTCTCCCTGCCCTACAGTCACGTGACCATGTACTTTTTTCCCCTCTCCCATTATTACCCACCCCCTTCCCCCCAATCGCCGACACCCTGTTGCTCGTACATATGCTTGCTGTGTTAAACTTCGGGCCCGTTTTTCGAGCAAAATTAAAAAGTCCCAAATACGGCAGAGCTATACGTGATAATACGGCGGGCAAACAATGGCTTGAAAATCGCAAAAAAAATGCTGGCAGTGCGAAAGTGGGCTCGTTCCGCTTATCCGGAGCCCCAAGCGAGAAACCAAAGCCCCTTGCTGCATCTTTAGCGACGCGACGGATCCGGACAGGTCCATGAGGTTGGATGCCTGGCTAGTGCGGTTTAGGCGAGACTTGTACCTGGCCTAAAAGAAGTGGTAAAAAAAAACATGGGGTTGAAAGATCGACTCTTGTGGGAGAGTCCTTGGCTCCTGCTGTGTCACCGCTCGTTCATAATCCTATTGTGTGCGGTCTCATACCGATATTAAACTGTGGCAGATTCGAGACATGGGGCCAAAGGGCGAAAAAGCAACGACGAAAATGGGCTTTTGGGAAAAAAGAAAAATTAAAATGAAGGAAAAACGGGAAAAAAAGAAAAAAAGGGAAGCTTAGGAAAATGAACTCCCACAAATGAACCCTGTCTCTGATACTCATTCTGACACCCGTTGGATCGTTGAATCTTATATGGGTTGGGGGGTGGTTAAGGAGATGGAGTCGTAACGATGTATCTCAATCGCCCAGGTATCAGCCCCTCGCTTACCATTAGCCGAAATAACCGAACAGGTGACCGGGTTGCCTCATCGTATGTTTTCTTCGAGAATGCTCGTTTAGGACCGTTTGTCCACTTCCGGGGCTAAAGCTCCGTTTTTTACCTGTTTGAGACGCACGCAGTCATGCACGATTAAGGTTTGTTGGGGGAGACGGAAATAAGAGGGTGGATGTGTGTATAGATGGAGAGGTGGTGGGGAGTTGAAAGACAGATGGGTGGATGGAGAGTGGCTCTAGACATATGCCTACCAAGTTCCATACTCCAGAAGCAGCTAATAATCGAGCTTGGGTACAACAAATTTTATCTCACAACCGACCATTGTATGCAGTCCCACGCAGTGTATGCATGATATGCACTGCACGCATAAACCGAGCTTACTCGACAATCAGTTGTTTTTTGTTATTTTTTGTTATTTTTCTTGAAATACTCACCAAATATTCTAGACACTGCGAATGCACGGTGGATCTGCTGCAGCTCTCTACAGTCCGCCGGGTGTGGAAATTTGTTCTGTGCTGCACCTGTGCGTTTTTGCAGTGACGTCATTCATCGTCCGATCGAAGGGTGGCAAGTCTAAGCAATGCTAGAGACAAGTCTAAGCAATGACAATACAATGACAAAAGCAAATATACGAGATCAAGCCAAGGGAACGAGACACTAACCATACAGAACCACGTTTGAGTCTCAGACAGATTGAGTCTCAGACGGCTTGAGCATGCTCTGTAACTCTTCGTTCAGTAAACGTACATTACCGTGGTTTGCGGGATTGTTACGCCACTTTGTGTTTCTTTGGTTTTTTCTTTTCATCGTGGATGTGGAAATAGCCGCCGTTTTCTTCCACGTCCCTCAGGCATCTTTGGTTTTGCTTTTTATCACTGTAGGGATCCCTTCTCCGTCGGTGGGTTATAGCAACTGTACCTGTAGACATCTCAATTGTTGGCTTCGGGAAATTGTAGACTTCTCTTAACTGTAGACTTCACTCAACACATTGTCATCACTCCACATCCCCCCCTCCTCCTCCTCCGCGTACCGACAAATGTAGGTCTGTAGTCCTCTCTGCGGAAACGTGCTTGGTGCGTGAACTGGGTGAGCTCGATACGATGATTAAATCGAAAAATGAACAGCTGAACGAAATTGCTCAATTGGATGTGCTCATTGTCGGATGGCTCACTGAACACGGCTCATTGAACATGGGTGGGGGTACGAGTTGTGGTGTTTAAGACGGCACTAAACAGAGAGCAAAAGAGCAGTCTCAGAAAGAGCACCTGAGATGGAGCATCAGCACAAAATTCACTTGATTCTGCCACTAGTCCTTTAGCCACCATTATTGCACTCTCCCTTTCCCTCTTCTTCCTAGAACCGTCTAGGTCATTCGCTTCGCTCATGTCCTGTCCCGCCACCTAGGGCTCACCATGCATGAGCCTGGAATACGAGGAAAAGCAAGTTTGAGCGCCACGCTGGCCGAAAGCCAAGAGGTGGGATTAAAGCGTATACGCTGAAATGAAGTGTCAGATGGGGCCAGTGACACAGGCGATGACACAGGCAGTCTTGAGCTGAAGAAGGGCCTAGAGAGAGCAGATTTCGAAGGGGAAGAGCTCCAGACATGTTTGAACGCCTGGCACACCTCCTCCTGCCTCTCGCTAACCCTCGCTTCTCGCTAACCCTCGCTTCTCGCGCTTCTCGCTTGCCGGAAAAGGTTACAAAGAGGGTTGCAAAGGGTGGGAGAAGAAGAAAAGAGAAAGAAGAGAGGCAAGGATAGTGATAATAAAACGAGGGACACAGAGACAAACAATACCAGCAATAGTAACACAAAGACAGTGACACAAAAGCAAACGAAAACTGGAGCAAAGACAGAGATTTAATGACTAGCCAGAAACACAAACAGAAGCAAAAAAGAGCTGAATCAAAAAGCTGGAGACACAGACAGAATAACCAGTCAGAACAAAGGACACATACAAAAAAGACACAAACAAAAAGTACAATTATTGACCCCCAGAAATACATCCAAAAGCAAGGCACAGAAGGTCGAGTATGTTCGACTCAACAAGTGGGCTGTGAAGTTGTGGATTTTGAGGCTGTGTTATTAGCTGTGATTTAGCGTGATGTAATGGTTCATGTAGTGTGACGTGGTTGTAAGATGAGGCTGAGCAGATTCTGGACCAACTTCAAAACAGTCCAGAGCGATATGGAATGCTACAAAACTTCTGCCTACCCGGAGATCCGGAACCGAAACCTTTACCAGCCACATTAACCACAACTTTTTTCTTTGTGCTGAAGCGAGGGAGTGTAATCGCATTGTGTGGGTTTTGAGTGGTGAGAAGATGAGAGGGGGGGGGAGGTGTCTAACATATTCCACAGAGATCGGAGAGAGTTGGGGAGTTTGTCAGAGTGATCGGTGGATGCCAGCGGTCATTCTGATTCACTCCCCTAGGCTCTAGCATACCTGGACCGGCTTTTATCGCCTTCACCATTTCCCCTGTCTCTACTCCCCCACCCTTGTTCTATTTGATGGCAATTGCACTTGTGGCAAATTACCAGAGGTACAAGTGGACAATAAGGACAAACAGGAACCGAAAAGCTGGGACCTATCGTACTCCGTAGTCAATGAATACGATAATTACCGGAAAACGCCCAAACCAACATTCCACATAATACTCGCCATCCAAACAATGGGGCAATTATCTCCTTTCGACTCCTGAATTGTTAGCCGAGTGAACGAGGGCGACTTTCCTGTACTCTGTACCTGGTGCTTTAAGCGTGGGTGTGTAAAGGTAGACCATGTCTTGTGACGTACGGTACGAGTACAAGTGACCTACAAATGATACGACACAATCAGACTTGAGACCGTGTCTTTACCACCAAACGTTTACCACCACATTTACCACACAATAACCGCTCAAACACAAACAAACAACAGCTCCATTTCCTCTTAGCTCCCTCCTGACCCCCAATAATATCCCAGTCTTGTTTATCCAGTCTTGTTTGCACACATCCCCCCACATACCAAGACCCGGTAGACGAAGGCACAATGCTTCTCTGTCTCCAACCCCGTCTTTGTGCCGCCCAAAAATGTGACGAAAAATGCAACAAAAAACCCGACAAAAAATGCCCTAATTCCACCTTCAACCTCTGCCATCTATACCTTCTACTCGTACTCTACCATCCAATAATTGCTTTGGTATGTCGAGGTCTTTGGTATGTCGAGGTCTTTGGTATGTCGAGGTCTTTGGTATATCGAGGTCTTTGGTATATTCGGTCAATGTCTCACACACAGATTGTCTCCATTCACCAAGGCTGACCCTGACCAGCCCCAAAATCAGTAACCCGATTTTGTGTCACTTTTCGTTTCCTCCCATTGTCTCCGCACATACCCGATCTGGCTATGGTCTGATCTGTCCGCGTTGGAAACCTTGCATGACCACGCAGCTCTGACGCACCCCACGACCCGAGACAGAATACCAGCCTGACGTCACGTCAGCGGATATTGACCAAGCCGGAATTATCGGCCCCCTGGCTCGACGCTAAATATCGACACAAAACACCTCCACAATATTCCAGCAACATGCACGCTGATGCACCTCCCGCATGCTCCCGCAGCTCATGCACCACCTGCACACTCCTGCACCTCCTGCACACTTCTGCACCCCCATGCACGCTCCTGCACCGCACACTTGAAGCGTGAACCTTCGGCCCGAAATTAGCTTGCCGAAAAAACCTCCGACCACCTGTACCTAGACAATTAGCTCGTTAGTGTGGAGGATGAGGAGGTTATTAAGGGTGGCTGAGAGCGTTATACGACTCCGTCACGTGACCATCCCTCAAATAGGCATCTTTACATCATTCTGTGTGCCACATTTCTGTGGCCATTTCTGTGGCCACCCATTTCTGTGGGCCACTTCCGTATTGCCGAAACGTGCCCGACTTTTTGTTTTTTAAATTTCTAGAGCAACGAACCTTAAGCGTAACTTTATTTTAGACGCAGGCATGGGCCCAACTGTATGTATAAGCGAGACAAAGAGACGAATTAAACCCATTATGAGACTCTGAAAAATGGGCCCAAACGCGAGACAAGAAGCGTCATGTATCCACTCCATCTCTCTGTGGGGTTTTATATATATTCGGGCGTCCCCTGAGATGAGCAGACATTCCACCAACATCCACCATGACGTCACTGCCCTCTCTCTCGGTTCTCAATCTCCCCGAGCCTGTCATGGCCCAAGTCACACAGACCCAGAAACAGCCGGTCTCTCATACCCATCATTCTCACTTGACCTACACGCATCTTCCTTCTCCTGTGGGTTCTGGCGGCAATGGTCTGTCTCAGTATTCGTTTGATACGAAGGACCATCCCACACACAATGTCGGGAATGTCGGGGGGAATGTCGGGGGGAATGTCGCGGGTCACACTGGTCATGTTGGGGGTCACACTGGTCATGTCACCAACCACCCTACCAACCACACCGGTCATGTCACCAACCACCCTACCAACCACACCGCCCATGTCGCGGGTCACACCGCCCATGTCGGGGGTCACACCGCCCATGTTGGGGGTCACACTTCCCATGTCACTAGTCACAATGGCCATGTCACCGCCCACACCAGCCATGTCGTGGGTTACTCAGCGCCCCCCCCCCCCCTGAACCCCCCTACCCCTACCCCCTCCGAACTGCCCGCCAGCCCTGCTCTCCACAGCCCCACATCTCCCCCTCTAGTCACCCATCAGTACCCCACATCCGCCCCCGCCACCATGCTGACGCCTCTGTACACGCCCGAGGCGTCGCGACGCAACTCGACCGAAAAGGAGTACTTTGGCGTCATGAACATGCCCCAAAACCTCCATCTGCACCAGCAACACATCCAGCAGCAGCTCCAGCAGCAGCAGATGCACCAGCAGCAGCAGCAGCAGCAGTACTATCCTCATGGCTACCGCCAGGCGTCGCTGAGTCCTCCGCAGCATTATCATTGGGATAACCAGCCTCAAATGATGGGTTTGGCGCCTTCTCACGAGCTCAAGCAGAAGATGCACAAACGGCAGGTCCGAAAACGGACAAAGACGGGCTGTATGACGTGTCGAAAGAGACGGATTAAGTGTGATGAAGCCAAGCCGTCGTGTTTTAACTGTGCAAAGTCGAAGAGGGATTGTATGGGGTATGCGTTGGTGCCGATGTAGTCAGACGGATGAGTGATCAAATGACGTCAGTCATTTGGTTAGTCATTCGGATGACGTTCGGATGAGTCAGACGAATGACGTAAGTCATTGGTTGGTCAATCGGATGGTCAATCGGTATGACATAATCCAGCTGCCAGATGAAAATCCAGTCTTGCCCTCGTCCACCTCCAAAACACCAAATACCCCGTATTTGGTCATATTTATTCTAGCATAATGCATTATTTATTCTCCTGAGTTTCAGATTGGGTGCAATCGTATATTCGTACAACCCACTCATGCTTATATGAATGGGGTACCGTTGTACGGGGTACAACTAATCCTAGGTAGTCTGCGTATTCAGTGTAAAGACGGAAAACGAACATAAGCCTATTCAGTCGAGATTTTAAAGACGGAAAAATGACATGAGCTTAAAAATCCATTCCATTTGTGCACTTATATTCCCCCCTCTTCTTCTTCTCCTCTTTCCCCCGATCTCCTCTTCTCCACACAACCCACGGTACAAACACAGAAACAAGATACAATGCCGCGGACTCTGTACGGTCTCCAACTCGATGCTATCTTTGTGGATGTGATCTAGGCGTGGGTGTGTCGGGGGGGGGGGGGGGGGGGAGTGGGTGATGTGATGGGTGATGTGATGGGTGATGTGATGGGTGATGTGATGGGTGATGGTTCTGGGGCAGTTGGTTCTGGGCCAAGTGGGGTCCGCTCATAATCTGTACTCTGGTAGCATATACTAAGATGACAGGTTAAGAGTGTGTGCGTCCATTGGAACATTGTAAAATTAGCAAAATTCAAAATGTAGCTTCTAGGAAGTCAGCGACCAACAGGACATTCGCTAAGAAATATAAATTGGTAGAGAGCGTCCACTTGGGCATCAAAAACTGATAGTGATATACAAGTACCCCGTACGGAAATAGTAATGGTAGTTCCAAGAACTCGTAAAAGTAACAAATACCCGGTACTGGTGCAATCAGGGGGCTGTGTTTCACAACAGTATGTACCGGTACTTGTACTCCGTACTACAACGACGGTGTACGATATCTGTACGGAAAACGGCATGTACACAGTGGTAAATGCTATTAACCCAGGGGTCAGTCGATTCATTTGTCCGAGGCGCACAGTGTCCATACATATTGTAGTGAGCCATGCCACTGCGACAGATATTGGAAGGAGCCCAGGGAAGCTCTGGACATTATTCGCACTGGATGAAGGCCCTCAGGGGATGAGAAACGTGCCGCTGACTATGGGTCTACGAATACGGAGACGACTTCGATGATGACTCCGATAGAGCTCACGATTCTGTAGATGATAGGTTTCGGCTGCTTACGACGACAGCATTTTTGCCCAGTTCCGCCTGCTACTGGTAAAACGCTAACCATTGTCCTGTCTCGCCTTGAAGCGCAAAGGTTTCCCACCTTAAAAACACTGTTTCACTGAAATGACTCTATAGTCTGATCATGAGGACACTGCTCTTTTGATTTTTTTTATTCAAAACAATTTGTCACCTCGAGCAGTGATGTTTTGAGAATCCCCAGCAGTATGTCCTAATGGTCGCCAACTTGCTGCAATTTTACACTTTTGTTAGCAAGTCCTCTTGGACGCCGGCTACCTAGAAGAGACATTTGAATTTTGCTAAACGTTGCTAAAGTGAATTTGGGATTTCATTCCAGGCTGTTGAATTGACCTGGGAGACAATCCACGGTTACCATTGCAGGGACTTCATCAGTGTGTATGCAAAACCTGATGCCGTGCTCAGTCGAGCCAAAACACCCTCTAATAGAGAGCAGAGGCTGGTTATCGGAACATCCTCCTAGTATGTGACATGTAAGTCGTTTATGTATTTGTCATATATGTTTTACTCTATTCAACAGGTGTGTGTATAGTGGGAGGAGTTTGTAGAAAGAACAAGTGGCGTCTCAACAGGTGCAATCGTAAAGTAAGTCAGAGCACCCCTAATTATCAGCGTCCCTATGGTGTAATTGCAGAAATGTATTGCGGATCACACAAGAGTCGGAGATCAAGACGAGCTTAAGGAGTGGATAATTTAGAGCAGTGTTACAGTAACCCTCGAGACCAGCTTTAATGTACCTTTGAGAGTATCAGGGAAGTCAGGCCCGAAGCCAGCATTCAGCCATGTAAGGATATCTACAGCCATGAACTTATGAATAGGTAGTAAAGACAGCATTAATCCGTGCCGTCACTATCATCTTTTGGAAGCTTTGGTCTTGATTCAATTTATGTTCAATTTATTGATTATTTCAGATGATCGAGAATGGCTAAGTGTATTGTACAGTCAGGAGGATGAATTGGCAATGAACTTTCGGGCAACAAAACCAGACATATCAACAAATATTGGTATTACATGAAGACGATACAATATCGTCGTTGGAAGCAGAAGAGTCGTCCGAATCGGAATCTATATTTATTTTTTCAGCTCTCAACATAACAAGTTGTGGGCTCAGGGCCCATTGAACACCTGAAAACTTCATTGCCAATTCACCTTCCAGACAGTACTGTAAGCACCTCGAGGAGACTTAGGAGGTGTCCGAGTGTCTGCAAGTTTAGTGCTGGCTGACCGATAGCTATCCATCAGGGGGCAATCGTAGAGTGAATCCGGGAATCTAACCAGCTTTACTTTACGACAAGGCGTCACTCAGAAAAACTACAGTCCGACCGAAGATGCAGAATAGATGTCGCTTCCAAATTTTGTTTTTTGACACTCTCTCAAAAATGCTCGCAATCAAGTCGAGGGTTCGTGGGAGGCAGGAAAGCTGCGAGAGATCGGTGTCAGGTTGTTCTGAGTGACCCCCTCGTGTCGTATGGGTGGTTTCAAGTGGCAGGAGTATATGAGAGAACATGTCACTCTCAACAGCCATGAGCAGATCAACAATTCAACTGTTCATTCATAATTGCCCATAATCTTGGTGGTCTTGAGCACCTCCTTGAGAGCCTCTGCCGACAGAGTGAGATTGTTGAGTCCAATTTCCAGAGGGTAGATTCACCCTCGTTGGTCGAGAGGTGTAGCTGACGTAAGCGATTCCGTGGCTGCTGTCCAGTGCTCTATCCAGCACACATAGAGAAGACCTCATGTTGAGTGCTGGCTAGGAGCTGAGAGTCTCGTTGTCGGAACGTGTCCCAGCAAAGTCATGTGTAAGTCGTCATACTTGATCAACATCAACACTCCCCCCTTGCAGTCAGCGTATAGGAAGCCTAGTCCACTGTCTTAGAAAAACCCATACCCTCCAGACAGGATCGATGAGGGCCTTGATCAAGACGTCCGCCAGTCGCTGGCTGGTCGGGAAGAATCGAACATCCAAGTTGCCTTTCTCCTCTCTGGTGTAACGAACCGTCGAGCTGGATGAGTATTAATCTGAGCTGCTGGCTTGTTGTCAGTATGGAGCACCTCTGACAGCTTCAATTGTAACCGTGTGCCATTTTACTCAGTTTGGGCCTTTTCATCCCACTCAGCTCCTCATAGACGTCCAGGACTCTCTCAGGCCAGTTGCAATCAAGTCAGGTGTTGAGGTTGGAGGACCGGAACTGAGCATGTTGACAAAACTGGTTTTTAATGGAAATCTAAAGTCCAGTTGACTGATAAGTCTCTTACCAGTGGTGTCACCAGTGGTCAGACCAATACCAGATCGACTACCTCTCCAGCTCAGTCACTAACATCCCCTTTCAATTGTAGGTCGCTTTAGCGGTTCATCATACGGAATGTTAAAGTGGTTGTCATCCAGTTTTCGCTCTTGTTTCGCGACTCATCACCCCAGTTTTCACTGTTGTTCGCGACTTACTAATCCAGCTTTGATCATGCCAATATTCTCGATTGCACCGACCTCGTTCCGTGTATCTTCTTATCGTATAATATTCCTGACTCGTTATCGTATAATATTCCCAAGTGGTCGCAGCAGACATGCAGCCAGGGCGTTTTGTATGCACCCCGGCTAATCCTGCCTCTTTTCCAAAATGGCGCATTTACGCGATCCACCCGAAGGCAGAGGTAGGTTTAGCCGGCCACAAGCAACATGAGGCAACATTTGGCCACAAAACTGGCGGCACAAAGAAACTCATTTGAGGCACAAAAACGAGCGATGAGATGAGATGATCATTAGTGTGTAGGACTAACGTGTAAGAATTAGCTTCTAGCATTAGGTGCTAACGGTGCTAATATTAGCTCCTTCGCTTAGCTCCTCGCTAGTGTCGATCGTTCCGAAACCAAATGCATTAGCGTGCTAGAGTCATAATAGAAGAATGTGCTATTTCTCCGCAAGAGGAAGAAGGATGCTTTCAGCGGACAGGTCGACTTGAGTGCTCCATCGGACGGATCCGGGTTCTGTATCTCCTTCAGACTCAGAAGATGTTCGCCTCTCAAAGTTCAAAAGCCGAGGTCACTTTGGGGCGCGAAAGATTAACATTTCGGCGATGAACAGGTGAGCTTGAAAGTGCTGAGCCACAAATGAACGAGCCACAAAAACAGAGACACAAAAAGAAAAGAGAAATAACACAAAAAAGAGCCACATGTGCTGGTGCAAGGGTCACAAAAAGAAATGCAAAATAATTGACCAGAATGGACATGTGGGTGAATCAATGAGGAAGTTCAACTTGGGTAAAAGTGGACATGGTTTTAGGTGTAAGAGTGGATCTCATATTACTGCGGCTTGTTAAAGTGACGTTATTGGGAGAAATGAACGAACCAGGTTTGGTGGGTTGGAGAGATGGTAGAGGAGATCTGAGACTACGGTTGGAGTGGGGGAGTTTGGGGGAACCGATTTCAGATTTCGGATTTCGTTTTGGAGTATTATTGGGGGACTTGAGGTGTTCTGTCTGACCCGAGATTAGTATGTATGTATACACCTATAACATGCCAAATAAGAGCAGGTTAATAACGAAGAATTGAAGCAATAGAGCTTGGAGAGATTCTGTTGCCTTCTATAGTCCGATTGAAGTCTCGAACCGGTTTGATTTTCTTCTCAATAATTCTGGAGTTGAACATATTGTCTTAAGTAAAACAACTATACACTCAATGAGAATACTGTATCTACATCTTCAAAACCGCACATTTGAAATTCAAGACCCTCAAATACACACATTCAATAACACACCTCAATCTCCGTGGAACATTTGTCTCGCCACACTTGAACAATGGCTTGTATGCTGCCTACAGCACTCCCACAATGGCTTTATGTGGGACTGCAAAAGCAATGGGAAAAAGCAACGAGCAACTATTAGAACACATTAAGCGGGGTATTAATAGATAGCTGTCGAACGCCTTGAAAATATGGCGCAATTGTGCTCTCCAGAGTCACGCCACGGGCTTTGTCCTCCAAACGGAAGTTGTAGTCGGTGGACTTACTGCACACGATCCAAAACGGAGATGGTTCTGAGACATGGTGCAGGGATGAGTGAGACAGATGTGGACGGATGAGGGTGGATGGCCTCGGCTGGATCAAGCCGAGAGAAGTCATGGATTCAGTGGCTGAGTCACGTGGTTAAGACCATACGAACATGAATCGTACAAGTTCAGTACAGTCTGGGAGGATAATTGGCAAGGTTGTCATGGACAACAAAACCTGTCATAACTGCAGATTTTAGTACCACAAGAAGTCGATACAATATTATTGTAGGAAGCAGAAGAGTCGTCCAAATCGGAGTCTACCCCTTTTTTCAGCTGTCATCATAGCAATTTGTGGGCTCAGGGCCCATTGAACACCTGAAAACTTCATTGCCAATTCACCGAGCTTACTGTACCGGTACTGCACAGTACCGAGATGTCTCTGGTTCGGAAAAGTTCAAACATCTCATAAGCAACTGGCTTGCGACAATATTATGAACTCCTTTTCCATTGCAATTGACTTGCCCAATACTTATCTACCACTTTAAGCACTGTACCTCAAGATGAGTTTCAACCTCAGCTTTAGACATCTACAGACATTGCAACATATGGCAGCACTGTAAGCTCTTTCTCAGTCAGTAGCGCAGTCCTCATCAACTGACCCACTGTCTCAAATTCTTCTCTACTCTTCTGAACCTGTTTCTGGTCTCTCTCCGTGAAGAACTACCTGGTAGACAGGCTGGACTCAGAGTACAGACATTTCAGATGAACATGAAGTTTGAACTTCTAAAGCACATTAGTATGAGTCTTTATTGAAAAAGTTGTTGTCTGATCAGTGTCTGTCAGGCTTATGCCTGTCTTTCTACATCGCCACAGTACATACAAGTACACGTTCGCTGAGTCTACAATTGTAGGTCGAAAGTACAATTTCTCTTTGCAACCCATTTCCTTCGACTTGATCGGACTACGTTTCCGACTGTCCCACATGGAGCTCTGTATACCGTTTTGTTTCGCCTCCTCATTCCCTACCCTATTTAGTTGATCATTTGTTGAGTGGAAAGTCTGCTGGGGGTGTCTAACTCATGTTCCAAGTGAGTCTGAGGAGTAAACAATAATTGGAAATGAAGCCAGAAATCTACTTGATAAGGAACAGCACCTAAAAGTTACCCCTTGCCACTCATATTTTCGAGCTGAGAGCGTTCCTAGTCCTTCTCCCATGCATCCACACTTGGGAGTTACTTGATTGAAATAGAGAGTTGATTCAGGTGTGTATCCCCAATTGTAGGTGAGATATGAGGTAGCTAAACATCACGGCTCTAGACAAATAGACAAGAATCACAGCACAATCAACACGGTGGCTAATTCACAGCCCCATTTCGGTGTTACGTCTCCCGATTGACATGTGCAAACTAAGGCCAAGGAGAGTCTTGAACTGGCCAAGTTGTCGGATCAGTGAGTTGCAGAGAGACTATACTGCATGGAATATCATCGACAGGTTCTCTCAGTGCTGTTCATACTTCTCAAGCCACCATATAAGACAATAGAGGCTTTACGAATTGCAACGAGCTCATTTTCCCCCACACCAAGTAATAGTTGAAGCATTACGCAGCTTCACACTTTTCCACCGCTCCTCCCAACAACCTTACTTGTAACGTCAACCAAAACCACGCCCATCTGTAACGGAGCTCACCAACTGGAATATTCGACCGAGACCAGATCCACTCGGTACTGATATCAATCTCATCCCCTTGGCATGAGCAGTCTAGAACTACTTTCACCCTTGTACTAGCGCTATTCCCCTTCCCTCTGTAGCCATGATCAAAAATAAACTTACATAATCCATCAAAATGCGGCCAACTGGAGAGACACAAAAACGACATTTACCGACGCCGGGGGCAAAAATTGCAGCACCTAGGATTCTCGTATGGTCTCCCACTACAATACTAACTAGGCTCTCTGGTGCTTGACTATGGCTGATCGGACGGGAAGCCGTATTTTCACCAGGATATGGCCGCAACTGGAAAGATGGATTTTTGGAGGAAGTAGGGGGGACATTTAAGTCACGTGACCGGCGAAAAGAAGCACCACAGACATCTCTGGTAACACTGAAATGAGTGACGGTACACCTCGTTAAGTCATTTGCTTGGATTGAACACATCTCTAGCTGACGATGATGAGATCGCAGGTCTTCGAGGTACCGTCTCAAGACCACGAGAAGTCAGAGAACACGTTGTCACTTGATCTCAGTTCGAAATGACTACCTTTTCAACTTGACAATGATCGGGAACTTGATTCTACTCTCTTTTTCTTCGTTTTCTCTTGATATTATAACGGCGTGCTCCATTGTAGCGTGCGAAACCACTGTAAGATATGTGAGCACATGATGAGGAGATTCAGAGAACAAAAGGTTTATATTCTTCCGGCTCGCAGGTGTTTGAATGGTTTTTCTCAGCTCCCCTGATCTGTGATGTCTTTATGAAGTCATCTAGAGACAGCAGATCATCGTCCATTTCGGTTGCAGGCCAATTAAATCTGAAGCACCTTACGAATCTGAAGAGTCGATTCACACTCTCAATCTGGTCTCATTGAGTAAGAGCCTGAATTCTTCCGGTCTTCACCGGCACACTTCTAAGACACTACAGTAATTACCGATGTCCATAATGCCCTCTACATAATGCAGTCAAGTCGACAAGATCTCGTGTCGAATATGATTATTTGGTGTCGTGAGAACGTGTCAAATATGATTATTTGGTGTCGTGAGAACGTGTCAAATATGATTATTTGGTCCCGTTCGAATCTACGTCAGATTTCAACTTGAATGATAAATTGTATCTAATTTCCCTGAGTCGGTAGACAAGGCCAACACTCTTGTGCTAGAGTAACCAACATTTGTCAGTTATTATGAGAAACAAAACCTGTAATACTACCGGCAAAAGAAGTAGATGAAACGATGTCATGAGGGGAAGTAGAGTCTTCCAATCATAATCTGTAGTTTCCCCTATCTTGTCTTCATAACAATTTGAGGCCAAACTGCCCATCAGACATCTCAACCTTGCCAGTCGGAACTTGTGTACAGTGCAGCAGATTCATGAGTACATACAGACACCGAATATCTACGAATTCTTTCCCATAAGTGGACAGACCCCCTTGAGGCCACCCCCGTCATGTTTCAAACTATATTAAGATGTCAACTACCCAGTTAAATCTCACGTCAGAGAGTCGAATATTGAAATCGCTAGCTAGTTCAACGACAGAGTGCAAGATTACGACACAAATGTCTATACTAGGGCTCTGTTGTAAGATTTGAGCAGTTTCCGAGAGTAAATGAGACTTCGGGGGTGATTTAGCCACACTTTTACGAGTTCCATCTGAGAGCCTTACAGTATGTGGTACAGATCATGAGCGAAGCGAATGATCTGTCTTCATTTCGGGATAGGTCTTTTATTCTGGGATGGGTCCTTCAATCATTACGGGTCCTTCAATCTTTTTGATACGAGTCCTTCAATCGTTTTGATACGAGTCCTTCGATCACAGACCATTCGCTTCGCTCATGATCTGTCAGTTACTTGAACTTTACTTGAAACAAAAGTTGCGCTGGGGGTTGTATTTCGGTGTTCCAGAGGTGCTGACAGCAAATAGAACACACCTGTATGTAGCCAGTCTACGATTCTATAACAAATATGAGCCCAAGTAGAGCTGCTGCCTTTCAATATTTCGAGCAGTGTAGCGTTTTGTGTTTGTCGTTGAGTACGTTTAGACGAGGTCTTTGTTGGCTTTTACAAGGGCATCACGCAATGCATCAACCTATACGGGTGGTATTTGTCCATCTATCGAGAAAAAAATTCCGACCAGTAATTACGGCTCTACTTCCGCTGACATTCGCTTCGCTCATGTCAACAGTCAAACACCAGCATTCCCTAAAACACCCATGTAATGGCAAGTGCAGGAATTGTATCCTACCGTGTCTACATTCACTAATAGGAGGTCCCAGAGACGCTGAAAATGGTATCTGTCTATAGCTGGCTGTCTACTCTACCGGTAAAGACTGTTTTGGAGCCCGCTGGACTCGAACTGAGACCGATACATGAACGCGCCTTGAGCCGCTTGTGTAGCAAGAATGTTGGACCAGGAGACGCTATGTTAGCGTGATTGTCCAGAAGAGGGAGGCTGATAAAGTATAGTCGTGCACGTGTTTGATAAGGCTTCTCCGAAACAGCTTATTTCGCTTCTCTTCAAAGTAAGGAGTGCTGAATTTGAGCCTGGGTTAGTCTGACACTCTGAGTACAGTCTGGGAAACAAATTGGCAAGGTTGTTTCGGCCAACAAAATCAGGCCTAACTTCAGATTTTAGTACTACAAGAGGTCAATAGAATGCTTCTTCCAAAACGGATGCTCTGATTTTTCCACCCCGTCATCATTATAAGTTGTGACCTAAATGTCTTTCAAACACTTGAAAACGACCTTGCCAATTCTGTGAACCCACTGTGCTGTACCGGTACAGTGACTGTCTCTGGAAAAGGCGTGTTTTGACATAAATTATACAGCTCAATTCGCCATTTGACCCAGATTCCGAACATACCATTTATACACCTCCAATACAAATATCCGTGGTAACAGCTGGGCAATCCTCCCGAAAGACAGTTTAGGACAGTTACAGCCCAGCCGATCATGGTATCGATCGGCTCGTCGTCATCTTTTCGATCCACTGATACCATTGTTGAACGCTTCTGGCTCTTCCAACTTCACCCCATCGTACAGCAGCCACCCTTCAAATACACAGAACCACACACTTCAAGGTGTTCCACGATCTTTGCATCCACCGCAGAGCTCAGTGCAATCCAAGCATAGAAACAAGCCCTTACGTCTCGAGCCCAAGACGTCTCTTCCTTTCCACTTTCAGCTATTTGTAGTTTTCTCGACCATCTCAAGTTCAAAATGGCCTCAACGGGATGTGGCCTCAAGCGGGTGTGGCCTCAAGAGGGTGTTCGCTTGGTGCTTTCAACTCGATACAAATTCTTCTCGGATCTGCGCCACATCTTCATCTACATCCCTCCCTACATCTCCTTCCTACATCTCCTCCATACATTACCTTCTCAGATCTATACAACGAGAACAAGTACGCTCATGGGCCTCGTCTCTACATCTCCTTTCTACATCTACACTACGAGTACATACTGTACAGTATGGTACAATACAAGTACTCGTACGGGCCATTCGCTACGCTCATGGCCCTATGGCCTCATCTAATAACAATAACATTAAGGGTATGGTGGTATGTAAAAGTTGGTCTCCTAATTATCTCGGTAAAACTTTCTGAAAATAAAATGCAGCAGCAGATTGGTGTTCATCTTGACCATGTCGTCAAAGAGGTTCACCAGCTGCTGGTTGTTGTACTGCTGCGACAGCAGGTCGTCCAGGGTGAGAGTCGTCGTCGCTCCCGGCAGAGCAATGCCTCCGTAGGCTGCCTCCACCGTGAAAACTCCGACTTCGTCCGACGAAAACGTGAACATGACTTTATCCTGTGCCTTGTCCTGGTACCCGTTGAGTTCGACGAGAATGCCCTTCTGGAGGAGTGCCTGGGCCGAGTAGACGAAGGAGCCGAACTTGGGGACTTTGCCAGACTTTTGCAGCTCTCGCTGGTGGAAGTACTGCTTGGTGAAGGGCAAGACGAGGCCCTTTCGCTTGCCCTTTTTCGTCTGCAGAGTCGCCATGGCCTGCTCAATGTAGTCGTTGTAGTTTTTCAGCTGCAACTGCAGATAGGCCTCCTTCTCAGACAGACCCTGGAGAGTGAGGGCAATGGAGTCGAGCTCCGCGTGACGAGCCACACGCCGGTTTTTCTTCGTCTTGATGTCCTGGGCAATGGAGTTGACAATCTCCTGGTAGCTGTTGGCCCGCGAAATCTTGCCCAGCGTCTCCAGCTCAATCACCTTTTCCAGCGACAGCAGCTTGAGGTCGCGGTACGACATTTGGGCAAACTGGTGTTGCGACGGCGAGTTGCAGAGCCGGTGGAGCGAGCGCGAAGATTGAGAAGAAGACGTGCTTTTCGTCATTTGCTCCTCGGACTCGCGTTTTCGACGTTCGATGGCTTCCTCCGTCAAAATCGCCCGGTACTTGTCCTCGTGAGACTGGTTGACCGGAGCCAGCAGAATGTCGAGCAGAGAAGCGCCGGTTTGAACACGAATCACATACAACAGATACCGCTTCGTCTCGACCAGCATGGTGTTGTAGGCGGACTCGGAGTCGTCGCCCTTGGCGAAAATCGGGTTCAAGTCGAGCTTCACCTCCGTGAACCGCGCCATATCGAGCACCTCGGTTGCGGACGACGGAAGAGCGCCCATATCGGTCACCACCTCTCTCAGCGGGTCCTTGGCGTCCGGAGCAACGCTCTCAATCTCCCGACAGACGAGATTGTGGATGACAAAGATGTCGTTGGTGCGCAGGAAGAGAGTGGGACGTTTTGTGGCAGTCACATCATCGGTGGTGGACGTCTCGTAATACTGCTCGGGGTCACAAACGTCGACGACCAGTTTGAGCATCGCTCGCACTCGCGGCTGAGTCTGTTTAATGTAGTCGTTGAGAGGCTGCAGGTAGACGTTTTCACGTGAGAACAACCTGAGAGACGCAATCTGGGCCAGCATTTTCGCCACCTCGCCCAGATTGCGCCGTTGAGCAGGTCCAATCGCAGACTCGCACACTCCATAGTCGTCTGGAGCCACAATGGGGGGGATAACGAACAAAGAGACGAGAACAACACCAATCACAGCAAGATGCCGATCTTCAGACTCGTTGGGGAACGTCTTCTGGACCGACCGGAAACACTCACGGGCCACGTACCGCACGTGATACGGCAGCTGCAACACGGACGACTCAATCGTATGCAGAAACTCCGAAGTCAGCTCCCGAAGCCGCTGCAGGTTGGCAATAAACGTCTGCCGAGTTTCGGGGTCCTGAATGGCCTCGTCCACGGGCAGGTTTGGGTCACGTGCCGACGTTCTTCCACTTGCCAGCTCCTCCTGATTGATCAGCGACCGGTAGATGGCAATGGGGTCGCTCTCGAGGTCCAGCATGTGCTGGTCGACGACACCACTCACGTGACTTCCCAGCAGTTGCTTCAACAGCTTCTTTGGTGCAGCTCCTCGATTAAGAGCCGCAAACAGCCGCTGCCACATGTGTTTGTCTCTGACCATGGTCTTGGACGCGTCCAGAGTGGAAATGTGGGCTGCGGCTGACCGTGAGATGAGCTTGAGCAGAAAGAACTCTTCTCGTCGTCGCTGGGCGTGCGCAAAAATGTTCATTGTCAGCGTCTCGACGTTTTTCATGTCTTTCTCCGGGCTGGAGGAGATTCTGCCGAAAAGACGCGTCAAGTAAATGGGTCTCGTCTGAAGCAGGTAAAAAAAGCCCTGGTAGAGCTCGAGCCGGTGTCGGGACGTTTTATTCAACGCCTTGAGGTTGAAGACGTCGCCGTTGTCGATCTGCGGAACCGCCACGCCCTTGTTTCGCGTTCGGATGAGCTCGTCCAGGGTGATTTTGTTTTTCACCAGCAACGCAATCTTCACGTCCAGGTTCTGGATAAACTGCTCCAGCTGCTCGTTCTTGTGCACCTCGTCGGACACCTGTTTGCGCTGTTTCTCCAGGGTGACCTCTTCTTCGAAATCAAAGTCCGAGTCGTTCAGCAAGTGGACAAACTTCTTGACGGTCGACAGAGGAGGGTCCGGAGAGGAGACAAGCGACTTGTAGGCGTCTCCCTGGGTTCGCGCCCGCAAATACGACTGGATCTTGATCACCTGGTCCATGTTGCGGTGGAAATGCGCCATTCGATCGTTGTGTTTGGACCGAACCAGGGCTCCTCTGCAGACTGCTTGAAGAAGGACAACGAAAGGTTCCTCGTCGATAAACTCCTCCATCATGAGCGAGTAGTCGAAGCGGGCGAGCACTCCCCGAATGACAGTCTGCAGCTTGGTGACCGAAGGAGAAGCCCGATCGAGGCGTTCGTGGAATCTAGAGAGTTGTGACCGGACGATTCCAGCCCGGGCAGTGCTCTGGAGAACCAAAATGGGGCTGTTTTCACCTCTCAGAACAGCCATCTTCTCGTTGAACGTCTTCCGGACAAGTCCTCCTCTAGCAGAGCATTGCAACTCACAGATTGAGTCGGACACCTTTGCGAGAGCCTCCTTTTGGTTTCCCACCTCCCTCCTCACCTGCCACCCCCTCACCAACGACTGCAAATCAACCACTCCAGAAGACATGTCCAGCATGTGGTTGGAGGTGGAAATCGTCGAGCAACGGACCTGGGAGCCCCGAATGAGCGACTGGAGAGAGATGACGGACTCAACCTGCTGCTGCAGACAAACGTCGAGTTCAAACAGCTCGTTTCGGAGGAAATTCGCTCTGGAAACGGCTTGCAACTCGGTAATCGTCTCAGAGCAGTTCTGGAGCTCCTCCTTGGTTCTGGAAATCGATTGCCGCACTTTCCACGCCCTCAAAATCGACTGTAACCCTGTAACATCGCTCAGATCACGTGACGACGTCTGCTCGACGACTCCCGCTCTCACCCTGTTTCCTCGGGCCACGGACTGAAGCGTGACAATCTGGGACTCTGCAAAAGACAGCCGGTCCAGCGTCTTCTGGAACTTGTTTCGGGCCAAAAATCCTCGCACAAGAGCCTGGAGCCTGGTGACGTCACCGGAAGACCTCGAGACCTCTCCCTGTTGCACCACAAAGCTCTGTCTGGGTCCCAGGGCTCGAATGAGGGATTGTAGGGCGATGATTGAGGGCTCTGATTCCTGGAGTTGTTTCTTCGTCTCGAAAAACTCCTGTCTCGTGAGATAGCCGTAGCACACCGCCTGCAACTCCTCAATGTTGTCATTCGCCTCACACAGCTCTCTCACCATAATCTCCTCCTCGCTTTCCTCCGGCTCGAGCTCCGGTTCCGGTGTCGGCTCCTCCATGCCCAGCTCCTTGTTCATGGACGAAAAGTTGGGCATTCGCACGCCCAGATTGTCCAGTCCTCGCTGGGTTCGAGCCAGCTCCTCGTCGGAAAACTCCAGCTTGCCCACGAGATTGCTCATCGGCGGCGCCACTCCCTCGACGTACAGAGCGTAGGCAATGGCGTGGATGGTGTAGATGACCCGGGGGATGTTCTTCTTCTCGTAGAGATCGGTGAGCTCAAAGGTGAAGAGATCGGGCATGCCGAGCTCGGAAACGAGCGCGAAAAAGTAGTTGATGTTTTCCGAGTGCCGGAATTGCAGACCGGGACCCTCGTAGATGCGCTTGACCAGATGCGGAGCCACGGCTTGGGTCACTTTGGCCAGGGCGATTCCGTTGCGAAGGTAGTCTTCGAGCTGGACGATTGGGGGGAGGGTGGTTTGGGTGACTTCTTCGATCCATCTGGGTTAGTACTCGGACACGGAAACGACTGGCCGGAGGTCAGGAGTGGACAACATCCTGTTGGTAGGTAAAACGGAAACGACTGCCGTAGGTCAGGAGTGGACAACGTCCTGCTGGTCAGGAGAAGACGACGTCGGCAGCTGAAGACATCCTGCTGGTAGAACACGAGAGCATGTCTGAAGGAGTGACATCTGAAAGAGGATCAGTCTGGAGGACTCTGAAAAAGTCAGGACACACATTCTCAAGTCGTCTCAGACAGTCAGAGCACATCCTCCAAAGTCACATGTCCAAGTATCAGAGACATCTTTCAGAGTGGCGCAACTCCTCAGACAGCTGGAACACATCTCAAGAGTGACAACCCAGACAGTCAAAGCACATCTCTCAGACAGAGTCCTTCCTCAAAGTGTCTCAACTGAGAGAGCACTTGAAGACGTCCTTCAGAATGGCACATCTTCAGAGAGTCACTTGTTTTTTTTAATAGCCTTGAGAGTAGTCCTCAGAGTGTCTCCAGAGTGTTTTCAGAGCCTCAGTCTTTTAAAGTGTCACATCTTCAAACGTCTTTAGGATGTCCCAACTTCCAGAGCGTCCTGTCTTTAGAGTGTCATCTTCCAGAGTGTATCTCCCAGAGTGTAACTTCAGAGCCACGTCCTTCTCAGAGTAACCTCTTTAAAGTGTGACTTCAGACTGACTCTTCCAGAGCGACCTCAAGCATGTCACATCAGACAGCACATCTCAGCAAGACATCTGGAGCGGGTAGAAAATTGAAGGCCCATCAAATGTCTCATTGTAGAGTGCTCTCCACGACAGAAATGCGACCCACTCTCCAGCTTCAGCTCCATACCTCCGGAGACAGCTCACTCTGACATATGATCAGAAGAACAAGACTCACTTAGAGAGATGCTGCTTCGATCACATGATAGATTAACTGACAAGACTGGTTCGCTCGATGCTGACTTGATTCGGACCCACTCAAGACTCACTCAAGACTCTCTCAAGACTCACTGACAAGACTCTCTCAAGACTCACTCTCAAGACTGGTCCATCCATACCAATTGCCTTACCCTCTCCTCTCTTCACACTGTCTCGCTTCGCTCGACAATGTGAGTCAGCGCATTCGCTTCGCTCATGCGCCGTCAATACTCACTCTTTACACGCCCCCACATAACACAAATACTCGTACGCCGCGAGATTCTTCCTCTGCATGTCCATCCAATTATGTTTCTCGTCCTCCAGCTTCATCAACCGCACTCGGCCCTGCAGTCCAATCACGTCCTCCTGGTCCACCGTGACGCCCGGCAGCTGGAGGTTTTCAATGTCGCTGTTGGCGAGATTCCGAAAGTGGCTGGTCGACGACGATTTGAGGATTTTCTGGTTTCTCAGCGTGCCCGAGTTGATTCGGGCGTTGGACCGCGGTCGTAGCGGTTGCGGAGGCATCTCTGTGCCCCCCAGAGTCTCCAAGTAGCGGCTCGCCACTCCTTTTTTGACCATTGTGGATGTTGGTGATGTTGGTGATGTAGATGTGGTAGAGTACTGTAGAACTGTTTCTGTCGTATAATGTAGTCAAGACGGTTTTCAGTAAACATGCACCTCTCCTATTATCACAACCCAAATTCCGAAACGGGACATTTGCAAACAGACTGTAACGAGGGTAATAGAGTTGGCGTAGCTTGGCACAACAACGCGTCACGATTTGGGGAGACAGTAAATAGTGAGCAGTAAATAGATGGTGGAGTCACGTGGTGGAGGAGGAAGTCACGTGATTTAAGGGAACGTGGAACGTGTTTTTATGTCTCTTCACCAACTACCGATTTGTTCGTCTGCTGATCCGGTCATCCACAGTACCGTTATGGTAGATCGAGAATTGACTCTCGAAGACTCGGATAACAACCTTCTTAGGGTGCGAGATTTGGCACTTTTTTTTGGCACCATTCGGAGGACTCTTTTTTGGCCTGAACTTCGAATTACGTACTTGTACTATAACATGTGGTCAACCACATTCCGCTGACATTTCCACCTCCCCCAAACGCACCATCGACTCTGTACCCTGGTACGATACATTCGCTTGTTTACTTCTCAAATGTGCGGTTGCCTTGCTTCATGTGCCTGGCACTGTTATTATACACAGCCTGTCATGGGACTGGGAGTGGTCAAAGGAGAAAACGGAAAGAAAAAAAAAGAAACAAACACTGAAAAAACACTGAAAAAACTGAGGGATGACAGTGGCTTTTTACCGGCCATGTTAGAACACACCGAAATCGTCTGCAATCGAAACAATTCAGTTTTTAACGAAGCCAATCTTTTTTTCGTGAAGTTGCAGACCATCCACCTTATTTTAAACGGGTCGCAAGAATACTATCAACTCACCCGGTAGCAGCGCCAGAGATGTAAAACAAATGCCATCACAAACAGCTCATCTTTGCGGCCATTTTAAGCCCAAAAATGGTGTCTTTGGGATAGGTGCGGGTGCAAAAAGATTCACAAAAACTCACAAATACAAAATACAGAAAGAAGACGTTACTGACCCTGTTCTTTCACTCTCTCATCCATCTCTAGATCACCTCCTTTTCCTCACTACCTCACCACCTCATCCCCTCCCCCTCAATATGCACGCCATCACAACCTCCTTTTTAAAGTTGCTGCACGGTCAAAACATCACCATAACATCATACTGCAGTCAGCACAAAACACCCGATGCCGGCCCCGGAAAAACTCCATTTGACCGCCCAAGACGCTCGGTATCTCCGCGACGAGTTTGCGTCTGCTGTCGACCAAAAAACGTCGCTTCATCTGCCCGGAAACGACCCCACCGATCCTCTCATCCTACGCGTGCGACAACTGGTGTCTGATTTCGTCACGGACACCATGCAACTGTCGCGACACGCGCTAGTGGTCGATGGAGCAGATATGGGGCACGTGACGTCTATCGAGACGCATCTGCGCGAGTCCACCGAGCACATTGAGCCGTTTGACATGGCTCTGGCCGAGGAGTTGCGAAGAGTGTATGCCGAGGTTGATGAGACGACTGTACGGCTCAGTGAGATGCGCAAGAACGTGCCGCACGTGATTTCCGAGCTGTACAAGCAGGCCGAGGTGAATTGCGCGGAAATCGGGCATCCTACGGAAGAGGGAACGACGTTGGAGGGAGTGCTTGAAGAGCTGCCGCCAGTGGAGGAGCTCAATGAGGAGGATAGAGAGACGCTGAAACGCACGCTGCTGGAGATTAAGAGGCTGAGAGGAGCGGTTCCGGAGACTCTCACGAGATTGGAGGAGCTGGGGAAGGTTAAGGAGGTGGTTGGGGGGTTGTAGCTGGCACATTATCATTGCGTTAGCAGGCACATCGTCATTGCGTTAGCAATGATGATGTGGCAGCGCTGCGATTTGGCAGCGCTGCGATTTGGCAGTATGCGATTTGGCAGTATGCGATTTGGCAGTACTGCGATCTTGAGTGACTGAATCATGAAAGTGTGGGGGGTTCGACTGGGCTGTTTTCAAGTCCTAGCAGCATTTGAGACTGGTAGCAGCACTACCTACAACCATGTTCCTTCTGTCTACGGATCAGGATCCTTCAAACAACGGATCTTACACGTCCAAGCGTCGGTACCAAACTACAGTGCTTTGGGACGGGCTAACAACAAACGGATTACTAAGTGTTCGTGTTGATGATTTTCTCACTTTTGGGCTGATCTTATCACATCCCATGAACTCAAGTCTAGTCCCAGTGAACTGACCTCAAGTCAGCCTGAACTGGGAGAATGAGTCTGAAGAAAGGAGGTAAGGCTTAGGATGGCAGCTAGCTATCATCTCCATGCACTGCATGTATCCTCAGTGCCAGTGCAGTACATACCCTTTTTGTCACAGTATGCTACACACAGGGCCCCGCTCCTACGATACCACCAGCAAAAGTGTTTATAATTTATATCAATATTTATTCATAGCCGCAGCACAAAGGCACAGCAGTATTCAGACACCGACAGAGACGGAGTATACTATAAATACCCTCAGCGACAGCCAGGCAGAGATTCGGTCAATTGTTTCCGAAGATAGTGTACATACTTAAGCTGACTAACCCCCTTGAGGCCACGGAAGCAGAGCTGTGTACACTGGTCTGGAATCTCTTTCAGATCATGAGCGAAGCGAATGGTCTGTCTACATTTTGGGATGGGTCCCTCAATTACAGACCATGAGCATTTCCAATCACAGACCATGAGCATTTCCAATCACAGACCATGAGCATTTCCAATCACAGACCATGCGCTTCGCTCATGATCTGTCTAACAAACACCTCGTCTAAGCGCAATCAACCACAAACACACAACGCTACACTGCTCGAAATATTGAGAGGCAGAAGCTATATTTGGAAAAATATTTGTTACACAACCGTAGACTGGCTGTAGAATAGTGTGCTTTGTAAGTTAATAGCACCCTTGTAACACGTAAACACCACCCCCAGCGGAACTTTTGTTTCAAGTAAAGTTCAAGTAACTGACAGATCATGAGCGAAGCGAATGGTCTGTGATTGAGTCAGATCATGAGCGAAGCGAATGATCTGTATTTGAAGGAGCCATCCCAACATGTAGACAGACCATTCGCTTCGCTCATGGTCTGCGGCCTCAAGGGGGTGCGGCCTCAAGGGGGTGTGTTCGCTTACTACACCAAGATCACTACTTGGCAGAGACCTGTATGTCCGAGTATTTACAGTGTCAGTATACCTGAAACTGCTCAATAATAATCTCGCTCGAGTCAGCAGCGAATTATAAACCGAATGATGTACCGTACTTTATGTCAAGTGTGGATTTCTGGCTCTGACTGCCTGAAAACTTCATTGTCGACACTCTCGACTGATTTAAATCAAACAAACAAATGAAAATCTGAAAAAACGCCTCTCAACTTGTCCTTAAAGACAACAATGGTCTCCTTCCACCCCACTTCGTTACTGACATTGAACTCGGCATTCTTCCCCCCCCTCCCTGCGCAGTATACAATCTATTACTATTCATAACTCTTACTCCTCCTTGACACCTCCGGCACCGGCAGTCTCGGCGGCAGAAATGGTCTTCTTGTCGGTCTTGATGTCGCCTCCGCCCATTCCGGCTCCTCCAAACATGGAGGCGGCCTTGAAGGGCCGCTTGAGATCGCCAATGGCGGGCTTGCCAAAGACGTGGATCTGGACAATGTTCTGCTCAATGGCGGACTTGATGGGCATGATGGACTGCAGCAGCAGAGGGTTGGTGTACTTCATGTAGATGTGCATGAATCCCATCATGGCAATGCCGGTGAACACGCCCCGGATGGCCGAGTTGACCTGCTTGATGTCGTACTCCTTGATGGTGGTGGTCACCAGCTTGGGCTCCTCCTGGCCGCCAAACGCGTTGGCGGGCTCCACGTATTTGAGCGTGGTGAGGTCTGGGTTAGTGGACGAGGAACGAGCGTATCGGAACGAGCGTAGCGGAACGAGCGTAGCGGAATGAGCGCAGCGAGTTCCGGCGCGAGTTCCGGAATGAGACTGGAGAGGAAGGAATGGTTCAGAGTGAGGAATGGAATGGCTCAGAGCAGTTCCGAGTGCAAAGCTAGCTGAAGAAACAAGTGACATTTCAGCCATCAACAGCCATCGTGTCAACGGCCATCGAGTCAGCAGCGTCGAGTCACGTCAGCAGCGACTTGTCAACAGCGTCATGTCAGAGGACACCAGCAGCATGTCAGCATCGTCAGCAGCGTCACAGATCATCGACAAGAGCACAGACTTGGTTTTGTGTAACAACCACAAGCCTTCTGTGGTGTGTCGCCACCTTCTGACGTTGACACTGTGTTGTCTAGATCAAGCCTTTGACGCCACAGTAAAGTCAGGACGAGACCGGTGGCAGTACAGTGTCGACACAGCACAGTGGCAACACCAGTGCTGTAACGACACAGACAAGACACAAACACTGAACAACTCCAACCAGTTCCACGTGGCACTTGTCAGAATTGGAGACCGACCTCTTCCGCCGATCTAGATCGTCAACTGACAACAAGACACTCTTCACTCCCTTCATCTCCCTCCCACGTAACGACTGACGTCGTTACTTCGTTACTCTCACACGACCTGTCGTTGCCTCTCTTTTCATACTCACCATTCTTCTTGGTCACAATGGACCGGGTGTACAGATACAGGCCCAGAACCAGCAGCTGGGCCACCACGTAGAGAACTCGAATGCCCATGAGCACCTGGGGGTCCTCAAAGGGCACCTTCTTGGACACCTGCATCATGACGAGCATGATGACGAGGTTGGAAATAGCAGGGTTGACCATTTTTGCGGATGTTTTAAAACGGAGACTTTTTTTTAGTGGTGGCGTATGACGACAAGGAAGATCGTGGTGGTGAGTGTTAATGGGGTTTTACAATACGTTGCAGGTAAGAATAAGGTTTGCCGTGTAGGAAATTTCACCCTCCCCCAACTGGGATGAACGGCACACGTTATCGGAGCCGTAACAGTATGGAAGGTTCCAGCATGAGAATTGGGAAAGAAGAAAAAGGGTGGTAGAGGGGGGAGTAGGGGTGTAAAAATGATGAAAAAAATTTCCCTGAGTTGGGCTAAATTTTCCCATCATTTTGATTCACTTTTCAGCTCTCAGGAACTAGTATTGGCCCACCTGAATGGACCTCTTTACATCTCGTATCGCTCGCAAATGCCAGAAATTCAGTTTGGACAGGTCACGTGCGGCCGACCGAGACCGCCCTGTAGGTGACAGCTAGCACGGCCCCGGGTCAGATCCAAGTCACGTGAGATGAGAGTATGGGTGATGCGCTCTCCACGAGCAGATCAAAACCGCTTTCGCCCGATTCTACCCATTTTTAACCGATTTCCTCTGTCCCACATCCGCCACTTTTGATATGGCTGGCTCGCTTGTTTTTATGGCACTGCGGGGTCTGCATAATGGCGGTAACGGTGAAAATTGGTGTACAAGTACAGTACGAGTACGAGTACAAGGATTTACGAGAAATTGCGATATCGTCAATTATTGGCAATCAGATCGGTTTTGTTTGCAACGCGGTCTCTGCTCTATCAGTGTAGATGTGTTATGAGATGTATATGGTGGTAAAGTTAGAGCATTGTCCATGAGTCCTGGAGGAACAAAAAGTATCGGCAGGATCTCGTTCTATGCCGGTTTATATGGTACCGTTCGAATCAGCGGCGAATTTTGAATCGATTTGTGTCATTTGTTTGTGGATCTGTTTCGCCGATCCGATTCTGGAGACCTCTACAATTATGTGGGCATAGTGATTCTCCAAGCTACAAGTACCGGTACATACATAGTTGTACTGAACTTGTAGAGATATTCCTCGTTTGAGAGAAGTAGCCCACTTGTACAGTACCCTTGTACAATGTCTATAATCCTACCCGTACAATCTCCATGCCCAATCCACCTCACCAATGTCAGTTTTCTAAGTATACAATGCAAACCCTTGATCAGGGCAATAATTTGGTTCAGGCCAGATTCGCGCTACCGCTCGGCTCACCCAAAATAAATCGAAACAGCTACCGGCAGGGCAACAACCGTTGCAATAATGGTCACGACCTTGGTGGCCCACCACAAATGCTGGACGACAAACGGACACAGCGAGTAGTCAAAGTCGTACTTTTGTTCCCCAACGTTCCAGCTGCCCGTCAGCAGCCCCGTGTTTCCTCCGAACTCGCCCATCATGCTGCGGACCGTGTATTCCGACACCGCGTTGTTGGTTCCGCCCTCAACCGTCCAGTTTCCGTGCTCCGGGTCAAAGCTGTAGCTGGAAACACATCCCTCGTGGTCATGGCCCGCCAGAATGACGCCTCGCGGATCCTCTCGGCCAAAAATGCCGTCCAAAAGACGGTTCGTGGCCTCCTCAGATAAATGGTTCTGCGATCTCAGCCACTTGTACTCGTTGTCGTAGTACTTGAACATGGGGCCGTCGGTACAAATGCCCGCGGGCTTGAAGAGCGGCACGTGGGTCATGAGAATCGTCGACACCTCGGGCTCCTGTTCTCGCGCCTGCCGCACCATGTCTACAAACATCCAGCAGTCGTTCTGGAACTGCTGTTCGTAGACTGGTCCGTCCAGAGCCAGGTTATTGAGCACCACGACCCGGTAGCCGTTTCGAGGCACGTAGTAGTTGACTCGTCCAAACCTCTTTTCGAACCGGTCGATTCGTCCCCTCGTCATTTCTCCCCCGTAGCCGATATCGTGGTTTCCCGCAACATTGTACCACATGACGTATCCGTCGTTATCTTTGACCAGCGACTCGTCGAAGATGCGGCCAAAGTACCGGTCTGCGCGCCGGTCAAACTCGTCGTCCTGGATCCACTGAGACGACAAGAGATCGCCCAAAACCGACACCTGGGTCGGTTTCGTGCGTTTCGCCATCACCCGGTAAATGTGGCCCAGAAAGTGGTCGTTGCCGAAAATATCGAGGCGAGTGCGCCAGTTGGTCGTGTTGGACGCGCCGCGGATCTGCGGGTCTCCAAAGGCCAGCAGCCGGACCTGTTGGTGGCTTTTGTCAAGACTCGATCCAGCACGGTCGCTCCAAATGCACTGCGTTCGATTCTGAAGATAGGGGTAGTTGTAGATGTAGAGGTTGAGCAGCAGAGCTGCAAGCAGCGTCAGGTACGCGGGCCAGCGCAGAAGATGAAGACCCAGGGAGATCATGGCATTGTCGGGGGTGCGGAGGTGGAACCGAGACGTTGGACGTGATCCCACATGAAACTTAGCCCAACTTTGAGTTAGCCAGGGGGGGATTGGAGAGATGGGTGTGAAGGGTATGAGGGAGTAGATGGGGGTGAAATTTGGGGGTGGAGATGTTCATGATGGCTTCTGAAACGTTTTCCTAAACTCGCATCGCGAATATGAGCAATACTGGGCGTTTTCAGGTAACCCCCAGTTTACGTGTTTTCCCAAGTATCTTCAACAAGCTTTAGTCGACGAGTTACTTGGTGAGGGCTGTGGTGTCGTGCGTTCGATTCTTGCCTGTGTCATCAAATGTTGAAAGCCATAATATGGGTCAAATTGAAATTTAGAAGCTTTGGTCGGCTCAGAAATCAACGCTTATTAACGGTTTGGTGTCTTCTCTTCTCTTCCCACCCATCCCACCAAACCAAACTACCATAGACTCAACGTACTATATGTCGGTCAACGTTTAAGTCGTGTTCCATGTGCATGTTCTGAAAGTACAGGGGTCGAGATATCTCCGTCAAAAACACTCCAATTGAAAATCCAACACTATCACTGTACTCGCCTCGTTTCGCTCATCACAACCGTACCCTTCAATCCACCCCAACTCGCTTCCCTCGCTTTCCAACCCACTTCCCCCCACACCCCCACCACGCACGTGCTTCACGCGAGACAATAGGCTCTGACAAGTTTCTCGACGAACATAGCACGCTAACAACCACACTCAACTACTCCAATTCAGCCATGGAATACACAGAAATCTTCGTGGCGCCCATCCGGCCCTACGTGCAGACGATTACCGAGAACCTGCCCAATCCCGTGGTCCATATCGCCACCGATCTGCTTGGAGACAAGTGCTACGAGCAGCTGCTGCTCAACGTGGACTTCACCCAGCCCGAGTGTGTCAAGCTGGCGATTTCCAAGGGTCTGGGAATCGGCATTGTGGCCATGAGCTCGATTGTCAAGCTTCCCCAGATCTTCTCGCTGCTCGCTTCTCAGTCTGCTGACGGTCTCTCTTTCGCCTCCTTCTACCTGGAGATTGTCGCCCAGCTCATTTCGCTGGCGTACAATTTCCGCAACGGCTTCCCCTTCTCCACGTTCGGCGAGACCGCGCTCATTGTGATCCAGAACGTGGTCATTGCGGCGCTCATTTTGACGTACAAGAACAAAAAGGCCCAGGCTGCTCTTTTGTTTGTCAACATTGCCTTCTTCGTCAACGCGCTCTTCAACCCCTCTGCCGGACTCGTCAACAACGACGTGCTCAACGTGCTGCAAACCGCAACTATCCCCATCGGACTGGCTTCAAAATTGCCCCAGATCTACACCAACTTTGCCAACAAGAGCACCGGCAAGCTGTCGACGTTTTCGGTGGTCAACTACCTGGCGGGCTCGCTGGCCCGGGTCTTTACGACGATGCAGGAAGTCAACGACCCCAAGATTCTCGCCTCCTTTGCCGCCGGAGCGGTTCTCAACTTGGTGCTCATGCTCCAGGTCATTTTCTACTGGAACAACAAGCCCAAGAGGGTGTCGCAGCTCAAGAAGCGGGCTTAGTAGTAGTAGTATGTATTAGTAGTTGCAGAGTAGTAATCGGATAATTGTAATGAAAATGGTGGGGCGGAAGCAGTGTTTGGAGCTGGCTGTGTTTGGAGCTGGCTGTGTTTGGAGCTGGCTGTGTTTGGAGCTGGCAGTAAAGGAAGATACTTCTCATCTACACCCACTCGCCGTGAAGGTCGTAGTTTAGTCAAGAGGATATACAAGTAGCGTGAGAGGTGCAATTAAGTCCAGAAGTGGCCCCCATTACACCGTCACTCTTTGATATCACTACAAGTACTATCCACAGTACTCGTTGGTACTTGTACAATGGCACTATGAAGAGTGTCAGTATGGCAGTCTCATCTGGCTGATATAAAGAGAGGAAGTCCTCCCACGTCAATAGCACGTGAACCGTCGCTCAAAGTCTCAGGAACCACTTGTTCAAGATGACTCGCGTTCACTTCACCTACAAGTGCGATTACACGTCTCAGTGCGCTATGAGCAGCCAGTACGGTCTGTCAAAACCTCGCATGCTTGTGTACACATCTGGACAAGTTGGTCTCGTTTAGCAAAGACGTTAGCGGAATAGTCTTCAGAGAGTGAGTCCGTGTCCTTCTAATCCTTTGTTGTCGTCTACTACCAGAGTCTGATTGCTCGACAACCATGTCTTCGGGAGACAAGATCCATCTACGTGGAATTAGACCACACGCAGAGCTGATACTTTAGGAGACTCATTTCTCTAGAGTTCTTCATCCTCGACTTGTCTGACTTCTCCTTCGGCTTCTTCTTCGACTTCTTCTTCGACTTCTCAACATCTTCTCTTGTTCGTGTACATCCTGAAGGCCTCATTGTCGATCGAAGATAGGTTAACTACAGAACTGTCTCCTCTAGCACCCTGCATCTCACCACCTCAACCGAACACGTTCCACCACTCCTACCCATACCGGTACCTTATAGCTATCATGTTCCAGGGGGGTCTTATGGCATCTTTTGAAGGCGCTCAACCGGCCCTCTCAGCCACCCCAGAGACAAAATTCTTATATGGCTGAATTCACCGTAGCCATGTTACACTACTAAAGTGCAGCCATTTTTTACCGAAAAGTGATCTCTACGAATCTCACCACCAATCACTCCTACAGCTATAAGCTCATTGAATAGGATGAAGTTAAGGAGGAGAAGGTATCGTCTAGGTCAGCCAAAGTGCAGCCAAAATACTCGAGTACCAAATTTGCATCAATTTGGCGCCCTCGGGCAGCACTTCAGTCGTATGGCTTACCACAAATCAACTCCTCTTCGCTTCACACACAACCACCTCACACTCAACACACGGCTCCACTACAAAGAAACTCTCGGCTATAGCTTAAGCATGGTAGGTCTATTCTTGCCTCAGTGGGTAACTTGAGTGAGGGGTCCGAAATCCGGGGAAATCCGGGGAGGTTTTTTTGATCAATTTGGAGTGACTGTAAAAACCGATAAATCGGCTCTTCTTCATCCCCCCATTATTATTCGGCTACTTCTCCTCTGCCGAAATATTCTCCTACCCCCAGATGCAGCCAACTCTATTTCCTTATCAATTAAGCGAGTTTTGCATTGTCTTTCTTTGACCCTTAACTGCTCGACAATACACACACCTCATGCCTTCATTAACGTGGGATTTGCAGAAACCCGTGCGCGAGGAGTCTGTTCCGATACGAGGCGGCCCCTCCCAGACGCCCGAACACAACTATGGAGCTCTTCAACGGCCCTGCACGGTGCAGCAAGAGGAGGATCGGCTGATTGGCGACTTTTACAAACGACACAACAGCGTGGCCGGAGACAAGCCTGCCGACGCTGCGGACGAGAAGCTGGGCACGTTTTCGGGCGTGTTCATGCCCACGACGCTCAACGTGCTGTCGATTCTCATGTTTCTGCGGTTCGGCTTCATTCTGGGCCAGGTCGGCATTCTCGGCATGTTTGCTCTGTTGCTGCTGTCCTACGCAATTGACCTGCTGACGACACTGTCGATTTCGGCCATTGCAACCAACGGCACCGTGCGAGGCGGAGGAGCCTACTACATGATTTCGCGGAGTCTGGGGCCCGAGTTTGGAGGAGCCATTGGCGTGGTCTTTTTCTTCGGCCAGGTGCTCAACGCGGGTCTCAACGTGGCCGGATTCTGCCAGCCCATTCTGTCGTCCTTCGGGCAACACAACCCAGGCGGCTTTTTCCCCGAGGGATACTGGTACGAGTTCTGCTACGCCACGGGCGTGCTGCTGTTCTGCACGTCCATCTGCATGTTTGGCTCGGGGCTGTTTTCGCAGGCCGGCAAGGTGCTGTTTGTGATTCTCATAGTCGCCACCGTGTCCGTCCCGGTCTCCGTTTTTTTCGTTAAGCCGTTTCTCGTTGCTAAACTCGACATTTGGTACATGGGGCCCAGTTGGGACGTGTTCTCAGATAACTTGCTGCCGAGATTCACAACTGGAGCTGTGGGCTCGGATCTGCCGCCGGGACAGATGGAGACGTTCACGTCGCTGTTTGGCGTCTTCTTTCCGGCCACAGCAGGCATTTTTGCCGGCGCCTCCATGAGTGGAGATCTCAAGAGACCGTCCCATAGTATCCCCAAGGGCACGCTTACCGGGCTGGGAGTCACCTTTTTTCTCTACGCAGCCACCATTCTCGGCATGGGAGTCGCCATCCCCCGAGCTCTTCTGTACCGAGACATTTCCGTCATCGAGACCGTCAACCTCTCCAAGTGGCTCATTCTGTTTGGCGAAATGTCCACGTCTCTGTTTTCGTCCATGGTCGGAGTCATTGGAGCGGCCTACGTGCTTCAGGCCATTGCCAAGGACGCTCTGGTGCCCTACACGTCGTTTCTGGCGTCCGAAATCAACGGGCTTCCCATTCCGGCAGTCGTGGCCACCTACATTCTCACCCAGCTCACGCTCTTCTTCCCGCTCAACCGACTGGCCACGTTCATCACCATGGCGTACCTGATGACGTTTGTGGTGACGAACCTGGCGTGTTTCCTGCTCAAGATTGCGTCGGCGCCCAACTTCCGGCCCTCGTTCAAGTACTTTTCGTCCACCACGGCGTTCCTCGGCGCCGTCTCGTGCGTGGCCAGCATGTTCATTGCCGACGGATGGGCGTCGATAGGCGCCATTGTCATTCTCGCCTTTCTCTTCATTCTCATCCACTATGTGTCTCCCCCGAAACCCTGGGGAGACGTGTCTCAGGCCCTGCTGTACCACCAGGTGAGAAAGTACCTGCTTCGACTTCGACAAGACCACGTCAAGTTCTGGCGGCCCCAGATTCTGCTGCTTGTGGACGACCCCAGATCGGCCTGGGGACTTATCAAGTTCTGCAACTACTTGAAGAAAGGAGGCCTGTACATTCTGGGCCACGTGGTGATCACCAAGGACTTTCAGGAGACGTTCAAGGAGGTCAAGAAGCAGCAGGCCAGCTGGACCAAGCTGCGCGACATGACGGGAGCCAAGGCCTTTGTCCAGATTGCCTGTTCACCAGACGTTGTGTGGGGAGCCCGAAACGTGTTTCTGGGCAGTGGGCTCGGAGGAATGAAGCCCAATATCACGATTCTGGGCTCGCTCAGAGACAGCACGCGGCCTCTGGACGTGCATCAGGCCCAGAGTATCGACATGGAGGCTCTTCCGACCGACAACTGTCGCAAAGAGTCTCGCATTCGAGTCACCCAATGGGTCAACATCATCGAGGACATTATTGCCATGCAGGGAAATGTGGCGATTGCTCGAGGGTTCATGGGCATGGAGCTGCCTGGAAAAAACATCAAAACCACCCAAAAGTACATTGACCTGTACCCCATCCAGATGAGTGCGCAGGTGGTCGATGAAAACGGAACGTCCACTATGACCACCAACTTTGATACCTACACTTTGATTTTGCAGATGGGAGCCATTCTACGCACTGTTCCTCTGTGGAAAGAACGGTACACTTTGCGAGTCATTGTATTTGTGGAGTTTGAAGATGCTGTTGAGGAGGAACGGGAACGAGTGAGCACTCTTCTGGACACTCTGCGAATCAAGGCCGAGATTCTCGTTCTGTGTCTCAACTCGGGCAACTACGCGGCCTACGAGTGTATCGTCAAGGGCACTTCTAACCCTGCTGTTGAGGCCAAGTTGTCTGAACAGGACTGGTGGTCTGAGCTGGTGGAGGCTCGAGAGAGCAACAAGCCGTATGCTTTCACCCGCAAGATGGAGGAGCACAAGGTGATTGCCATTGACCACAAGAGAAGACACACGTTTTCGTCTCTGTCTCATCTTGGAGCGTCCTTCTCCCTCCGAGCCAACTCCATCTCTTCGGCGGGCACCTTTGACTCTGAGGGCTTCTCGGACTACGACGAGAACTCTTCTGTGATTGACGACGACGACGACGACGAAGACGACACTTCTGAACTCGATCAGACCACTTCTGCTCTCCATCGACACAATTCGCTCTTCTCGACCTCCAGACCGCTCGACAGAGTCAAAGACAAGTCCCGGGACGACGAGTCTTCCTCTGGACGATCCTCGCCCTCGTCTTCCACCCACCACGAGCGACACAACTCCAACAAGCCCGCGTTCACGTCCCAGGCCATCCCCAAGACCAAGGTCAACGACAACGACGACGACGAGGGCAACACGGTCATGTTTGAGCATGGAGACGATCCCGCACACCCCAACGTTCTGTCTTTCAACGATCTGCCCGCCAGAGCCCAGCATATCATTTTGAACGACATGATGGCGACCAAGAGCAGTAAGGAGGATACTGTGGTCATCTTCTCGACACTTCCTGCTCCCTCCATGGGCACTCACAAGAGCGAACGGGAGAGTCTGGACTTTGTCGACAGTCTGGAGCTGTGGTGTCAGGATCTTCCTCCTGTTTTGTTGTTGCATTGTCAGACCATGACTGTTACGACGGCTTTATAGCGGGTCATCAAGTAATGCCTCACACGTACTAGACACACCTAGATAGCATGAATATATTTATACATTGAACGGGAGATCGGGGGAGTAGATGTACTGTGGACGGATGTTGAGTGTACGAATGCAGAGAAGTTGACCTGAATATTGTTCTTCTGCTTGACCTTAGCGGTGTAAAAAAGACACGGTTAATTGCTCACAGATTCAAATAAAAGAATTGAATAGAGACATGGATTTAGCAGATTCTACTAAGTCACCCTGCAAGTATGAGAGCTATCACTTCAAATTTCGAGCGGTGTTTTCAATGTTGTGCTCATAGCAGCAACCATCGAAATCAGTAAACTCGTGATAGTTCCGTCTAGGATTGGTTTAGAGTACTAATTGTGGTTAATTCGAATTCTGCGACTATAAATAGCTTGAAAGCTCTTCTTTTTAGCTAATTTACATGATTTTATACTGATTATATCTGTTTCCCTCAAGGTTGAGTCATTGGCACTTTGTTGCATCGTTTAGATCGCGGTTAGTTGAGGCGTAAGTAAGTCAAACCTAGAGGTGGTGGTAATGTTGAAATAGTTGGCACAATATTGCGTGGTGGGGTGTGAATTTTACCAAACAGGTGTAATAGGGCAAATTTCAGCTCCATTTTGGTACACTTTCTATATTCCCACCACCTCGGGAATACCGACTTTGCACCCCCAGCGGAGTTATCTGCTTAACAAAATGTCAAGTAAGTGGACCCGTTGATAAGACCATAACCTAACTCTGAAGCTTTAGTTGGCAATAGTGAGATACAAAGTCGCGCTGGGGGTACCTATTTCAGTATTGCCAACATGCCAGAAATGAGAGCGGAGGTTTTTTCGTTCTATTATGGCTATATTCTAAACCAATAGCTCATAACCTGATCGGTCGGCCATACATTTTTCCGAGATATCTACCATTTTGTGCCAAGCTCTGTCTTTCTTCAGTTGGGACTTTACTCAGCTTTACTTGAGAGTGTGGTAAGTGGGTGTTAATCAGGCCTTGCCGATACCTGACCTTAGAAGTCGTTAAATTGAACTGTGCCAAGAAAAATAAAAATCTGAAGTGATTAACAGCGACAAAAAGTCCATAGGCAGCCCACCTCCACTTCTCCTGATATGCTGACGTAAAACCCAAACTTTTTGATCACATTTCAAAACGCGTCAGTCACACTTCTCATTTACACAACATGATACCCCCAAAACCTGAACCTGATGACACAAATGCCGAGCCCAATAATCCACGGAAGGACGTGCTGGACGTCTTGAAGGCTCTCTGGGACCATCGGAGAACATTTCAGGCGAACATGTTCTTCGACGAGAGAGAGAAAATGCGACTGTTGCGGCAACAAATGAAGGAGGTTAATCTTCCCGCGTCTTTTCTCCGGGGAGCTACTCCATATGAGTGTGACCGAGAGGCCCGCGATCTACACACCATTTATGGTGGTATTCTCCTGAAGCAGAGTTCGTCCACGCAAGACTTTGTGAAACGAGTGCAGGAGCATGTTTCGGTGCTTGAGACCATGTCGAGAGTGTGCGAGCTGCACGATCCGGACGTGCACGACCTCGGATACAATCTGCACGAGTGTCGTCGCCTGTCAGTTGACTATAACTCGATCATCCATCAGCTGGCTTCTCGGATGTTGCAAACTGGTCTGGTTCAGTTGATGATGGCTTGCAAAAACGGGGCTGATCGCAGAGACTTCTGGAAAGCGCATTTGGCAGGCTTCGGACGTCATGTGGTGCCAAAGAGATCTTTGAGGCCTGTAGATATTGGTTCAGGGAGTCAGCATGACTCTCTTTCATATATGCACAAGACAAGCACTCATTCCATTGGAAATAAACTCCCTCCAGAGATCATGGTCATGGTCTACGAGCTAATCACATAATCATCGCTTCATTAACTACATTCTAACGTCTGACATAACCGCAGCAAATCACATAATCTTCGCTACGCTCAGATTCCAGTGATTAGCTTAATAATCTCGTCGGCATGGACCTGGAAACCTGTGTCAGCCTACGTGAAGCAAGCTCTTCCTGGTACTCTGCGTTCCACCGGGTGAATTTCCAGCGATTGTTGAGCTCTCGAAACCCCTGGATCCAGCCTCACGACGATTTCGGCTCCTGGGCAGACTGTGTGTTGGTTTTCGTGGCTCGGCTCAGAACATGGCAGTCCGCAGAGTCCGACGAGAGCATGGAGATTCCCGTAAAGGCGCAGCAGCGGGAGATGGTGGTGGGCATCGAGCTGGAAGACTACGAGAAACTGCCCGGCGACTTTTCGGGCATTTTGGGCGAGTTTGGAGGGGGTTGGGATAGCGACTTTTTGAGTCTCGGAGAAGATCACGAAACCGTGCTGAGAAACCCATGGACTCTGGAGAGTTTCAGGAAGGATCAGGGCTTCGAGGTGGTAGTTGTTGATGAGGAGAAGACGGTCATCAGAAGCAGAGGACTTGAAATCACTCTGCCGCCGTCGATAAAGCCCGAGGACATTGTAGAGGATTTTCTCGTGGCCCACACGGAGTCGTTCGTGATCGTCAGACTCACTGGGCTGCGAAGATATGCTCTTCCCCGAGCCACTCCTCACTTTGAACATGGGTTCTTTCTGCAAGTGTTACCCCTAGGTCCCAGGGAAGTGGGAGGTCAGCTTTACCACCTAGGACTTGATTTTGGAGAGAAACAGCAACTAGACATGTTGGTTCCTGGAACGAAAGATATGCGCGAATACTGCCAGGCGGCCATTGGCGAACAGCCTGCGGCTTTCTACAACGGTCTCATGTGGTATAACAGGATGGACTTCTACGAGTACGAGTACTCTCTGGTCCCCACTTTTGTGGATCTGGCCTCTCCGGGCCTCTTCTACTACAATGCTAGCAGGGCGATTATGGGGGTGTCTGGATCGTCCAAGACCCAGGGAAGTCGGCCTCTTGGTATGGCTCAATTTGTCCTTTCCGAGTCAGTGATCGAGGACAGCTCAGCATCCGGTCTAGAGGTGGTTGATCTGGCCACGGGAATTGTGACCGAGGTTCACGCTCCGTTACGTAGACTGTGACCGTGAGTACAGTGTCTTTGCTGGTTTCGTGGACGACCCGACAGACGAGAAGAGCCCTCGGAGGTTTGAGGCGAGATTCATGGCTCACGAAAGTGTAGAGAGGGTGAAGAGGGCTGTGGTGAGCGAGATGCGGGTATACTGAATGAGCAATAAGTGTTGAATGGGGATTGTGCACTGTGTTTAGTTATATCTCACTGGGGTGGAGAGCTAGAAGCTTGCAGATAGCACAAATGAGCCAGGGAGGTCTTAGCGAGCAAAATGATACCATGTAATGTGGTTTCCGGTGGTTACTTCGTAGCGTATATAGCGAACAAGCAAGAAGTGTGTTGTCCCGCCGTGGTGGTGTCGTACTCAAAATGACACAAAAAAGCCAAGCCAGCAACTCAAAAATAGTACCAACGAACTGGGGAGCTCATCTCGAACAAAATGATACCATGTACGGTGTTTCTGGTGATAATTTGGAAAGATTGTGTTTGATTTTGTGTATCTCGTCTGACCTTGTTTTTGCTGTCTTCACTATGCAGAACACACCCAACCAGTTATGTTGATTGAAGCTGACTTTTGTGGAACGAATTTACTCATAGTCTACTTTCCAATCAGGCGAAGAGCATTCCGTACTTGCACCCCCTCTACCACCCCTTCAAATCATGCTGACATAAGACGAAAGTTTTGTCAAATCAAAAAACGCGTCCATCACGTAAACACATGATGGATACCAGTGAACCGGCTGAAACAGTTCAGATCACCGATGAGGAGGCAGCGATTATCGTTGACGGGGTCACAAAGACCAGCAAAGTCCTTCAAGCTGATATTGATAAACACATTGAACTTTTGAAGGACGGAGTGGGTCAGCTTTTTGTTGACACTTCAGTCCATAAGAGTGAGACTCAACGTGACGACATGACCAAGAGCAAGACCCAATGTGACGAAATGGCACGTGTTTTTGTTCGCGGGTATTCCTGGATCGTCAAAAATGTCAGAAATATCCGTGATTCTCTCAAAGAGCGACTGCAGCAGCATGTCTCGAATCTCAGACAGTCGAGCATTGTGTTGAAGGGATACATCGAAAAATTTGGCGAATACTGTTCCGGAGATGACATCTACTGGGAGTGCAAGGAGATGGAAGATACTTTTGAGGTCACGTTGGTGACGTTTGACAGCGATATGGACCAGTTGGAAACTCTTCTCTTGCAAACCGGTCTTCTCAAGGTGATGCATCGCTGTGAAGATGAAGCTGGTCGAGATGAGTTTTGGAAGGAGCACTTGGCTCGATTCGGAAGTCATCTAGAGCCCAAAAAAGTACCTAGGCCGGTCTTTGTGCGTCCTGAAAAGCCCACCAAACTCAACACTGAGAACTTCGCCCCTCGATTATCTCCCGAAGTCATGAACAAGATCTTCGACCTCGCGGACCTCGAGTCCTGCGTGAGTCTACGAGAAGTGAGCTCAGAATGGTACCGTGCATTTTTCCGGGCTGATTTCCGCTTCAAAATGAAAAGTCGCAATCCCTGGATGGAACCAAAAGATGATCTCGACTCTTGGGCAGATTGCGTCTTGGTTTTTGTTGCTCGACTGAGAACATGGACATGTGTGGACTCACATTACCGTCTACTGATTCCCATAAAAGAGCAGAAACCTCGAAAAACAGTTGTTGGGATTCCTCTCGGACTCGATGAGAAACTGCCCAGCAACTTTTCCGGGATGGTGGGTGAATATGGAGGCGAGTACCATTGTGATTCCATGCGGTTGGAGGGTGGAGACTCGACTGACTTTTTACGGAACCCCTGGACTCTGGAAACAGTCAAGGAGGATCGTGGTTGCGATTTGGAGAGCGAGGACGACGAAAAAACTGTTGTGAACTGCAGAGGACTTCACGTGACTCTTCCGTCTTCCATCAAGCCCAGGAACATTGCACTCAGATTTTGCGTGATCCATCGAGAAACGTTTGTGGTTTTCGAGCTGAAGCAGGAGATTCATGATGGACGACCGGGGAAAATGTACGCGGTTCCTCGAAACACTCCTCATTACAAACACGGATTCTTTCTCGACGTCAAAGGCAGCGAGCCCGTCAAGGAGATTGGAGGCATTCTCGTGAACAAATTCACACCCGGTGTACTCCAATGTATGAGTGATTACGTGTTTTCGGTTCCCGAATCTTCCGAGACGATCAAGTATGCTACATCACACTTGTACTCTGGTCCAGTGGCGTCTTACAACGGTCTCATCTGGTGGTTTCAAAAGTACTGGGACTCTACAGGTAAAGGTCCAAAGCTGGGAAGCTGTATGGTTCCCTCTTTTATCGATCTAGCTGCTCCTGGCAGAGTCTACTACAATCCCGATCGAGCCATAACGGGCTTGTCCGAGTGTGGAAAAGAGCAGGGTATTAGGTCTCTCAAAACTGGACATCTTGTTGTTTCCGACTCCGCAGAAGAGCAGGTTTTTTCGGAAGAGCCGTGCGGGCTCGAAGTCGTCAATCTAGCCACCGGAACGGTCACCGATATCAAACCACCGAGTGACTGGCCGGATCAGAAGAACAGAGTCTTTGCGGGTTTCGTCAGTGATCCGGAGGATGAAAGGGGTCCTCTGATTTTCCAGGCCAGAATTATAGGGGTCGAGGAGGTGCAAAAACGGGTGTACCAGAAGAAGTCTATGAAATAGGAAGAAGTCTATGAAATAGAATATTGGAAGGGTGCCTATGAAACAGGTGAACCAGAAGAAGTCTATGAAAATAGAGGATATTAGGTGGATGTGCAACTGATGAATTGTCGCACAGAAGCATCAATCTAATGTACTGCTGGTTGAGAAAACTGACCGTGTTTCAGGTCTTTTATCTCCAGCTTTCTCTGTCATGGTTACAGGACACTGTATTGTGACATCATGAGGAGGGTATCACTCGGAAAATACCACTCGACCTGTATTCAATTCGGAAAATATCACTCGACCTGTGTTCAATTCGGATATTACAACTCGACATGTAATCAATCAACCAGAGCGACTTTTATCGAAGACGATTTCGTCAAACGGGTTATGGAGCTACACTTGGAATTCTCATGCCAGTGCTTTGAGAGGCGAGCGTCTTGAAACTGGCAGATACAGTAGAGCTCACACATCTTCGATGCAGCCAACTACAGTATGGATACAGCTGCCTACACATGTATTGTCTTCATCACGAGCCCGTGGGTGACAAGAGACACAGCTCTCATGAAAAAAGTCCATCCATGGCTGCTCATACTGTGGGATTCAGAATCTGCTGACTCGAATGACGCAAATGGGTTCTGACGTAGTACGAACATTCGTACAAGTACAGTACCTGGTAGCTTTGCTTCATCCGACTTTTTTCCCACTACCAGTACGGTCTGGGAAACTAATTGGCAAGGCTGTTTGGGCAACAAAATCTGTCTTACAAGAAGTCGATAAAAAGATGTTGTAAGAAGCAGAAGAGTCAGACCATGAGCGAAGCGAATGGTCTGTGATTGAAGGACCCATCCCAAGATGTAGTCAGATCATTCGCTTCGCTCATGATCTGTGATAAACGGAAGCTATGATTTTTTCACCCCGTCATCATAATATTTCGTGACCTAAATGTCCTTCAAACACCTAAGGACGACCTTGCCAATTTTGTCAACTCACTGTACTGTACTCTCACGGACAGCCTCTTCTGAGCAGCCTCCTCTGAGCAGCCTCCTCTGAACAGCCACTTGCTCCGTATCTCATACAGCTGAGATTGGCAGCAATTCTAGTAATTCTGAACAAGTCCACCCATACGTACATTCTAGTGGAAGCTGGTCAAGTCTGTCTTTTCGCAACTTGTACTTAGCTCGTATTTGTCACTCCCCCAATCCCCCCTCCAAGTCTACAAAACTGATGGTGAACCGTCATCATCGTAAACGTCGGGACGCCTGCGGCCTTTGTGGCCCGGGCCCCATCCTATGCATTATATACAGTCACCTTGCGGTGTATCATTATCGTCGTCCTCGTCGTTTGCCCGGCCTGATGGGCTCCTGTCCTCTCTAAGACCTCCTAGCCATCCTTTAAGGGCCTCCTGGTCCCTCCTAGAGCCTCCTCCTCAGTTGCAAGACTTCACTCACAACCAACCGATCTTAACCCACAAACTCAAGGTCGCTACGCGACCTTTCGTACCGTCCTTGTCTTCCCCCTCTCTAAGGACACACCTCCTGTTCTCGCCACTCATCTTCGCCCAACCGGGTGAAAATGTTTCTGTAGCCGGCGCCGTCCACGGTGCAAAAGTCGACGCGGTTGGGACACAGCAGCACGACGACAAAGTTGGAGAGGTCCTCGTGCTCGCCGTCCACGCCGCGGGCAAACTTGTCCAGCTGCTTCTTTTTGTCGGTGCTCATGAGCGAGCGGGGCTGCGGCTTGCGGAACGACGACTTGGTGGCCGGCGACAGCGTGTCCCACACCCGGTGGTACTCCTTGTTCCACTCCTGCCCGCTGGGCGACGACTGGCTCGACGCCGCGCTGGTGGCGCCGGTCTCATCCGACGACGCCACGCTGTCTGTGTCACTCATGTTGCCGAGCCGCGACTTGAGCGCCTCAAAGTCGTCCGGCTTGGGCGAGCCCGTGGGCGACAGGCCCTGGGGCGACGACGAGCCGTAGATGGGGTAGGAGCGGTCGTCCACGGTGCGGTACAGCTGGTCCTTGTTTTTGTTTTCGTACAGCACCTGGCCAATGGCGTCGTAGGTGGACCCCGGGGCATGGGCCATGGCGGGCGTCATGTCGTCCGACAGCAGCTTGGCGAAGCCCTGGACCCGGAACTGCGCGTGGTGCGGGTCCGAGTAGAAGACGGCCTCGAAGGCGTCGTTGGCCGCCAGCTGGCCGGTCTTGTCCATGCGCCGGTCGGTGGTGAAGAGCAGCACGCCGGTGTTGCGGTTGTTGAAGAGCCACCCACGACAGACGCAGGTTCGTGCCCGGGGGTGGTTCTGCTGGTCGACGGTGGCGAGCGTGAAGAGCAGGGGGCCCTCGTGCTTCTTGAAGTTGAACACGCGTTCGAATTCGGGCACCCACGACGGTAGATTCGACATTCTGGGGGGGGGTTTGTGTGTGTGGTGTGCGGAGTACTTGTGTACTTGGAGCTGTTGTGGTGTGCAGGAGATTGATCCGAAGAAACCAAAAATTATCCCAACCCAAACCTAACTCAAACTTTGCTGGGGAGACGCACGTGGGCAGCTGAGGCGGTGGGTGTGTGGTGGTGGGTGTGAGAGGACTTGGTGTGTGTTTGTGGCACCGTCTGAGCACTGTCGAATAAAAGTAAGACCCAAAAGTGCGGGCCCTTTCTCTATATATACAGCCGCCACAAACTCTAGCTCCTGTCTGTGCACACAAAGAGATAATAATACGTCTTGTACCCCAGATAATTAAACGCTACCAGTCTACCAGCAAGTGGATGAGTTGTACGATACTTACAACGCATAAAGTGCGATACTGTAGCTGTAAGACCGATGGGTGGCCACCGTGGACCCACATATGCCGCTTTCTGACCCGCAGAGATTTCATTTTATGCGCGGCAGGCTTGTGGTACACCGGTATATAGGAAGTGTCTTCCACCAGAGATGGCTAATTACAGTGTCTCAGATCATCGTAACGCATAAGCTGATCTCTGAATGTACATAACCGTGAGCACGTGCACGGAAGCACGTGGAGAGCACGAGAAGGGCTTCGTGAGGTTCGGAGAGGTTTCGGGATGGCAATCGGACGGTTTCTGCCTCATTCTCGGCTCCCACCATCCAGTTGCAAGCTCCTTCATAACTCCAGCTCCTATGACGTCAACTTAGTTTGTCAGTGTCAGGTGTCCAAACCTGAGAGATTTGGTGGGAGGGGGGTAGGGGCATTATGGGCTGCTAGAGGGGGTGTGATCTTGCCCATGTATTGGTCTCCGTAGCTTCATATTTGCCTGACAGCCATTTCTGGTCACTTTCCAGTTTTCCAATTTAGTTGACGTTTTGTTAAAGAAAAAAGTCCGCTGGGGGTGCAAAATCGGTGTTCCCGGGGCTATAGAAGTGTGAGAAAGATATGGCTATGGAGCTGACGCTTGCCGTATTGCAATAATGCCATAAAATACCTCTCTTCTCACATAGTGTTGTGCCCAAAAACACATTTCTCCCCTCTCCCATTCCCACCACTTACTTACCTCCCAAGTAGATTGACATATTTCCGCACTCTATGTTGCCGATAAGATGACCGAGCCGGATGTGGACGAGTACGACAGGAGACAAAGAGCCTGGGGCTGGGGCGATTATTAAGCAGTTTGATCACCCCGCTGCAGCGCTGATTAATATTTGTCAGCCGAAATCCATCCAGTTTTTGCCTGTTCGCAAGCCGCTCTGTTATGCCGCGGCTCTCTTTTGGGCTTTATCGCGGGCTCTAAAGGACAGCTCTTTTTCCGAGCAATTTTCCACACCAAATGAGGCACGCGACTTGTGCGGCTGGGGACGACGTGGCTCGCGACAAGTAGATGGTTTCTTTGTCTTTGTGGACTGTACTTGTACTTGTAGAAATATTACGGGGAAAAACATCATCTTTCCGTTAACTACAACGTTACACTGTGGGCATAAACTACAATATCGTGTGTACAACATCGTATGCAGCATCGTACAAGTAGCACGCAGTAGCCGCACATTCCAACGTTTCAAGTCCGTTGGGGCTGGGTGAAACAGCTGGACTGTTGGACTGTTGCAGGGCAACGGCTGGTGCATGATAATATTCCCCAACCCGCCGTATTATCGCTTATCCCCTTTGGTGGGCCGTGAGGAGAAGGAGAGACATGTGGCAGAGAGATGAAAATGGGGCCTGAAATTTGGGGACGGAAAATGGGGCCAATAAATTATTCATGAAAAGCAAAAATAATAAGAGGGGCAAAGAGGGGACAGAGGGGTCAAAGGGCCCCTGGAAAAATGCACGAAAAATGCGGCGGTCGTTCACGGGAGCTAATTTGGGGGTGTATGGTAAGGGGTGGTTCTGGATAGAGAGGTGATGGGTTCGGAGGTTTCAGTCAGACACTTGTGCAAGGGCTGAATCAGTATTTACATGGTCCTGTTGTGATCTCCGACGAATTCTCAATCCAATGGTGTCATTTGTGTCGAGAAAGGTCTCGTCGATCGGTTTCTGGACCGGTCTAACAATTACTTTACAGGATCTCTTCTCGGACTGTATTTTTCTACCATTGTTAAGTGTGCTACAGTACCATGTCAAGTACTTGTACAATCAGTCAGTGATGGCAAAGACAACAAGAGTCCACGCTGGCACCGCACTGGATCTGCATCTACACAGTCTCACTGCAATCAGCTGACTAATTGTTTGCAAGAAAGAATGCTTGGTCTATGAGCTGACCAGAAAACCATGATCGGCTGAGTGTCGATCGATAGTGACCCATTGAGACCATCGGAATGACTCTTCTGGATGTTGTAGTGGTGGTTTGCACGTGTACTCACACACTAGTTCCTCTCTCAGCATCATGTAGCACAAGGGTTGACATGTTGTCAAGAAACCAATAATTATCTCCACGACCACCAACCGAGGGAGTCAAGGCTACTCACAGAGGTACAGCTCCTCGGAAGAATCCGTCAAACCAGCAACCGTCCCCAAGCTTCTCCTGCGTTGAACTACTCAAAGGTGATTTTGATGCTTGTATCTAGCATCATCACTCCGGCTCCACTCTTCCTCACTCGTGGTGCTACCTTATGAAAGAAGCATTGGTCTGTAGCCAGTGTAGTTTCCTCGCCCAGCTCAGTACAAAAGAAATGCTCTTTGAGTAACAATTCCGAATCATGATACCTTCTCTCAGCCTCCTCCTTCGGATACTGTTGATACGTCCTGAGGATCCGCAGAAGCCATTCCTGACAGCACGCCTTCTCGGAAATCTTCTTAAAATTCATTAGCAAGTCGCTTTGAAACGTTTTTTTCAGAACCAGGTTGATAATCCTTCCTTCGAGTCGTTTCCCTCGGGACGACCGTCGGATACTACAGGTAATAGACACCTTCAATCGTCCCCACGGAACCATTCTCCTCGATACATTCTTCAACCCTCACTTTTGGAACCATTCAGAAGTTACTTATGCAAGTACAATGCAGTAGACATCTTCAATCGTTTCCTGAGAAAGGTCACTACAAGTGGATATCTTCAATCGTACCTTCAGAGGTACTGTCACTTCATCACTTTCGTCGCTACTGAAGGTAGACATCTTCAATGGTTCCATTGTGGCCTACTATTGTGCAAATAGACATCTTCAATCGTTCCTTCGAAGCCATTCGTACCGATACATGTTTTCTATCGCTCCTTCAGAGCCATTCCTGTTACTCCGTATATTCAGTCGTCTGTTGAGGAACTACCGTGACTTACTACAGGTGGACATCTACAGTCGTTCCTTCGGACCGTTCTTGTCGCTCAGTTTGTTCATTCTGATGAACCAATGTGGGTTACTGTTACAACGGAATACAGTACTCCGTACATACATTCGGAGTACAAGTGGACATGTTCAATTGTTTCCTGAGGAGACCAATGTGAATTACTAGCTACTATTATAGTGTACAGGTAGACATGTTCAATTGTTTCCTGAGGAACCAATGTGAATTACTAGCTACTATTATAGTGTACAGGTAGACATCTTCAATCGTTTCCTTCGGAGACCATTCTTCTCAAACCATCTCTTCAATGGGTTACTAATTGCTACAGTACAAGTACTCCGTAAACGTCTTCAATCGTTTCCTTTGGAAACCGTTCGTGCCAATACACGTTCTCAATCGTTCCTTCGGAACCGTTCTTCTCACTCCGTCTCTTCAATCGCTTCCTGAGGAACCATTGTGGGTAGCTATTACTACTATACAGTTGCAGTAAGCGAACAGACCCCCTTGAGGCCACACGTAAACGTTTCCAGCTGTATTACTTGAGATGTCAGATCATGAGCGAAGCGAATGGTCTGTATTTGAAGGACCCATTCCAATCTATAGACAGACCATAAGCGAATGGTCTGTATTTGAAAGACCCATTCCAATCTATAGACAGACCATTCGCTTCGCTCATGATCTGTCAGTTACTTGAACTTTACTTGAGATAAAAGTCCCGCTGGGGGTGGTATTTACGTGTTCCAAGGGTGCTTTCAATTTAAAAAGCACACCATTCTATAGCCAGTCTACGGTTGTGTAACAAATATCAGCCCAGGAAAAGCTGCTGCCTTTCAATATTTCGAGCAGTGTAGCGTTGTGTGTTTGTGGTTGATTACGCTTAGACGAGGTGTTTGTTAAACAGATCATGAGCGAAGCGAATGGTCTGTGATTGAGTCAGATCGTGAGCGAAGCGAATGATCTGTGATTGAAGGAACCATCCCAAAATGTAGACAGACCAGTAATTACAGCTCTACTTCCGTGGCCTCAAGGGGGTGCGGCCTCAAGGGGGTGTGTTCGCTTAGACATGTTCAATCGTTTCCTGAGAGACCATAGTGGGTTACTAAAGACATATTCAATAGTCCCATTGGGGGTTACTACAAGTGAATATGTTCAATCGTTTCCTTCGGAAACCATTCCTGTTAATTACTTGTACTCCGTTTGTTCCATCGCTTCGTTTGAAAGACATTGTTGTCACTCCATTTATTCAATCGTTTTCTGAGGAGCCAATGTGGGACACTAATATACTGTACCTGGTAAGGTACAAGTAGACATCATCAATCGTTTCCTTCGGAAACCATCCTTATCGCTCCATGTTCTCAATTGTTCCTTCAAAACCATTCCTGTTACTCCATCTTTTTAGTCGTTTCCTTCGAAACCATTAATCTCACTCCATCTCTTCAGTGTGGGATAACTACAGTACTGAAGGTACAAGGTAGACAGACATCTTCAACGGTTTTATTATGGGTTACAACAGGTGTACAAGTACAAGTACCGGTACTGTCAAAATGACCCAGTTACCGCTAAGCTTAATTTCATTTTTGTGGTTTTCACGTCATTTTCTCAGAAAAAAACATGATATTACATAATAATGGAGAAATACGTCCCAAAATGGATTTTAAAATGAGCTTTTGGTCCCGATCGGGCCATAGATGCTCTGTGACGTCACAAAATGACCCCAATGTCGATATATTATGGATTAGGCTTAGCGGTAACTGGGTCATTTTGACAGTAGACATGTTCAATCGTTTCCTTCGGAAATCATTCTTCTCATACCGTCTTCTGATAGACCATTGTGGGTTACAGTGTACACATACTGTACAGTCAGGAAGGTGAATTGGCAATGAACTTTTGGGCAATAAAACCAGCCATATCAGCAAAAATTAGTATTATTACAGGAAGACGATTCAGTATCATCGTAGGAAGCAGAAGAGTCGTCCGAATCGGAGTCTATGATTTTTTTCAGCTGTCAACATAATTTGTGGCGTACCATCCTTCAAACACTTGACAACATATCTATATAAGTTTTAATCCGATTATCGATGCAGAACGGAAGGTGTTCAAGAAGTGCTCGATGTGAATCCATAATTGTCATCTCGACTCTCCTAGACTGTGGTACCACCTCACAACAATCACGTGAACAACACTTTTTATCGTCCACCTTAAACGACACAAGTAAAACCCCCACTCTAATCACCCTCTTCTTCCTCCTCACCACTCTCCACAACACAGACACAAAACAAAGCAGAGGACGCAATCATGTTCTGTCTCCGAACCAGCGTTAGTGTCTGTGTCGAGCATGAGCGAAGTGTGACCAAGTATGAGCGAAGCGAATACTTGGTTCATACTGAGGTCAACTGGGTACTGAGGGCTTGACCACAAATGGGGCACTGGGGGCTTATTCTCAACCACTGGGGCACTGAGGAATTGATCACAACTGCGTGACCACCCTTAGCCCCAATTCCTAGGACAACACGCCAAGTGCAACAGATTACGAGTCTCTAAAGTATGCTAACTAAACTACATGAAGACCTCAACTAAGCTCAACTAAATATCCAGAGAAGCAGAAGAGTCTTTCGAATCGGAATCTATATTTTTCATCAATCGTCATAGCAATTTGTGGGCTCAGGGCCCATTGAACACCTGAAAACTTCATTGCCAATTCACCGAACTCACTGTACTACAAGTGGTCATGTTCAATCGTTTCCTTCGGAAACCATTCTTATCGCTCCATCTTTTCAATCGTTTCCTTCGGAAACCATTACGGGTTGTTAACACAACACAATCTATTATTCTATACTCTATGCGTCCTCATCATCCGAATCCAACGGCTTGGGGGTTCCCTTGGGCGAGTTGAGCCACTCAATGTGCCGCAGTCGTCGTCGCGACTCCTGCTCCTTGAGCTGGTTTCGGTTGAGCTTCTTCTTCTTGACTCGCACCTTGATGTTCATGGGCGAGTCGTTCTCGGCCTCAGAAGCGGCAGTGGAAGGAGCTCCGGACGAGGCTCCCGAGGCTGCTCCGCCGTCCTCGAATCGGTCGTTGGACACGGCAGTCTTGCCCATCTGGGTCAGCTCTCCGTTGTCCACGTGCCACTGCTCGGGACACAGGGCGCCGACAAACTCCTCGTTATGCGAAATCATCACCACTCCTCCGGCCCACTCTCGGATGGCAATGGCCAGACCTCCAAGCGAGTCTCGATCGAGATAGTTGGTAGGCTCGTCCAGCACCAGCAGATGGGGGTTGTTCCACATGGCTCCGGCAATGACGACCTTGACCAGCTGGCCTCCAGACAGAGAGCCCAGGTTGTTGTGGTCGGCAATGTCTCCGTCGAGTCCAACGTCCTCAAAGTGCTTTCGGATCACGGGAGGCGACAATTCTCGGTAGCCCAGACCCTCTCGGGACGCCTCGTGGTCGTCAAACTCCTGCACCAGCTTGGAGAAGCCCTGCTCAATGAGGTAGTCTCGGGTGGCCATGGAGTTGTACTTGGGATGCAGATGCTGCCACTTGATTTCGTACTGGAACGTCTTCTTGAGCTTCTGTCGGCCGATGATGGCCTCGACGATTCGCTCTCCGCGTCCATCAGGATCAATGGGCTTGCTCATCTGGGCCTTTTCCTCGTCGGACATGATTCGCGTCTGCTTGAGATGCACCTCTCGGTCGTCGCCGTTCTGGTACCGCCACTGCAGGTACTGGTTGGGCGTCTTCTCCTTGTGCTGCTCCACGTGCTGCAGAGCGTGCTGCGCAATGTAGCCGATTCGCAGGTTGGGGTGCTTCTCGACCTTGCCCTCGGTGGGCACCACTTCGCCGGTGAGGACCTTGATCAAAGTCGACTTTCCGGCTCCATTAGGGCCCAGCACAGCCACTCGCGACGACATGGACAGCGAGCACGAGGCGTTCTTGAGCGACGGCTTGGGGGCGTTGGGGTACGTGAAGGACGCGTCCACCACTCGGGCAATGGCTCGGGTGTTGGATCGGACTCCGGAAAGAATTCCAGGAGGAGGGAAGGCCATCTTCAGGTTGGAGTCCGTCAGGGTGTAGTAGGACTTGCCCTCGGGCCGGACCTTGACAAAGTCCGCGAGGTTACCCTTGTAGTAGACCAGCTTCTTGTTTTCGTAGTGGGCAATGTCGGTGCACACGGCGTCCAAAAAGCCAGAGTCATGGGACACAATCAGAGAAGTAATGTCAGTATGAGCAATGAGATAATCCTGCAGCCACTTGACGTTGCCGACGTCCAGATGGTTCGTAGGCTCGTCCAGCAGCAGAATGTCGGCCTTCATGAGCATGGCTCGGGCCAGCTCCAGCTTCATCTTCCATCCTCCAGACAGAGCGCCCACGTTCTGGGCCCGTCGCTCCTCGTCAAAGCCAACCTCGGCCAGAGCGTCGGCAATCTCGTCCTTCTTGACGTGGGTGAGATCCGGATCGGACGCAATGAACGACACCAGATCCAGGTCTCCCTCGTCGCCCTGCAGCTTGTGCTCCACAAAGCAGGTTCGCAGCTCGGACTTGTCGGGGAAGCCCTCGAGCTTGCCGTTGGCGATGGACCGCATCAGAGTCGACTTTCCGGCTCCGTTTCGGCCGCACAGTCCGTACCGGTGGCCCTTGAACAGTCTGAGTTTGGTCTTGTTGAGCAGCATTCGGCCTCCGTAGGCCAGCGAGAAGTTGGCGTTGACAATCTCAATGCCCTCGGCAGAAGTGTCCTCGGCAGGACCCTCCTGGAACAGCTCCTGGTACCGGTCGAAGATGTTCTGCTTGAGCTTGGCCTGGTCGAGGGTGGGCAGGTACGCGGCAAAGTTGTGCTCCAGACGGGCCCACTCTCGCACGGAAATGTTGGTGGCGATCAGAGTGGCAGCGTACGTCTGCTCAATAGGGGGGATGGACTGGCCTCCGCACTCGGTGATTCGCAGCTCCATTTCCTCGGTGGAAACCACCTTCTGGGCCCGGTTCTCCTCGTCCTTGGCGTCCTCAATGACCTTGAGAGCCTTGCCGGCGAGTTCTCGGACCTCGGGCAGAGCAGCTCCCTCGTAGACCTTCTTCACGGGGGGCAGAAGCTGGTCAATGAAGGGCTTGATCTCTCGGGGATCGTGCACCAGTCGCGTCAGGTTCTCGACCACAATGACCGACTGTCGCAGCTGTTCCTGGGACGACGACGTCTGGTTGAGCGATCGGGTCATGATGGGCACCAGCAGAGACAGAGCGGGAGCAGTGACCTCGGCGACAAAGGTGACCATGGACAGCGCCTTGACGCACGAGGGCACCTTTTTGGGGTCGCCCAGAGTGTCGACAATGAGCTCGATTCGCGTGGAAATGTCCTGGTTGTCCAGCACCGCCGCCAGCTGCATCAGCGTCTTCTTGCCCTCCTGGGCGAGCTCGGGCTTGAAGTCGTGGAAGCAGTTGGTCAGCGTGGGCACGCCGGCGAGGAACTGCACCTCAATCACGTCGGCGGGACACAGCTCGATGATTCGCTGCACCAGCTTGAGAGCTCCGACCTTGGACTGCCACTTGGCTCCAGAGTCCAGGAAAGAGAAGAGCTTTTCGAGCAGAATCGACGCTCTACCCTCCTCGGGGACAGAGCCACAAACAGCATCGATAGCAGCCTGAGCAGCTCGCTTGACGCTGTTCTCCTTGTCGGTCAGCAGATCGAGGGGAACATTCAGAGCCTCCACCAGGTAACCCTCAATGGAAGTATGAGGCTCGGAGCCAAACTTCTTGGCCACGGCCGAGATGAGCGAGACGGCGCCCTCTCGAGCCAGAGCGTTCTTCTTGTGCTTGGCCAGAGCAGCAATGCTCTCGACGAGCTTGAGAGCCGAGGCGTCCTGCGACGAGTGGATCAGCTCAATCAGCGAGTTGACGCCGTCCTTGACCTCGCCAATGCTCTTGGCGTTCTTGATGGCCTCAACGTAGGGCACGACGGGCGAGTCAATCTCGTTGACGGCCCGCTCCAACGACGCCATGGAGGTGGTGGACGAAATGGGCGTCAGGTTGTTGGGGGTCTGAGAAGGGGTGTAATCGACTTTGCCGTACTGGTACTCGTTGGGCCGGTCTCGGGGGTTGTCCTGAGCAGCCGCGGGGGGCTGGCCGGGCACAAACGACTGTCCGGGGGTGAATTTCGCGGGCATGTGTGTTGTGGTGAGAAAAGTGCGTTTTTTCCACACACGTTTGGGAAATTTTATCATGAATTTTTTTAGCCTTTGGAGGTAAATGGGACTCCAAACCTAAAATTCTGCCCGGTTGGGAGGATACAGTCAACCCCAATATACCGTAAAAGTGTAGGGAGAACCCATCGGAGACATGTTCAAAATGATTACCGCTCAGGAGGGTAAGAAGGAACATGTATTTTTTACATAATCGTGCAGTGGCACAAAGACTCTGCCACGTCCATCTTCCTCCACACGCAGCCTGATACGTCATCTACAGGATATCGCAGATAACATGCGCGCTCCACAGACGACATGTGCCACGCACAACATGTGCTCGGTTAGCTGGCCAATGGGAGGGAGGGGGGGTTGTGAACAGGTCACGTGATTGTCGGAGGGGGAGTAATATGTGCCTGTTTGTTCGTTCACGTGACCCTGTCGTTTTTCGACCCCTCAAACCCTCCACTTTCCTCATTCGCTACCAACGTCAGACTGACACGTGGACACGCTCCAATTCCAGACGCAATTCCAGACGCAATTCCCGACGCAGGCCGATTGAAGATGCGTCTCCGGGGTTACGGCGATAATAATTACATGGCTGGAATCGCACTGACTCGGACTGCATTTTGGTGGACTCGGATTTTCTCCAGCTCCTCTACAGCCCATCATCCACCTCCTCCAATCCCGTTTAATCTCGCACCGAAAATCTCCAAATGAAAGCCTAAGTAAATGAGGCCGAAGTCAGCCAAGACAACCGGAGACTGCCGGAGACTGCCGAAAACGAGCCTCACTTAACAAAGTCTAATGAAAATTTTAACAAAGCTTAATTGGGTGTTGTAGGGTGTTGGAGGCGGGTTCTTTTGCTCTAGGAAAGACGCTGCTGGACATTGCGGATGTTGTATGGGGTTGGGCCGTATCACGTGACCGATTCTGACCTCTATATCTCGGCGCCCTAAACTTGCTCTCAAACTATTTTTCACGGGAATCGCTCAATCGAACCACGACGTCAACGCCGAGATTCACGGCTCCCGAATGAGATACTGCAACGTGCGTTTCCGTTCGTATCTGCTTCTCTAGCGGGCTTTCTAGTGTGGTGGAAGCGTCGGAGATGTTACATTGAACTTTATGCGATGTGAGGGCAGTGTTGACAACAGATTTCGAGGGCAAAAGAAGATCATTGTTGAAGTAGTAATGCGTGTGTTGACTTATTTAATCTTGCAAGCTTCTCTCTGGCATCTAATTGAGTATATATGGTTTTATGTTGTCTTGTCATGGACTCAGTTGGAGGAATATTTGAAAACGAACGAGTACGGTCGTGATTCGTATTGGTGTGTAGAAAGTTGATGGTCCCATTCAGACTGCCACCAAACAAGGCGGCTTCTTTCGAACAGATGGAGTCTCCCTTCCACGCAGAGATGACTATTGGTGGTCAAGTCTTGTGTTCGTCTACCTAAGATTAGCAGGTCGAATGTTGAAAGCAATGATCTCGGCCTTGTCTATGGCAGTATATCTGGTCTGTACCTGCAAGCAGTCATTACTTGCTCGTCAGGAGTCATCTTACATGGTTGTCTCTTTCATCGTCTGAGGTCACCGGTGTGGACATACAGTCAGTTGAGAGTAATGGCAATTCGACACTCTCTATAACCAGATCCACCAGGCGGATTGTGAAATGGACTACACTGTTCGACTTGAATTTTTCCTCTGATTCGATCCATACAGCTCATATTGACGTAGCTCATAAATTACGTTCTTGAACCAACCGATAGAACGAGTGCGAAGCACGAGTTCAGTCGGTTTTATTGCTGGAACATTTGGTGTGTCTTTTGTCAACTGTCTCTGTTATTTTCATTGCTGGATCAATAGCTGCTACTGTCTGGGCACATTTCTGGAACCACGTCTGTGTCTAGCGATGTCCATCTCCTTCGCCCCTACGCTCAACTGCATGAGCTTCCAGCATTGATGGTGGTCACAAAGTCGATCAGTATACTGATTCGAGAGTTTTTTGATTTAAACCTGAATTTCTGAGCCGAAATATGAAGTGCTGAACCGATTTGTCTCGCCTTTTGAAGACTAACACGTCCTTTTCTGCGTCCTCAAGCATATCATCTCATGTTGTACTAATAAGAGGATGTATAATTGATTGATAAGGTGGCTTGAGAAAAGCACTGCTATTTTTTAATTCTTTCTGCTATTAAATCCCTTCCACAACTTCTCCAAGTCGTCAAACAGCAGCATAGTCAATGTTTGCAGACTACTCTTTCACTCAGTCAGTCAAGAGTTTCAAGAGTGTCAAGAGTGTCAAGAGTGTCAAGAGTCCAGAGTGTCAAGTGTTGAAGTCATTTAAAGTGGCACAAATAACGCATTTTTCGCCACCAGTATTTTGACTAAATAGTGCCACGTGTATCCACTTCCTTTTCAAGTCTGCATTTTTCTCACTGACCTTCAAGGATTGATAAAAGTGACCACTGGTATCGAGAGAGTTGCCACGATCTTGTGAGCATCGGAGCAACAGAGACCACTGAAAACCCAAATGAGTGGATTTTCACAGAGAATTTCACTCAATAATCGAAGTCGGTTCGTGCATTATTATAATGAATTCATTTTATATCCAACCGAGTATAGGCAAGTGTTTGACTATCTCTGGAACCAGCTGTAGAACATGTTGCTCTCTGTGAACTACATCATCCAACTCGAAATTCTCCGCTGATTCCAATGGTGGTGTTCGATTTGTTGTCACGTCATTTTGTCACACTACAATCCTTCAGTTATCGTACGCCTGAGATGGTCTGTACCTCATCAGACTCATATCATTGTGATACAGTAACTTCGAGGAATTGGTGAAGACGATATTTGGAAGACCCTATGGCCACAAATAGTTATGATGACAGGCACAGAACCCGATTCGTAACTCATCCGCTTCTTACGACCGAGTTTTTGTAATACCATATTCTGGTGATAAGACTGGTTTAGATGCTCGAGGCTCATTACCCTCCGTGTCTCCTTACTGTACCACGGCACAACTCATTAATCACAATCAGCCGAACAATAAACCACGGTAATACAGTAATTATTGTAGTAAGACACGGCCCCGGGGTGATAGTTACTCGCTTTTTGAAATCATTCACTTTTTGGACTCATAGCAGTGTTTTACTGTACTGCCAAACTGGGAGGGTCGATTTCAGGTGTTCGAAGGACATTTAGACCACCAACTACCGGTACAAATATCATGATAACGGATGAAATAGAAACAGGCAAAAAAAGAGCAGCCACCTTCTGGAGGAGCAACAGCTTCTTTGATCTTGAACTTGAACCAGTTCTGAATCAGTTTGAACAGGTCCTGGTTCTCTTTGAACAAATCTTGAACAGTCTGAACGGTTCTGTTCTTGGTCTATTTGATTCCGATTCAGAACTCCTCTGCTTCCTATGACAAGATGGTTTCGTTTCCCTGTACTTTTGGTACTAATCTTTGCTGATAAGACTGTTTTGTTGCCCAATAGTTCATTGCCATCACCTCCCTGCCTTCAGATTACATCGTCTTACAGCCCGGAATGTCATCAAGTCCATGGCACCGTTGGTAATTAGCATTGATAGTATTGCATTGTTGAGGTATGAAGACTGACGATGAAGGAGAAGTTGAAGACTCTCGTTTGAGGTGATATTAGCGGTGATACAAAACGCCTACACTTCCAGATACGGTTTACCGATTTACTAATTATAAAACTTGACACAAATTGACACAAATTGACACAATTTGACACAATTTGACACAATTTGACACAATTTGACACAATTTGACACAATTTGACACAATTTGACACAATTGCTCGCTGCAGCTGGCTTACGCCACCTACAGACACCGCTCCTCGAGCTTCATGTCGTTGTTGGGCTTGAGGCCAATGAGAGCTCGCATGAGGTTCTCGAGGGCAGCTCGCTGCTTGTTGAGACCGTTGACGGCGTCGTAGCCGGGCCGGGTCAGAGGGGCCTTGAGCCAGTACGACAGGAAGGAGAGCACGGAGTGGAACTTCTGGAAGTCGCCGTCCTCGCCCTTCTTCTTGTACGACACTCGGGACAGGAACTCGGCCATGATGACCAGATCGATGATCAGAGGGGTGGCCAGCAGCGAGTCCTCACACACGTTGTGGATGGAGATGGTGTTGTGGCCGCCCAGCATGAGCTCCGAGTGGTACTCGTCCATGGCGACCTTGGAGTCGCCGACGGCAGGCACGTACTTGATGACAATGCAGTGGTCCACGGACTTTCCGTTCTTGTCGTTGTACAGCAGCTGGTTGGACTCGATCATGTCGTCAATGACAGACGCCTTGGAGATCTCCTTGGACCGGAACTGCTGGGGAGCAGACAGGTTGAAGCCGTCGTTGTTTCCGAGATGGTTGTAGGAAGCCACCGACAGAGGCTTGATACCAGCGTCGACCAGGAACTGGGCCAGCACAGACTTGAGCTTGGTCTGGCCGGACTTGAAGTCGTCACCACCAATGTAGGCTCCCTCTCGCTCAGCAAGCTCGATACAGCCCGGAACAAAGGTGTTCTGAGGGGAACCGTTAATGTAGGGCACTCCCTCGAGAATGGAGGCGACGGCAAAGACGGTGGAGGGGGCAATCTCGTCGTGGGACTCCTTGATGGACTTGAGGAGGTTGTCGGCGGTGTCGTTGACGCCGTCAATCAGCTGGGCGTATCGCTCCGTGTTGGCGGTCCACAGCACAATCACCTTGTCGAGTCCGTTCTTCTCCTTGAACTCCCGGATGTCCTTTCGGATGTGCTCGACGTGGGCCCACTTGTCGGAGCCCTCGATGACGTTGTCGGCCCGCTCGCCCTGGTTGGCGGCAATGAAGTCGGGGTAGTAGACGGACTTGAGGGGAGTGATGGGCTGCAGGTGCTTGGCAACCTGACGCTGCAGATCGTACTCCAGCACCTTGGCTCGCTTCATGGCGTCCGACAGGTTGAGGGACGAGATATCCCAGCCGCCAATGACAAAGTCGTTGGGGTGCAGCATGGGCAGAACCTCGGAGAAGGGCGCGTAGACGTCCTTGCCGTCCTTGTCGACACCGAGCTTGATGGTGGAAGCCTGGGTGACGGAGCCAAAGTAGTTGGGCTCAATCTCGCCGTTCTTGGTGTTGAACTTGATGTTGTGGCGGTTGGCAGCAACAGCGGCGGTCAGAGTGGTTCCGTTGTTGCCTCCAAGGCCAACCAGCATCAGACCGGTCTTGGGGACGGTGAGATCGACCTTGAACTCGTAGTCGGTGGCCGTGGGGGTCACCTCGTACTTGCCGTCGGCGGACTTGGACACGGTGGCATTGTCGTACGTGTAGGTGGAGTACAGAGCGCCGTCCTTGATCTGGGTTCGATCAGTGTTGACATGAACGGAGGTGATTCCGGACTTGACGGAGCCGGGGTTGCCGGCAATGGTATCAGCAGAGGGGGACATGTTGATGGGTAAAAGTTGAGTTGATTTCGTTTCTTTTGCACGTAGTGAATTAGTACACTATTATTATCTCACCCGAACCGGAAGCAGGAGAAGAACGAGAAGACTGGAAGGGGTGGTGTGCGGAACCGAGAAGATTGGCAAACACTTTGGTAGCTGTAGAGGATCTGCTAAGGGAAAATCTCTTAACAGAAAAAAGGCGACTGAAAATGTTGGTGGTTTAGAGAGGGGGATCTTAACACATGTATATATACTCGGGATGAGTGATAGGGTTTAGGTTGTGCAGTGGTGTATGTGAGTAAGGGGGGAAGAAGGGGGGTACTGGTCAGCACCCGCAAAAGTCGGGTTTTTGCAGATTTAAGACCAGTAATCAAGTAATGACGCCCGAATACATCGATTTCTCGGTTTTCAGAGCGCCAGTACCCCCACATCATCTTCCAGAGCCTCCCCCCAAGATTGCTATAAACCCCTCCATGCCATATCTTTATCCAACTCTAATGACAACCAATTGCACTCCTGCATGTTTTCGACGTGGCTCGATAACGTGAAAGGGGTGACCCTACGGTAGGAGTAGACTGTGTTTGAGGCCGAGTACAGGATTCCAGTTTGGTCACGTGATTTGAGCCACATGAGTCACATGACTGCTCTATGTCCATCTTTCCGTCCAGCTCACCACAACCCAATCTACTTGTACTGACTGCCCTCCTCCATGGCCAACCTCCTTTGAATATCGCTCAAAGCAGACGCATCCCGTCCTGTTGGGCTCAACGGCAGGGTAAGTTTACTCCCCATGGGACGTGATAAACTTAGTCTGAGGGGGGGGTATGGAGATGTGATGGTCGGTGTTGTGCGATACGATACTGTGTGTCATTCCAGTCGTGTTTGATCGACTCTACTTGTCCTGGCATGTGATTACTGTAGGTGGTCCCTTATTCTATACACCCCCAACTATAGTTAATCACCATACTTCTATCGTACCATACCCCAGACTAAATGAGACATGTCTATTTTGAAAAGTGTCAAAGAATTTTTTCATTTTCCACCTACACTTTTCGCTTTCGCTTGTGTAGCCGTCACTATCCAACGCCGTGAACTCACTCTGATTGGCCGTCCAGCCCGGGAAATTATCGCCCGACTTAAACCCGCAGGGTGCAGCTTCAAGCCGATCATGCAGGTGGAGCGTGGAGCAGGGGCTGAGCGAGAGGCGAGTGAGGCGAATGGGTGTGAACTTGAGACGAGCAAAATGAACGGAAATCGTTTGAGCCGTTTTAACGAGCTTGAGGTGCCCACGAGCAAGATCTGGTACTGTACTCGTACTTTGGATGCCGTTAGAACAGTACAGCGGTTGCCAGGTCCCTCTGACACCTCCCTTTCCCTCCTTGTCTACCTATGGATTGCTGTCAATGCTAAGTACGAGTGCAAGTAGCCGAGTGCCGTTTACTGGAGGTGTATTAGGGAGTATAGGAAAGATCTACGGCAGTTGGAAGGACAGACACGGCTCATTGCAGCTTACGTCAGCTTCGGTTACGGGTACTTCGGCCACATGTTGTACTGCATTTTCCTCTACCTCGGCAGACCCGGGTATCTGAACCAAGATTAACGCACAACCAGACACGTCTGTGAGGCACGCCTGTCGAGCATATTGGCATTGGAGTTTGGTTGGTGGTGGTTGGAGTGGGGCTGGTAAGTTGAAATTTGAGGGGATTTTGGGGCTGAAAATTATATGGTTGGATTGAGCGCACTCTGTTGACTCTGATGGTGCTATTATTTTTCCAAAAAGGCCACTAACGGCCACTTTTGGCAACCTGACTGTTCCAGCTTAACTCCTCCACTGAACTCATGCTTCCGACACTTTGCTTCAACCACTTGGGGCAAACAACACACGGAACAATGAAGACGATTACTGCAAGCGGTTCTACAAATTTGGAAGCCGTCTGTTTAGAGGGTGGTCGTGTTGCTCATCACGTGACGTAGCTACACTGCCACAATTTCCAGAAATTAAAATTCAGCCAGACCGAGACAGTGGGGCGGGGTGGCTCGTTTCACATTTGAGTATTGTACGAGAAAAAGAGTGGTTATCGCGCCGTATTTTGCGGCAGGTGAGTTTGAACAGATGGGGAGGTCAGAATAGATGGAAGAGGACTGGAGATCAGGAATAAATCGGGTTGAGTGATACGATACGATGCTGTACTACGATACCATGCTATATTGTACTGGTATATACGAGTACAGTACGAGTTATGGTACACTCGCTTTTACTCGCTCCTACTCGTTAATGTGGTCCAGACAAGGACACTCTAAGACGCTAATGCGGATGAAATAGTTTAGTCTGGAATTTGACATTTGCAGAGTAAAAAAGTTGGCCTGATTGTTGTGGACAGTGTGGGAGATGACACGCCGTCTTAATGCTGTTTTTTGAGCCCGTCTTATTACGCTCATTGAATCGATCTCATTACCCACAAAATTGCACACACCAATTTCACGTCGTCTTAATGCATGAGTGGGTTGTATATAGGAAGTGTCTTGTCTTAAAGCTGTTTTTGAGCCCGTCTTATTACGATACTGCAGCCCTTCAAACTCATTCCCGCTCACTGACGATCATGTAACCATGACCAGGTATAGACATAAGCAGCCAGCTAAAACGAGCTTGGCGAGCTTGAGGACGCTCAAACTCAGCCTTGAGAGCCCTCAATACCCAGTTGGTCAAGTACTCGCTTCGCTCCTACTTGATCCCAGTCGCCACTTATTATCTCCTTGACCAGGTGTCATTTCAGCGTAGCAGCCGTCAAACGAAAAAGAGAGTCAAAGTATGATAATCACCAAGGTTAGATAGCAAGGGTAGGAGGGAGGGTGGTGGTGATTTGGTCGAGTAGCAAGAATTGCCCAGCTCCACCGAGAGCATCTATTCGACACTTTTCTTTTCAAGTTGCATCCCTAAATCTCTCTCTCAATACTCGTACTCCATACTCGTACTCGTACCCCCCCCTCACTTTAAGTTGAGTTACCCGGCCGAGCTCTCTCCACGAAGCTCATTTACGGGGTACATGTACTGTTCTGAGGCAATGCAATGTATGGAGATAATGGGAGGGGAGGAAAGACGGTCAGTAAGTGAGTTGGGTCGGTCACGTGACCGAGTGCCCCAATATCTGTGTAATTCAACCAGCCCCATTTCCCTGCATAATATCGTCTCCCCTCCTGTCTCACGGGTCTTGCGCTATCTCTTCCTGTACACACTTCTCTCCTCCTAACCTTGTTTCCATTCAGAGACCTATCGCGAAGACTGTACTTTGACACGAGACATAGGAGGCACGAGATAGCGAGTAACTGACCAGGCCAGATACAGATACACACAAACACAACGAGCAGCAGCACACAGATACGGACCAGACACAAACACAACAGACACAAACACAAACACAACCAACCACACAAACACACCACTTCAACACCCCCCCCCAGGCTTCAACATGTCACTATCTATCCCCCTCACCACATCGGGCCCGTCACTGCCGCCCTCGCCACCACAAAACATGTCTGCGCTGGCAGCCGCGTGTGCCGAAGACTCCGGCAAGTCGCGAGCGGGTTCCCCAGCCTCCGTCTGTCCAAACTCCCCGCCCACCCCGCCGTTCAAGGAAGTTTCTTGTCGCGACATGAACGATGGAGTGGAGGATATGGATGTGGATTTGATGGAGAGAGAGGCCCCCCACAATCCTCAGACCGCCCCCCCAACTCCAGCCGTCACTGACGCGGTGTTGTCCCTCCCTTCACCCCCACTACGAAAGTCCCCTTTGGTGGACTCCACAAACTGGTCAATCCTCAGCCACTCCCCACCCGTCCTCGGAGTCGACACAAAGACGCTCGTCGACGCCATCGACTTCCACTACTCGTCGCGACTCCCCCGCGTGGACAAAATGTTCCCCTGGCTCCACGGGCTGCACCCCAACAACGTCAACCAGCGCACGTTTCTGCACCCCAACCGACGCGTCAACAAGGAGTTCACCACCGAGTTCATCCCCAACAACTCGTCGTTCCCCGTGTCGCAGGCCCCCGGCGGGTCCACGCCGCTGCCGTCGCACAAAGACGTGCCCTCCGACGTCCGGGGACTCATTGTCGTCAAGGCCAACCGACGGCAGGTCGCGGCCAACACGCCCGTGCAGTACAACGGGTTTGGCCACGCCATGAAGGGCGAGACGCTCCGGGAAGCGCGCCACTCGGGCTCCATCATCGGCACCATCTTCCTGGAGGACTTTCTGGAGGGCGACGCGGAAACGGAGCAGTTTGCCGACCGCTTCAAGTTTCTGGACGCGCCCGAGGGAATCTCGCTGCGCAAGTTCCAGATCCAGGTCGCCAAGTGGGCCGTCATCTCGGATATTGTGCTGTACGACTCTGCCGAGGGCCTCACTCCGAGACTGCTCAAGCTGGCCGAGATTGTGTCGGGAGCCCAGCGGCGGTTTGCGGCCGAAAACGACAAGCTGGCCCAGGTCTACCGCACGTTTGTGTTCACGGACTCGATCAGCCAGCTGGAGCAGCAGGCCCCGCACACCGTCACCATGTCGCACAGCCTGTCGCCCGACGAGATTGACGAGCAGCGGCTGAAAAACTGGGACGCCAACCTGCTGTTCCACGAGCGCGTCGAGATCTCGATGATGTCCACCGCCACTCCGATTGCGTGTGATGTTTGGCTCGGAAACACCACCGACTTTGACGCGTACACGGCGTCTTTGTCGGCCGCCAAACAGGCCAAGCAGGCCCAAAAACACCATGGCGACATTGATGCGGCCGCAGTCAAGGCTCCCGCAAACTGGGTCACCATTATTGACTGCCAGGAGAATGCGCGGCTGGTTCCGCTGGCGGTTTTGGACCAGTACATTCGCGAGGCCGAGGCGTGCATTCTGGACCCTTCTCGACGACTTTCTCCTCTTCAACTCGGTTTCCCGTCGTCCGGATCGATCCCGATTCAGGCCCTGACGCCCGAAAACGTCTACTCCATCGTCAACGTGTGCAAGCTCATCTACCTGCGGTCGAAATGCACCTATGGAGGCAAACCGGCGGCGTCCCTCGTGTTTTGCAACGACGGGTACACGGAGACGTCGCTTCTGGCGCTCATTTTCCTCATGTACTCGACGGGATGTCGGGCGCCCCAGGCGTGGGTCGACTTGCATGTGCAGTACAAACGGCCCTTCTTTTGCTTCCCCATTGACGTGACGGTGGCTTCGGCGCTCCAGACGGCGCTGCACAAGTTCTCGCCGGCCCTGAATGACAAGCTGTCGTCGGGAGCAGAATACACGGGCATGCCGCCAAACCTCATGTTCCTGTCTGACGAGGAGGAGGGTGGTGCTGTGCGACACGAGGACTCGTGGTTCAGCCACTTTGACGGCTCCGTGCCGTCCCGGATCCTGCCGCACCTGTATCTGGGCTCCTTGGACCACGCCTCGAACCACGGGCTGATCCAGAAGCTCGGCATCAAGCGGATTCTGTCTGTGGGCGAACCCGTGCCCTGGGCCATGGCCGAGGACGCGGACGAGGACACGGAGATTGATCTGGAGGAGGAGGCGCGCAAGGTGGCTCATGATCCGGATCTCGTCAAACTCGTGCGACAGACGCAGGAGCGACGCGAGGCCCGCAAGCATCTCTCGCGGGTGCTGTACGTGTCCAACATCCAGGATGACGGCATTGACGAGATCACGGACTCGCTGGCGCAGTGTCTGGACTTTCTGGACGAGGGATACCGGCTCGGCGAAATGACGTTGGTACACTGTCGAGTTGGCGTGTCCCGATCGGCCACGGTTTGCATTGCCGAGGTCATGAAGCGGCTGGGCGTGGGGCTGCCCCGGGCCTATCTGTTTGTGCGGGTCCGTCGGCTCAACGTCATCATCCAGCCGAATCTAAGGCTCATGTACGAGCTGGTCAAGTGGGAGGAGCGGCATCGAGACCAGGGCGAGGGCTGGCTGCGAGAAGTCGACTGGCACATTCTCTGCCGTGAGATTGCCAACATGAATCGGGTTTATATTCCTGAATAGGGGGGAGGTGGTCCTGGGTACAGTAGGAGAGGAGATCACTATGTTGGTCCCGAGTGATGGGGATCATCATGATGGTCCCTAGTACCGGTAATGCAGAAGGGTGTCATATGGACAGGAAAGAGACGCAGTTTTGAGATTGGATTTGTTATTTTGTTTGATTATTTATAGGGAATGGCGTTAATAAACAGAGAGTAATTCATGTGGTAGTAAAGGGGAGATCAGGAACTGATCAGAAACAGCACATTGTTCTATATTCGTATACAAACAGTACGGTCTGGGAAACATCTTGGCAAGGTTGTTTTGGGCAACAAAATCTGTCAAAACTTCAGATTTTGGTACTACAGGAAGTCGATAAAACGATGTTGTAAGAAGCAGAAGAGTCCTCTAAAACGGATGCTCTGTTTTGATCACCTCGTCATCATAATAAGTTGTGAGCTAACTGTCCTTCAAACATCTGAAAACGACCTTGCCAATTCTGTTAACTCACTGTACCGGTACTGCTAGAATGGGCGGTCGATTCTGAATCCAACGAAAGACTCTCCATCAAAATCCGCCCGTTCATTCAGACTCCGGAGACTCCTGAATTCGTGACTACATTGTCTGATCAGCAAGATAAACGAACAAGCTGAGACGACGGAACATTGTCTGCCATCAAGCTGAATCGTTGTGACGCATTTCGAACACTCGCGGAATCTCAGTAGACCCAAGCAAGTGACGTCTTGGCTGAGTCGCTGAAGTGTTGAGTGGAAGGGTGTGTATCGACTGAGTGAGAAATGGGACAGTGTAGTGATGAGTGGGAGGGTGTGTTCTTCATTGGGGATGGAAGAACGCGTTTATCCATGTGGCTGTACACTTATTCATTGTGGATGTTTCTAAGGGACTTTTGCCTGTTCCTTGCCTTCCGTAGTACGAGTAGTTAGTGTCTGCTGGTATATGGATACAGTGTGTACCCGTGATTCAATGTGTAGTTCTCTAGAGATGTCAATTTGGATGAAGTTGTGTTTTAATTGGTACCAAAATGATCAGAAAAACTCAGGCTACGTAACATTGTAGCTCTTTCAGCTGTAGGATGATTGCAGCATTCTGTAGACATCTCCAAAGGCCAGGAACAACATGCGATTCTTGGCATCCACATTGATGTCGAGATTCCATCTTTACGTCTGAACGTGACAGCACTTTTGATGCAACTCTGGAGATATATAGAGGTGTCTTTCTTCCGTTTTGTCTGATCACGACAGGCTCACTTTTATTAGCAATGACTGCTACTATATACACTCCATGCCCGTTCAGCGACTTCGTGTAATAGTATGTACAAGTACACTGAAAACAAGGTCTGCACCACGGTTGAAAGAGAACAGTCTCAAGCGCTTGATGACAAGTCTGAGGGTATGATGACAAGTCTGTAATATATATACAAATATGCTGAAATTATAGCCAGAATACAGTCAGATAGTAACAGACGCTCCAGTTTGTTATTGCTGGTCTTTCAAAAACAGCAGTCTACTGTAGCTCATCTTCTCTCGTCTTTCCCTCAAGGGCCTTTTGGTGGTTCAGAACTTGACTAATCCACTTCCAGGGCAATCACTCGGTCACCACGTAGTCTTTGTCACAGACGCTGTTCAATCTGTTCACCACTCTCCAGCCTTGTACAACGGCGTCTCTCGAGAGTATTGACATTGAGGTTTTTGTTAAGACACTGTACCGTCAGTCATGAACATGAATCGCTCAGCAAGCCAAAATGGAACAATTTTTTCCTCACAACCAATTTCTTGTGAATCAAACACCGCCGACTAGTCGCTTCGTGTTTCTCACAATGCACCCTCCACTTTTCCTTACAGTCGAGACGCGTCTGCACGAAAAGTTTGACGCGTAACTCATTAACACCACACCTACAGTATGTTAAACGACGACCTTCTTCTCTTGATTTTCCGCGAAAACAGTCTCGAAATCTGCGTCGCGCTCAGCAACACGTGTTCCTCGGCCCGTTTGCTCTGGAAGGCCCTGGATGAGACTCTGGTGCGCAAAAAGGTGCTGGAACGTGTTCCGTGGTTCCAGCTCGACAATGGGTTCACTTCCTGGACCCAGTGTGCCAGTGTGCTCGTGAAACGGACCTCAAAGCCGCTCGATAAGTTCCACAAAAACCTCTATCTTCTCAGAAGCATCGAACCCGTTTTCCACATTTGCTCCAACAAGACCAGGGTGGACGATATGGTTGACATGACCCATGATGAGCAGTTCCGTCGAGACCTCAAGCCCATGTTTGACGTCACATACAAAGGTGGAGGCTACGGATACAAATCTCCCTACAAGGACGTAATCCAGGGAACCACCATGATTGGCAACAATATGGAGATTGATATCCGAACCATGGTGCTGAAGAGAGCTCGACAGGTGCGACTGAAGGAAGAGAAAATGCAGCATCCAGAGTACTCCACCGTTGCAGTCTCGCCTTCTGGAGTCAGAGTTCGAGTCGTCCACTCAGAAACGGTCTTCATCACGGTCGTTGACGAAAACGACAACCTCCTCCATGTTCGGTACTTTCTCAGGAGCCAACATGACCGTGCCGGTAGTTTTCATTGGGGATGGTGCCAATCTCGAGATTTGCTCGTGCACAAAGCCTCGCACGCTAAAGACGAAGACGGCACGATTGTTGTCTCTGTAGCAACAGACAGACCCGTCTTTTTGCCCGCGAGCTCCGGAGTCAGAGGACTAGTGAACCTGCTTCCGGGTTCCGCAGGAGCTTTAGTCATGAGACAAGTGGAGGGCAGGATTGAGGACTCGTATCTGGCCTATGTGGAGCCTGAAGCAAGCCTCCCGCACGTCTATCTCTTCTCGATTCCCTATCGCAACGACCAGTCCTGTTTTCGCTACGAGAATTCCGGAGTCAAGTTCTTCGTCAGCTACGGAGGCTACTTCTTCTTCTACTTTGAGGGCCGTTTTGTGCGTCTGTGGATCGATCTCGGCGTCACAGCTCCTCTGGACAACTGTCTGGGAGACTTCAATCTGTTCAACTACGGCTATCAACGTGCTTTGGTGGTGTGGGATCAGACCTTTCCTACCATCGGCACCTTCTGCATGCAGAATATGGAGCGAGTGAGACACGATATCGGTCAAAATGGACCCTGGGTTACCGTGGGAGACGCAGACGGTAAATGTGTGGGCAATCTGGTGACTGGAGAAACCATTTTTTCCCTCGAACTGTCGTACAAAGAGATTGTAGTGCCATTCTTGGATCACGACTGTCTCAAGTTTGCTGCTCTTAATGGACGTGTTCGACGAGAGCTGGAGTCTCAGATGTTCAAAGACGATCCCGGTGAAAGGGACATGACTTATTGCATCGAAGAGTTGCGACGGACAGGAGATCTCAAACACACTCAACGTTCCCGAAGCTATCTCGAAACCAATGTGCAAGACCAGCCTCGAAGATACAGCGAGAAGAAACGCAAGCCCGGAAGCGAGTTCAGTTACTTGCCCAAAGACTGCAAGTTTGACCAGAAACCGGTTCGCATGCAGAGAATTGGAGACGAGATTGTCGAGCCTTACCGGCGAAGAAACCCGCCCCCGCTCAACAGCAGAACTATCGTCGACTATGGCGTCTTCAAGGGTGAAGTGAACAGAAAGACGGACTCAAGAGGATACTGCAACGGCTGGTATTGCTTGGGCCATGGAGATGAAAGACAGTCGACAGAGAGACGAGATCTTAGAACTGCTCTGGGGTGTTGGCCCCAAACCTTTTGTGGGGACATTCCGGAGTATGAGTGATGAACGTGGTACAAGCAACGAGGCGATTTCTGGTCTTACTTCAAGTACAATACGATAATAAATCCAGACAACATCCTCTTCTGATGCTTACGGCGTTATGTGTATTCAGATACAGTGCAATTTTCTGCAGATTCACTTGCATCAGGTTATGGCCTTCATCGATAACCCATCATTGATGCGTTGGCACAGTCAAATAATGACGGTCATCTCAGTGTATCGATGATGAAGTTTCAAAATGTTGGACTGTCTCTAAAAACCAGATTGATGAAGACGAACTGATATCCATTATACATTACAGATTTCGATACGCAGATTTCGATACGCAGCTTGCCGCTGCTTCTGATGGTAAAGGTCTTCGGCTACTTGGACAGTAAAATACTGTGATGATTCACTCGTGCTGAATCAGGCATTGGTCTTCCACAATTGTGCCACCTGCCTCTACAATCAAATTCATGAATCATTCTAATTCAACATATAATGCCATTGTTTTGTCTGCCCGGGAGCTTTGGCCCACCATGCAGGTTGAGGATCTCAGGGGGGGCTCGGAAACACGCAAGATGAGCTACAACTACCGGAAAAATTACGGTACTGTACTACAAGAACGACTTCCAGCCCCAGACCTGTGCAGCGGGCCAGCAGCAGCAGGGCGGCTTCTACCAGGTTGACCGAATTCATTCACCCAGGTCAAGGTAATTCCGTTCAGCAAACATTCGCACCGCTCTTACACTAGTCCGAACCCGTCGTCAGCTCTACCTTCTGAACAAGTAGGTGCAGCACTCGCGCTGTACAGTGCTGTAACTCGCACCTGGATCACATCCGTGCCATCCAGAGTCGTCTGGGGCCATTGAGTTGCTGGAGGAGTGAACTGCAGAGCAAACGTGACTGAGTACAAGGAGCGTCTCAAGAGTGTGAATCAGTGAACCGATGAACAAGAGCGGTGCGACGAAAGCGAGCAGTCTTCAAAGCCGTGTCTGTGCTGGTCATCTCCTTCCTGGTTCTCTTTGTGGCTACGATGTGGGGTGGCTTGGATAAGGGTCTGAAGCCGGGATTCAAAAGGCCAAAGGAGGTATCGTACCAGGTACTGTGACACTGTCGAAGCAGACAGTTTGACAACGTGTTTCAGTGCCTGGGCGACTTTGACTTGAAGGAACTGTAGGTATGATTAAGGATGTATTCATTCAATGACTTGATAAGTAAGGTATGGAAGGGCTGTCTCCCACTATGTGTGACCCCATCAAGCCCATTCCTGTAGCTACAGTAGTGTCGTTGCGACAAGATTTGGAAACAGCATCGCCCACACTGAAAGGAAATGCTGCAAAGGCTTTGGAGCTGTTGAAGAAGCCGGTGGCATTGAAGTGTCATTCTTGGTGTCTGCAAACGAAATGCAGATATCTGAACCTGTCCTATCGCGTACACCTCCAGAGTGCAGTATATACAGTAATTACAGTGTGTACCATTCACTACTCATGATCGTAGTCGCATTCTCGTTCGTAGCAATCTCGTTCGTAGCAATCTCGTTCGTAGCACTCTATCATCTACTCTCCCATCGTTTGTGGCACTCTACAAGTAGTCTCTACTCGCAATCTCGTTCGCAGTTCGTGCTTCGCACTCACCACTCCCTATTCACCACTCCCTATTCTCTACTCGCTCACCACTCTAATCCCTGGACCCCTGTCCTCTTCTATGTATTATATCAGGTAGAGTACATACAAATACATGATTGTCTGCGGTGACCTGCTGTACACGCTGTACAAGATCCCGCCTGTGTTGGGGGGCGGCTTTGACGGTTCATGTTGAAACCGCCCATTCCATCGTTAATCCCACTTTCAGCTCTTTCACTGGACACTCCCTCTGGACACCTCTCTGGACGCTCCCTTAGAACACTCCCAAAACCTCTCCCTCACAATAGACTATGAGTGGGGGTTTATAAGAGAAGCACCCCTAAAGAACACCTCCTCACAATAGAGTATGAGTAGGCTGTGCACAAAAGATCCATCCAATGAACACACTCTTAAAATGAGGTATGAATCCATGTGCATGAGAAACACAACCAATGAGCACCCCCTCACAAGAGTATGAGTAGAGTTATAAAAAGAACATATCCAATGAATGCACGAGGAAATCAATGAATCCACTCGCTTCGCTCATGGATTCATTCGCATCTAATGAACACACTCGCTTCGCTCGTGTATTCATCAGATTGCATTCCTCCTGGTCATATTATCAAACCGCGAAAACGTATAACCAATAAACGGCAGCTCACTGGACCGGTCCGATCTTGAGCTCTGCTGAGGATACTCCGACACATCTCCCAATTCATCCGTAGGAAAATAACTGGTATCGGTGATACTACTCAGTTTCGGCACAAACGGCGCGTTGAACTCACGAATCGACGACCAATCAACGCCACGGAAAAACGGATGAGATTTGATCTCGTTGGCGCCTCCAATTCGCCCCAGACGGTTTTCGGACGACGTTAGCAGCCGTCTGATGAGATCCTCGGACTCCGGCGAAAGATGCACATCATCCGGAAACTGCAGCGTCTCGCGCCAGTTGATGATCTTGTGGTACGTCTCGCGGGGCTGCTCGGAGCAGAACGGCGGCCAGCCCACCAGACACTCGAACATGATGGCGCCCAGCGACCACCAGTCGCACTCCTGGCCGTAGCCCTGGTGCACGAAAATCTCCGGCGCAATGTAGTCCGGCGTGCCGACGGTGGAGTAGGCCATGAGCCGCCGGTTTTTTCGCCACGTGGAGATTTGCTGCCGCATCGTCAGATGGATCGAGTCGTAGGTTGACTGACGGTTGTTAGTACTCTGAGGAGGACCCATCTGAGTAGCAGGGTTGGAAGACGTTCCATCCTTCAGCTTCTTCCAGTACGCCGACGAGTGGGTCTTGTGGAAGCCCGTGGAGAGCCCGAAATCGGACAGCTTGATGTGGCCCGTCTTGTCGATCAAGATGTTGTCGGGCTTGATGTCTCTGTGGATGAAGCCCAGCTTGTGGATCGCCTCAATCGCCAGCACGCACTCGGCAATGTAGAACCGAGTGATATCTTCGCTGAACACGTCATACTTGATGAGCATGGTCATGAGATCGCCTCCGGGAAGGAACTCCATGATCAGGTACAAATACAAGTCGTCCTGGAACGAAAAGTACAGCGACACGATCCACGGCGAGTCCGAGTCCGCCAGCACGTCCCGCTCGGCCTTGACGTGCGCCCACTGCTCCTTCATGTCCATCTCCTTCTTGAGCATCGTCTTCATGGCGTAGATTTTGCCATTGTCGCGCTTCTGCACCAGCCGCACCTCGCCAAACGCGCCCTTGCCAATCACCTTGACCGTCACAAAGTCCTCCAGCGCCATCCGCGTCCGCCGCATCCGCAGGTACGCCGTTTCCTTCTTGCCGTAGTTGGTGAGCACCCGGTTGCGTCGTTCCTCTGACGTGGCCTGTTCCACCGACGCCTCCGCCGCCGACCGACGTTGGTGGCGCTCGATTGCGTGCTGCACAATGCCCTTGTAGTAGATGCTGATGACCTGGGTGGTGTTGTGGGCGCGATCACGGGCGTTCTTGGACAGCAGATCCGGCCGTGGCGTGAAGTTGACGTAGTCGTTGGGTTGTTGCTGACTCATCTGGTGTTGTTGGTACTGTTGCTGTTGCTGCTGCTGCTGACTCATCTGATGCTGCTGAGTGTACTGCTGCTGCTGGGTGAACTGCTGCTGCTGGTCGAGCGACGTGTTGCTCTGGTTGGTGTTCTGCTGGTACAGCCCTGATGGAGGCGGCATGAGATTGTGAGGCTGCTGCGACCCGTATCCGGGCTGACTCTGGCCGGGCGTCTGGCCGGGGGTCTGGCCGGGGGTCTGGCCAGGAGTCCATTTGTCTGTCATTGGTTTTGTGTCGTGTGGTGCTGTGATCAAGATGCAACAGTCTGTACGTCAGGGTGTGCGTAAAAGGGGTTGGGTTAGGTGACGTGGAATTATGCAGGAGAAAAGGTTATCCTGGGCGAAGAAGGAGATGCTGGAGGGTAGGGGGGAGGTTGGGGCGGTGACAAGACTATAAAGAGCAGCCGCGGCTTTGTGTCCGTACGCACGCAGCAACCGGGCTTTTTTTTGCGCCCAAATTCCAGCCCCAAACGTGTATTATCGGATCAAGTCAGATGGTGACCTCGAATGAGGCACATCCTTTCGGACAGCGATCAGAGTTGTTTGAAGAGACGTGCGGTTGGCTATAGAGGTGTCACTGAAGGGCCGTCATGTCGAGTTCCATGTCGAGTCACATGACCAGATTTTTTATTCGGTTTTTTTCCAATCTTCCTGATTTCCCTGATTTCCCGTTTTAGTTGTACAATAACCACCCACACAAATCTCCCACTCCACGGTCATATTATTTGGCCCAAATACAGCCCCAAAATAGAACCGTATTAACAGAACACAGCTCAAAAAAGAACCAGTATCAACAGAATACAGCTCAAAAGTATCAACAGAACACCTGCCTCAACACCTCGCAAATACACATAATCGCCAACACCCCTGCAACGTGCTCCGTTTTACGCGACCGTTTTACGTGGCTGATAATAACTGGCGTCGATCTGCGCGTGCGTACAGCTGCTGGAAAACGCGCTAGAGCGGAACGATGGCTACAGGCGTGTTAGAGAGAATCGGAGACTTGTAGGAGAATCAGGGGAGTGCGGGGAGTGTTCAGGTAAATTTTGGCTGGTTTAGGAGTGGTATTCGAGGAGTAGGGGGCTATCGACTGCACGAGTAATCGTTAGCCCTCCAATAAAATATCGGAAAATGATGGCATGGAAAAAAACTCGTAAATGTGGCAGACCTACAAGAAGGGGTATCCCAACTCCGGTTGGGTTATCAGTCAGCCTCCAATGTGCGTGTGTTTGTCTCGTGACGTTTCCTGTGACAAGACTATGAATGCAAGTACACCACCACACTCGTCGAAAAATGTAGCAATCCTGACGCTCGTTATATCATTGCACTCGTCTAGCCCTGAGCATTCTATATCTGCGCTTTGTTTTCGTTTCCGTCTATTCGCGTACTGTCAGTCATATTCTCGTCTCACCCACTTACCTAATTATAAGTATCGTCCAAGTACATCATACTCGTCTAAAATTGTATCAACCCAGACGTCCATTATATCATTGCACTCGCCTGGCCCTCAGTATTCCATATCTGCCCTTTGTTTTCGTTTCCGTCTATTCGCGTACTTTCAGTCATATTTTCGTCTCACTTATACCTACACCTTTAACATCATGCTACAAGTACAAGTATTGAACTCTTGCTTAAACCAATCACTTGTCATAATCTCATTACCAGGCTGTCTTCAACCCCACATCTCATCTTAGTCATCACCCTCCTCCTCAATAAATACTAACTGGCCTTGTCAATCTCCTCGAGCCGGGCCAGCACGACCTTTTTGCTGGTCTCCTCCAGCTCTCCAGCCAGAAAAACCTCGTCGAGAATCGCGTACACCTTGTAGAAGTTGAAGACGAGATCCAGCTCGCACACGTTGCCGAAAAACGTGTCCAGCACCTCCACAAACAGATGGATGGCCTCGAGATAGAAGAGCTCGTTGTCGGACTCGTCCACGACAATGCAAAAGAAGAGCCCGGCGTAGCGTCGGTAGATGACCTTGTAGTTGCCGAGCTCCACAAAGTTGCTTTGGTATCGTTGGTCTCGAGCAGCTACCAGCCGATGCACCTCTCCCATGAGTTTGATTTTTTCCGAGTCCTGAGTTAGCCGTGAAAAGAGGAGGTGTGCGAAAGAAAAGTATACCAATGCGTTCGCCTGATCAAGACGGTTCCATTGAAACTGGTTTCATCCAAATCGGAGCACTCCCCGTCGAGATAACCTGAAACTCCGCATTCCCCTCCCCCCTCCTCCTTACTCACCGAATACGCATTGTACCACTTGGCCAACCGCGTTTTGCCCTGTCGATTCTGCACCAAAATGTACTGTAGCACCATTCTGAGCGTCTGTGTCGCGAGTCGTCGAGGTGGAGGTCTGGACGTGTCGCGAAGTGACGGTCAAGTGCAGCCCAGGTATGCATGAGGTAATTACAGGGGTGCTTAGTCATGAGGGGGGGGAATGGGAGGGGGGATATAAGTCACGTGACGAACAGGAAGAGTGAGCTAGCAGATCTGGTGGGTTTTTTCTGTTTCTGGAGTTCTAAATGTGGTTTTTTAATCAACTACCGGTGCTTGTACGATTCCCGACTGATCCTGCATGGGCACGTGAGTCGGATTTGGGGAAACGTGTTTGGAGGTGTTGGAGAGGTGGTGGAGATGTGACATTTTGAGAGGGGGGTATTTGTGGGCTGTGGAGTTGATTTTCGTTGTTTCTTTTCGTTTCGGAGTATTTCTGGTGGAATGGTATGGACTGTTGAAGCATCTGTTTAGGGTGTCTATATGGGAGAAGGTCTGGATGGTGAGAGTGAGAAAGTGCTCATAATTTAAATCAAGTCATAAGAGATGAGAAAAAGACGAAATGGGACTAGATTAACGCTCCCAGTTGATGCTTCTCCAACTCACTCCTCTTCTACCTCTCCTAATTGGATATCTTCACTGTCTGATCTCATGCATGTGGAGAACCTAACAACTCATTCCTGGAAGCTGCTGGGGCAATGAAAACGGGTATATAGGGTAATACAGCTATTTCGCGTCGAATGCACTTTTCAGATTATTGCCATGACTCTTTTTAGACGAGTTAGGGAGATGTTAAAATCTGACTATCATGTGGAAGACCCCTAAGATCACGATACGTTGCGAATCCGTCCAACAGACAGAGGAAGAGAAATAGGACCAAATCAACGACACTTTACTACTGGAACATGCCCACTGCAATTCCAACGGTATGCTCTGTATCTCAATACGTCGCCGGTCTAACATGTCCCCATGCACACTCCAACACGGAAGATGAAATATCCCGCCAAGTTTGTATGGCACAAATGGAATGTTATAGATCCATCAAACGCACCCCATCTCCATCTCCACTTTGATATATCCATCTTTGAGATTCCGTCACTTTTCGAGCATCTACACCCCGCGCAAAATTCTCGGCCAAAGTTGTCGGCAGAGATGTCGTTCCCACAGAACAACCCCTTAAAACGCAACCAATTAATTGCCTGAAAACCAACTTTAAGGGGGTTAGAGTTTGAAATACATGGATGATTTATTGGAAAACGGAGAATAAATTCATGAAAATTGCATATAATTGGAGATAAATGTGACGATATATTGGCGGATGTCTAGGAAGATGTCTGACTTTGGACATCAAGTGCTCACACAGCTAGAGCTCTACCAGCTCTCAATATCGTATGGTGAAGGGAAGTGTGCTCAACAGTCGAAGAATCAAGTTGGATCGTAAGGAGAGGTGATAAGGGTACAAGTAGTTCAGCAGTGTCTTTTTTGGGAGCTGAAGTTGCTCACGCTGGCTTTTTTGTTCGCTTGCTTGTGTGAGAGACTCTTTGTATGTGAGTATGTGAAGCAGGGGGGAGCGTGTGAGGAGAGACTGAGATGAGCTAAAAGTGGTTGTTCTCAATAGCCAAAGACTCACATTATCAGAGTGAGCCCTCGTAGTCTGTCTTCGTGCCACACAACTCTTTGTGCCACACAACTCTTTGTGCCACACAACTCTTCGTGCAACACAACTCTTGGTGCCACAACTCTTGGTGCCACAACTCTCTGGTTCTTCTCGAGTCGGGATACCGAGGCACGCACCACAGGACGAAGAACTAACATGAGGGTACAGTACCAGTAGTCAGCAGCAGATCTCTAACCTGACCCTCTGCTAGGGTTGACCTTGACGATATTCTCACTGAAGTACTGTACCACTTCATGGCGTTTAGGCTCCGCCTATAGTAGAGACGAGTACTCTTCAACTGGCTCCTTCAATTTGGTCAGTTAGACTGACAGCTACTGTACTGAACACCTTGGTGCCAACAATTGAGTAGAGAGTCGGCCACAACTTGAGATGGACAAGCAGAGGACCAGTTAATGGAAATTTAATAAGAGATAGGATATATTCAGGTCAGCAGAGCATTCTTGAGGTCAGTGCTGTAGGTCTTTCGCAACAGGAGCCCGATTATGGAGACTGTCAGAGACGGACACATTGTCAAGAAGTCAGCTTTAAGATGACCCCTGCAAACATGTCGTAGTCATTGTCACGCTGGGTGCATTTTCAATATATGAGCGCACAAGTACATCACTTGCACCAGTAGTCGCTGGCAGACGATTGCCGGTTAGTCAATATAGCAGCCTGTAGCTCATCTTATGTGAGACCCATCCACTTGAACTTCTGAGAGACTCAGACCAGAACTATAAGCTATAGGTATGCTGAGTGCTCGTTGCTCAGGATAACGATTACAATGCGCTGACCCAAGTGCACACATTGTGCTGGACGGCACACATAACCGACCATTTACACTCGAAGTGTGAGCGTAAGATGGCAACCGATACAGGTATGGTTAGTTTTATTCCCATGAATCTCACGTTGAGTCCTTCTACCATCCGCATCCATAGTCTGAACGTGGCGATGAGTAGGACTACAGGAGGACTACAGGATCTTACTGTACTACACTGACGAGGGCCAACTTATGAGAGACTCATGCAGTCGTGTACAAGTTTACAATCACAAGTTATAAGTCAACACACCTGTGATCTTTGCGCTCACATCGGATCAGCTCAAAACTCACATCTTGAACTCACAACAGAATTCTCTGTGCAACTTGTGGGTCCATTGATGTTGCCAATACCTTACCAGTGGAGATGGCTCTTTGCTCACTTGAACTTGTAGTCCATGAAAGCAAAGCCCACGGTTTCAACTCTGTCAGATCTGCTGATGGGCTCAGACCATGCTCACAAGCTATCTGACCGAGCTCAGAATTGAACTCTCAGTACGCTCAGACGACGGTACCGTACAAGATATGTCCACTTATGAGAGCCCAGGCTATATACATCTCACCGCATTTATTCATAGTCTGAGTCCACAGACATCTATAATCTGACCCCACACATATTCATAGTCATTGCCACACTGGTTACAGCTATGAGAGCTCAAGTTACACCTTATTAGTGGTATCATAGTCAGAGCGTAGCGATGACTACAACAACAAGTTCAACTAAGACGACTACAGATAGGTCTGCTGACAACATACAGCTTCTACAAGTACTGTACAGTAAGTTGACAGAATTGGCAAGGTCGTTTCCAGGGTTTGAAGGACATTTAGGCCGCAACTTGTTATGGCGATAGGTGAAGAGAATTATAGATTCCGATTCGCAAGACTCTTCTGCTTCTTATGAGATACTTATTTCGACCTATTGTAGTACTAAAATCTGCAGTTATGACAGGTTTTGTTGCCCATAACAACCTTGCCAATTATCCTCCCAGACTGTACCCCTTGCATTCGCAATCTTCGATACGCTCAGACTTGGGAGTTCAACATAGCTCTGAATATAATGAGAGCTCTGATTAGCTACAATATGAACGCTCTGACTGCACCTGGCTACAAGAAATTAGCCCACTTGAGTCATAGTCTGAGCTTAGCGATGACTACAAACTGAGAGCTCCGATTACACCTGGTTACAGTACATACGAGTAGTCCACTTGAAGTCATAGTCATCTACGCTCAGACTACGGAGTACAAGTACAGTCATCTGTACAAGATAGGGCCTCTGGGAGCTCAGATAACTTCAGACTTGAACTTTGAGTCATAGTCATCGCTACGCTCAGACTACGACTACAAGTTTAGTGGGTCCGCTGACTCGCTACGCTCTTCAGCTCAGCTCAGCTCAGACTACGACTACAGATGGGTCCGCTGATCTGATGTTCGCTGCGCTCACATCAGCTCAGCTCAGCTACCTGATACGCTGATGGCGACTACAGTATAAGATGGGTCCTCTGAGTTCGGATAACGTCAGCCTTCACCACTTGTATCCATGGTCTGAGCGCACTAAATACAGCACGACTATTTCCTCAAATGAAGCTCAGCTTACGTGCGTACCTCCACTTAAAGTCAGAGTCATCTTTACGATCAGACCACGATTACAGGATGGGGCCTTTGATGAGAGCAGAAGATACACGTTACTGTACTTGCACCCACAGCCATGCCACGCTACGTCTATAGAGTGAGAGCTCAGACTACATCTGGCTACAAGTAATTAGCCCACTTGTAGCAGACTAATTAGGACTTACTGTAAAGTACAGTCAGGAAGGTGAATTGGCAAGGTTGTTATGGACAACAAAACCTAACATAACTTCAGATTTTAGTACTGTACTACAAGAGGTCAATAAAATGATTTTGTAAGAAGCAGAAGAGTCTTGCGAATCGGAATCTATAACTTTTTTCACCTATCACCAAAATATTTTGTGGCCTAAATGTCCTTCAAACACCTGAAAACTTCATGGCCAATTCACCTTCCAGACTGTACCGCATACTGTAAAATCTAAGGTCTCTAATAAGAGCTCAGATAACATCAGGATGGGAGCTTAGATTATATATGCAATTACAAGGTACCGGTAGTCCACTTGAAGTCATACGCTCAGACTACGGCTAAAAGTTCGATAGGTGATTACGTACAACTCCTTCTACCACTTGAGTCATAGTCATCGCTACGCTCAGACTATGGCTACAGTTCAATAGGTCTGCTCGTCATCGCTACCCATGACAGCATCCCAACTGCTAGCTCAAGTAAACCTAAGTAAAGTTCCAACTGACGAAAAAGCAAGTTCGACATAAAATAATGATTATCTCGGTGAAAATGTATGACTGAGAGCCTGGGTTTTGAGCTATTGGTTTAGAATGCAGCAAAAATGTGCTGGAAAAAATACTTCTTTTGTCCCCAGCACGTCTGCAATACCGAAATAGGGACCCCCAGCGGAACCCCATGTCTCACTATTACCAACTAAAGTCACCAAGTAAGGTTATTTGCACTTGGCAGCGGTAATCAGACAGTCTCTATAACCAGATTGACTGGGCCGTTTTTGATGAAAAGTACATCAGTCTACTCGCCATGCGATCCTAATCTCAGCCCTACTGATCAAATTTCAATCCATGCAAAATCAGTAGAAATGCAGACTCTCGGAGGTCAAGCTATGGCTACAAGATCCTATCGTGGGCTCAAATTACACATCGCTTGCCACTTGTATCGTAGTCTTTGCTACTGCACGATGACTACGACTACGAATACAGATACAGTACAATATAGGTCTTTTAATGAGAGCTCAGATAACATCAGAATTGACCACTTGAAGACATACTAGTCTGAGCGTACACATGTGATGATGAGATCTCAGATGACATCAGACTTGATCGCCTGGTGTCCTTAGTCTCTGCTACGCTCAGACTTGGGAGTTCGGTATACTGTAGCTCAGAATATAAGGTGGGAGCTCTGAACACAATATGAACGCTCAGACCACATCTGGCTACAAGTTATTAGCCCACCAAAACTCATAGTCTTCTCTACGAAGACTACTGGTACGACTATAAGTCGACTACAGCTTCAACTTCAATAGGTCCACTGATGAGCTCAGATAACGTCAGACACGACCACTTGAAGTCATAGTCATCGTTACTCTTAGACTGCACCTGACTTCAAGTTCGACAGGTCTACAGATGAGAGCTCAAACTACACATCACTTACCACCTGTATCATTATCATATATGCTCAGACATCAGGATGAGAGCTCAGATTCCCACTGCCTACAAGATAGTACGTCGTAGCCCACTTGAGTCATAGTCATCGCTACGCTCACAAAATGGAGTTCAATGAGCTCAGATTACAAGAGAGCTCTGATTATGAGATGAGACTTGACTACAGAATGGGAGCTCTGATTACGTACAGCTCCTACCAGTTGACGTCATCGATACGGTCAGTCTATAGGATGTGAGCTTAGATCAATTACATCTACAGTATGTACTGAGTACTTGTGGCTACAAGTGGTCCACTTGAGTCATAGTCATCGCTACGCTCAGACTGCGGCTACAAGTTCGATAGGTGATTACGTACTTGTACAACTTCTTCTACCACTTGAGTCATAGTCATCGCTTCGCTCAGACTACGACTACAAGTTTAATGGGTCCGCTGACTCGCTACGCTCTTCAGCTCAGCTCAGACTACGACTACAGATGGGTGAGAGCTCATACCTTCAGACTTGACCACTTGAGTCATAGTCATCGCTACGCTCAGACTACGACTACAAGTTCGGAGCTGACTCGTGTATTAAGAGTACGGTACCGGTATCCACCTTCCCACCTATACCATAGTCATCCCTAAGGCTCAGACTACAGTATATACTTGTACAAGATGAGCTCAGACTAAATCTGATTTACCCACTTGTGCCTTTATTCTGAGCGTAGATACAGATGACTACGAGTACAAGATTGGTCCGCGGATTTGCAGCTCAGCTTACATGAGACTTGCCCACTTGATTCACAGTCGTCGCTACACTGACCACGACTATAAGATAAGGCTGCTCATGTGACCAAGGAACTTTTATAGTAGAGTACCATCACTGTACTTGTACTCGTACATACTAAACTGTGCACTTGTATAGTACAGTCAGGAAGGTGAATTGGAAATGAACTTTTGGGCAATAAAACCAGCCATATCAGCAAAAATTAGTATTACAGGAAGACGATTCAGTATCATCGTAGGAAGCAGAAGAGTCGTCCGAATCGGAGTATATAAATTATTTCAGCTGTCATCATATTTGTGGCGTACCGGTACTGTAAATGTCTTTCATACACTTGAAAACGACCTTCTGATAGTATCTATACGAGTTTTAATCCGATTATCGAGGCAGATTGGAAGGCGTTCAAGAAGTGCTCGATGTGAATCCATAATTGTCATCTCGACTCTCCTAGACTGTGGTACCATCTCACAACAATCACGTGAACTACCAGTACACTCTTTATCGTCCACCTTAAATGACACAAGTAAAACCCCACTCTAATCACCCCCTTCTTCCTCCTCACCACTCTCCACAACACAGACACAAAACAAAGCAGAGGACGCAATCATGTTCTGTCTCCAAACCGGCGTTAGTGTGTGTGTCGAGCATGAGCGAAGTGTGACCAAGTATGAGCGAAGCGAATACTTGGTTCATACTGAGGTCAACTGGGTACTGAGGGCTTGACCACAAATGGGACACTGGGGGCTTATTCTCAACCACTGGGGCACTGATTACATCCTACTCACCACTTGAAGTCATCCATGCTCAGACTACAGGATGGAGAAAATGGCTCTGATCACTTGTACAAGTACACTACCGGTACGGAGTATGTACGCACCTCGGTCTACATTACGAGTTGTCCACTTGAAGTCATAGTCATCGCTGCGCTCAGACTACGACTACAAGTTCAGCTAAGACTACGACTACAGATGGGTCCGCTGATGTTCGCTTCGCTCACATCAGCTCAGAGAACACATGTGCAATATTTTAATTTTACAACCAAGCAACGCTTAGAACTGGAGGGCCTGGCCCTTCTGCTTCTTGTCTCCACCAAGCTCAAAGTGCTTGCATCGCTTGAGAGCCAGCTGCATCTTGACCTTGCACTTGACACACTCGAGTCGCAGAACCACCTTCTTGGTGGTCTTGGCCTTCTTGTGGAAAATCTGCTTGGTCTGACCTCCGTAACCGGACTGCTTTCGGTCGTATCGTCGCTTACCCTGGGCGTACAGAGAAGCCTTGCCGGCCTTGTACTGGGTCACCTTGTGCTGGGTGTGCTTTCGGCACTCCTTGCCCTTGCAGTAAGTGTTTCTAGTCTTGGGGATGTTGACTGGGTTAGTAAGAAGTCATGAGCGAAGCGAATGGCTTCGAAGGACGAAGATACGAGCGCAGCGAGTATCTGAGGGAGGTTGAGATGACACAGTTCATGTCAGCGTTACACTGGGTTTGTCGTCACCACATAGACAATGTGGCGGGTTACACTTGGTTTGTGGTGGGCACAACTTCAGGTGTGTCGCGGGTTACACTAGCAATGTCGTGGGCACAACTTCAGGTGTGTCGCGGGTTACACTAGCAATGTCGTGGGGCCACACAGTCCATGTCGCGAGTTACACCGTCCATGTCGTTGCCGCCACATCCGCCATGTAGTCACCACACTCGCCATGTCGTCACCACATGACCTTTGTCGTTGCCACCACATCACCGTTGTCGGATCAAAATTTCACGTTGTGAATGCTTCAGAACCCCCAAATCAACAGTTCGCCGTTTGCCGCCGTTCTCCATTTGTCGCGTCAAATCCGTCTCACATCCGTCTCAAATCCGCCTCAAATCCGCCTCAATCCACCCCAATATCACTCACCCATTGTATATTCTTGCCACACAAGTGTTGTCGAGACGGTAAAAGTAAAAAGAGTCCTGCATGAGGCCCATTGGTATGCCAGAGTTTGCCAGCGTGACGGGCATCCGCGTTGGGAAGTGTCACGTGGTGTTAGGGTTAGCCCTAAGTTGAGGGTGAGTGAAAAGTGACTGAAAATGGATGACGGAGGGAAGAGTGGAAATACTGAGGTTATGAGGAGAACGAGAGCGATGAGGAGATTACAGGTCTGTTGTTGTCAGCTTTGTACGGTCTCTAAATCTCTCGATATGGATGTCCCTAAAAATCCGGGTTTTCAATATAAACTTTCGAGAAAGCAAATCATGTGACTTGTGAATTTTCAACCGAGTTGGGGTGGTATTTAGAGACTGATATTACACGTGGTTTTACTGTGCCCACCAGTTCGGTATATTTTTGCGATCAGTAGAATATGAATGTACGGGATTTTTTCTATTTTTTCTATTTTTTCTATTTTTTTCCGATTTTTCCGATTTTCCGATTTTCCGATTTTTATTATTTGTTATTCTTTTTAAATCCAATTAAAACCCGGATATTCAGTTCAAATGCGGATAAAATCGATAAAATCGATCCCAGCACACCATTCGAATCAGCTCGCCAAGGCGAACACAATGAGATTTTGAAAAGCGCATTTGGGTGCCTGTCACCCCAGCATTATCACATCATTAAATATCCGCATGTGCAGGTTCGAATTTCACTCTTGAATGCCCTGACTGCAACACGCCAGTTCGAATCTCACCTGTGACAGTCGCCGTTTTAGGACCACACAACACAGCACAATATACCTGAGAAGACCAGAAGCATTGTTTGTCTCATGATCTGTGTCCCAAGATGGATTGCTGCATTGATTCACCACCTTTCATCATATCAAGTCTCCAAATAGCTGTACCCAGTTTCGAGACCTCTGTAGTGCACTTGTGGAGTCTACAACTTGGTCAGTTTCAAGTAATTTTGGTCCGGCTTTTGACAGGAGGTTTCTCAATGCTGTAAGAGTGTGCTTATGAGGTCGAATTTCGTCATCTCTGGAATTGAAGCAACTCGACGTGTAGATATTCACATTCTATCAGTGCAGTCCACTCAGATTGCGTGATCACCAGAATGAACGTCGTAGGACACATACAATTGAGAGCGTTCAAGCAATGAAGTCAGCAACATCTGCCCAGGTCATATGTTCGTTCAATTTGAATTATACTGTTTGGTCCGGACTGAATGATGCAATGGAGATGGTTGATACTGCAGCCTCAACAGACTATCATAACACACATTGATGATTGAGACGATGAGTTGTCTGTTAGGGACTTGGTCTGGCCCTCCATTTGGCCAAAATGACTCAGCGTCAATTCACTGATAGACAAGTATCGAGCGATATTCTACTACTCCATTCCAGCACTTTACGTCTGAGTCTCGACTGCCTGTAATGAGGACTGCGTTATGATGAAAGCACACCTGTTCTGCGGGTCTCGATGCTTCTCCACTTGACAACGACGGCATTTAAAAGTTCAGCAATGATGCGGCATTCTAATTTTAGAGACCACAAACATGAGATGGACCTCACTGCCAATGCTGTTGTTTCAGGATCGAGCACTTCGAGGATTTGACTGTCAAGTAAGAGCATCGAGGAATGGGTTACTGTCATCAATCGCAGTCTGAGTTAGTAGAACAGTTCAGAGATACTCACAGCGGCTCATAAACACTCCAGAGTCGCTTTCCAAGTAACGGATAACAACCTGCTGTTTCCGCTTCCTGAATTGCTCTGACATCCAGAATTATAGTCTGAACACTCGGACGCTCAAAAACGTATATATAAACAACTCTACATGTACTGAATATCAACGAATTGTGAGTCCTGTAGTTGACAGTGGAGTCAATAGAATAGCAGACTGGGTTGGATCGAATGACATGAGATATACTAATAACCGAAGTAAGAGACACTTGACCACCTGTCAGCTTCGTCGCCAGTACTCTCATCCGACTGTATGTGTGTGTCTATAGTTGATGGTGGTACTGTTACGAGTACCTGGCTACAAGGTGTACTTCTAGCTACTGTACTCCGTAATTGTAGAAGTACTGGGCACTGTACCTGCAAGCCTCAGGACAGACACAGTAACATTGGAAGCACTCAATTGGGTCGACAAGGTCGTGTGTTAATGTAAGTACATTGGGGGGGCTAGGGACACCCCTCTTAGGGATTTCATAAACTCAGTTTTAGCTCTGCTCAAGTATGTGCTCAACAATGACTTGTGTATTACTTAAGTTTAAGTCATATTTAGGTTTCGCAGCTATGAATTGGACCCTAGGGGGGGGTGCCCTGGGGGGCTACTTGTACTTATCACGTGCTAAACTACAGCCAATGGAACTTGGTGATAGAGCCTGACTGCTTCTGATTGATTCTGGCCTGCTCGTGATGTCAAGTGTAGTGCATGGTGAGTACAATCTCAGTCCAAAAAAAACACCATATTTTCTTGCACCATGTCACAGAGACTTTCGCGGACCCGGTATTGACATTTGGGAAGGACTCAAGCGTCACTTTTTTGTGTTCTTCAAGAGATGGACCCTTTCTGGCTCTTTACTTGTAGTGCTCTGAGCAGCTGAGCCATGCTACCTCATTGAACATGATTCCATGGAATACAGAGATGAGGAGACAAGGTGAGCTAAGAGGTCTTAACCAGCCACAGTTTTGTCGTGTCTTTACACTCTGTTCCCCTTTCATCTGTCCGCTGAGTCAATGCCTAACGTTACTACAAAAATGATGAACCGTCAATTCACATTCTGCCTCTGTTTCAATCGTCTACAACAAACACGGCTGTCGATTGACCACCTGTCTCATCTACAGTCTACACAACCACTCTCAATAACGCAATAGATAAATATACATATTTTTTTCTCCCCCCACTACCACTCCTGGGCAGTAACTCCCAGAGTGGACTTCTTGGTACCCTTAACCGGGTTCACAATCAGCGAATCCGTGTTGGACTCGAGGAAGGAAAACTTGTCGGACCGCTTGGCCTCGTACGCCTTGATGAACTCCTCCTTCTGCATGGTGAGTCCAATGTCGTCGAGACCGTTGACGAGACAGTGTTTTCGGAACTCCTCGACGTCAAAGTGCTCGACCAGCGTCTCGCCGTTGCACGAAATCTTCTGGTTGGGCAGATCGACCGTCAGAGAGCCACCTTTTTCAGCGACAGGCATCAGCTTGCTCTTGATCACGTCGGCGTCCACTCGGATCGGCAGCAGCCCGTTTTTGAACGAGTTGTTGTAGAAAATGTCGCCAAACGACGGAGCAATGATGCATCGGATTCCGAAATCCGCCAGCGCCCACGGAGCGTGTTCTCGCGACGAGCCACAGCCAAAGTTGTCGCCGGAAACAACCAGAATCGACGCCTGGTCCCAGGGAGCCACGTTGAGCATAAAGTCCGTCTTCTGCTCAACGCCGTCGACCTGCTTGAACCGCCACTCGAAAAAGAGACCCGACGACAGACCCGTTCGCTTGATGGTCTTGAGAAACTGCTTGGGGATGATGGCGTCCGTGTCCACGTTGGCCTTGGGCAGAGGAGCGGCGATTCCAGACACCTCCAGGAAGGCCGGAATGCCCGTGGCAGACGAGACAATGTTTTCGGAAGCCACCGCATCCGTCTGCTCGTCCACGGGGTCGGCCTGGACCACCGTGGCGGTCTTCATCTTCTTGACCGCGGGCTGCTTCTCCTCGTCGTACTTGGCGTCCGTCATTTCCTCGTCTTCTCCGATCGTGACGGCAGCCTCATCTTGGGGCAAGTAATCTCTGACATCGGTGAGTTTGCCCGTGATTCCGGCCAAGGCAGCCATGGCGGGCGAAACCAGATGGGTTCGCGAAAGAGCGCCCTGCCGACCCTCAAAGTTTCGGTTCGAGGTCGACGCGCACCGTTCTCGAGGGTTGAGAATGTCCGGGTTCATGCCCAGGCACATGGAGCAGCCGGCCTCGCGCCACTCAAAGCCAGCGGCCTCAAAGACCTTGTCCAGACCCTCGGACTCGGCCTTTCGCTTGACCAGACCACTGCCGGGCACAACCATGGCCCGAACCACAGACTCGGCCTTGGTCTTGCCCCGCACAATCGCCGCAGCCGCACGCAGATCCTCGATCCGCGAGTTTGTGCACGAGCCAATGAAAACCTTGTCGACACAAATCTCGCTCAGCGGCGTGTTGGCCTCCAGACCCATGTACTCCAGCGCCCGCTCAATGCCGGCCCGCTTGATGGGATCGGACTCCTTGGCGGGGTCAGGCACGCAGCCCGTAATAGGCAGAGCGTCCTGCGGGGAAGTGCCCCACGTGACGGTGGGGATAATATCCTGGCCCCGGATATCGACGTCAATGTCAAACACGGCATCGGCGTCCGAATGCAGCGTCTTCCAGTACGCCACGGCCTTCTCCCACTCGGGGCCCTCGGGAGCCAGGGGTCGGCCCCGAATGTACCGGAACGTGGTCTCGTCGGGCGCAATCATGCCCGCTCGAGCGCCGCCCTCAATGGCCATGTTGCACATGGACATTCGGGCCTCCATGGACAGGTCTCGGATGGCCTCGCCGCAGAACTCGATGACGGCTCCGGTTCCTCCCGCCGTGCCAATGACGCCGATAATGTGCAGAATCAGGTCCTTGGAGGTGATGCCGGGCTGCAGCTTGCCGGACACGTTGACGCGCATGTTCTTGGACTTGGCCTGGATGATGGTCTGCGTGGCCAGCACGTGCTCGACCTCGGACGTGCCGATTCCAAACGCCAGAGCCCCAAAGGCGCCATGGGTGGACGTGTGGGAATCGCCACAAACGACAGTGGTTCCGGGGAGGGTGAAACCTTGTTCGGGACCCACCACATGCACAATGCCCTGCCGCTTGTCGTCCATGCCAAAGTACCGCACCCCAAAGTCCTTGACGTTCTGCTCCAGCGTGGTGCACTGCAGCCGCGAGTCGTCCTCCTTGATGAACGTGCCGATCGACTTGAAATCCTTTCGCGTGGTCGTGGGAATGTTGTGGTCAACGGTAGCGAGAGTACAGTCCTTTCGTCGCACCTGTCGGCCGGCGTTTTTCAGACCCTCAAACGCCTGCGGAGAAGTCACCTCATGGACCAGGTGACGGTCAATGAACAGGAGATAGGTGCCGTTGTCCTCGTGGACCACGTGGTCGGAGAACACTTTGTCGTAGAGAGTTGCTCCCATTGTGTGTGGTGTGGGAGTGTGTTTGTGTGAGTTGTAGAAATGTGACTTTTCTGTCTTGTCCTTTTGTCAGCTGCTACACCCTCCTCTTTATACCTTGTCTCGAAGAACATGATCGATCGCCGCTATCGGCGCCGCTTGGCCAATGGGAGAGGGGGTATTTGAGAGGTGGAGGGGATTGTGGGTGAATTAAGGTTTTAGTGGTATTATTTTGATCGCCAGGATTGGGGGAGTACAGCCGTGTCTTTTGATTTCTTCCAGCACCTCTAGATTTATTTCTACAGACATTGTAGTGCCTCCCCCCCACAATTAACAAAGTTCTTTTTGGTGACTCTTGCACAAGGTTTGGCAAATAAACTCGCCGGTGTCGGCGTGTGGGGTAGCCGAGGTTGTGTTGGGTGGTATTGGGGCGATTGTTGGAGTTTTTGCGATTTTTAACGGCATATTCGAGTTCTCCGAACGCTTCTGAGTACAGGGAATTTTTAATCTCGGTGATATCTCCCCGGGATCATGTTCCAGGGAGTTGCAGCGACCACGCAGCGGTTGCGGGAGGAATACCGGACAGCACATTGTAGAGGCGAAAAGTGGTCGGATGGAGATAAAAGTGGTACCAAAACGATTCCCTTGTTACGGCGAGCACATAACTACTATCAGCTTCCCTCTACCACCACTCCACCCCCTCCTACACCCTCCCATCCAGCCGCGCACACCTGCGTCTACCAAGCAGCCACCAACGTCTCCAGAGCACCAAATGTGGCCAAGACTGGTTGGCAGTTTGGGGCTACCTGGTATGTACCGGTATGTACTTGTATGTTTTTATTATCAGGCAGCCATTTGGCGTTTTGGGGCATGTGTTGGTGGGCTGGGGATTTCAGGGTATTGTCTCTGGAACGATATTGACGAGAGCAATTGGACTTTATAGTATACCGCTGGAATGGCCGTCTCTCGCTGAATCGAATGATACCACTTTTGTAGAAATAGAGCTATTATACGCCTGCTGGAATGGCTTAGTGTTTCGAGCTATTTACCGCGCCCTCCCTCAACTACAATAGTTAGCTTTTGGTGAAGAAAAAAGTCCACTGGGGGTCCATATCTGGGGCTGTAGACACGGTGGAGTGGATTGGACTGGACGACAGGGTTCAAAACAGGTATGTTACCAACTACGAAAGACTGAAAACAGGGGGTTGTCTTAGTGATTTCTCGACTTTTGGGCAGTTCTGTGCTGTTCCTCGGGTGTATTTTGTTAGAATGTTAAAGTGCGACACCGTATCTACTGTAGCTACAGTACTGAATGATGTGATTGTAAAAAGAATCTACTTGTACAGAACCATTCACAACAGTGGCTACAAATTGAAGACAAGAGTAGACGAAGCACATCATCTACGGTCGTCCCCGAAGCACTTAATCTGCCGTAGTACGCTGTGACCGAGGTCTTGTCTCTTCGAGCAGGATACACCAACAAACCAGTTCATGGCACTGTACACAAGTCTGGAATGTGAGTGCTTGTAAATGACCAAAAGGCCGTCTCGCGCCTCTCAAATTTCACAGTGATCCACTGTACTCGTACTTCCTCCCAGTATATACCTCCCACTGCTCTGTTGTAGATGCTGTCTGTTGTTTTGGGCTCCTGGCAGTTAGAAGTACATCCCAAAATCTATGGCGTTTCATTCGGTCACCACACTGTAGTTTATAGGTCGCTCTAGGCTCGTAGCTCAGTTCCTTCCGATCTTGCTCAGTCAGTCAAATCCTGCCAATGATCCAGTTACTTTACTGTGTATGACCCGAGGATCAGCACAACACATGACTCTTTCTGGACCACTTACTCAACCGTTTTGAATATAAAGACCACCACTCGACTCAGAATCCGCCGCTGATTCCAATGGTACCGAAAAATATACACCTTGCAGTACTAAATTCCGTCAATATGTTCGTTTGGGCTATTCTCTCCAAAATGACCCTTCTCACATACAGCTCTCCAGAATAAGACTGCCACTCTGTTTTTAGTCCACGCGGGGAAGCTACACTGGACAGTGTTACTCTCAAAAAGTGCCATTTTTTAGTCGCTTTGTGTCGCAAATTAACGGCCACGTGACCTCGCCGACATCGCATCCCCCACACTTTCCAACTCCGGCTAACGGACCACTTCTGGGATGCACTCGGGATGATCCCGGTATCGGCATTTTTGGTCGGCGTTTTCGGTCGGCGTTCTAGTCGGCGTGAAAATTGCTCACGTGAACCGATTTAGCAAGTGCAATAGGGTTTGGGGTAGAGTTTGGGTAGAGTTTGAAATAAGGTTTCGCCGTTAGGTGAGGAGATTTGGGGAGATTTGAGGGAGTGTCATAAATTGGCGAGGAGAGGGGTTTTGTGGCTAGAAAGTTGTTTACTGGTAAGCTGACGTCCTGGCGAGTATGCTGTATCGGTTTGGACTGCTTTGGGGTAGATTTCACCAACTGTGACCGACATGCATCCCAACCTTCCATCTCAGTCCATGCAAGATTACACTCCATCCGGCGGGTTCTAGAACGTTACTAATGTGGAGCTTGTGGGCGGTGTGGGGGAGATATTGGATATCCGACTGCAGAAGTCGGGTATTCAGGGCTCTCTCGTTCTGACGCAGCTTTCAGAATTCAAATCCAACCTCTTCACCCATTGACACCCGACTGCCCGAATCAATATCTATATGCAGTCAATGTTGAGTGTGTAATGGAACTCATAAGAGATATTCGAGTTGATTCGGTTTTGTGGTTCTGAACGCGACCTGATCACGTGACATCTGTCACTCTATCACCTGACTTTTATCACCTCTTCTGAGCTCGTTCCTCAAAGTGAAATGTGCTCATCGCGTTCTCCCACCTTTATTTGCTCACGAGGGAATTGGAATGAGCTTCTGAGACGCACGACGGTCCCTGGTCCTCGATTGGAGGGAGATATGGGGATGTAAATTACACCGTTTGATTCAGAATCCGCTGCTGATTCCAACGGTACCGTTTTTGAAGATGGGGGGTAGTGTGTGGAGACGACTGATGTGGAACTGATGTGGAGAAATTAACGTGAAGGCTGTGCCACTCGTACGTAAGTACAGCTCCATACGAGTGAATTGTCTACAAGTACGAGTACAAAATTCGGCGTGTCTCAAACACTTTCACGCAGAAAAGATGACATTTCTCTCACAAGTAATACCCACAAGAAAAGCACCTCTTCCTCACCTTTGGTTTGCAGCTCGTGTCCGTGTTCATCTAGAATCTTCCGTGTGTACTAATTTTGGCCCAAAAAAGAGTACATTTTGATGGAGCCAAATGTAGCCCGGGGGGGAGGAGCCCATATTCTCGTTGACTCTTACTCTGCCGTCCCCCCTCCACGCACAACTCGTCAATCAATTTCCCCCCTTACGCGTCACGTGGCGGGGGTTTCAAGAACCTTCCACATGTTTCGGAAGCAATCTGCCTGAGTGGGTGGGTAAATGTGGGTGAGTAATTATGGGCGATACGAGTACGGAGTAGTGTAATTAGTACGACTACAGTACTCGTACAAGAAGTGTCGTAGATATATAGAACGGAGAACCGAGATAAAACCCTCTTATGTCGCCACCGAGCGACTGGCTCGCCACCAAACGCCTGACTTTTAATCCGTCCTTTTCCCTCCACTTGCTTATATCTTGGCCATCTCCCAACTCACTCACCCAACTCACTCACCCACTCCCAACCCAACAAAAACGGTCAAGTAACGGAGAGAGTACATAGTTGCACCCCCCAAACAAGGTTTCTCGCCACCTCTTACGACACTGCAGAGGTGACATCTCACCCTCTTCCTCTTACACAAACACAACACTCATGAAAAGCCTCTTTGCAGGACTGAGGAGCGTGGCGCGCACGCCCGGGCTCATGTCCAGCCCGCTGCGACGCCCCCTCGCTCCACTCCAGTCCCTTTCGAACACCCACATTTCCCACCTCTCCCTCCCCTCCCGGTCCTTCAACTGGTCGTCGCTCAAACCCGGGTTTCTGTCGGACGCGGTGCCCACGCACGTGCTGGCCGACAAGGAGCAGGCCGCCAACCGGTCGCTCAGCAACCCCGTGGCCCAGCAGGACTTCTACAAGGCCCTGATCAACACAAACTACCCCCACGTGGTGGTGCAGCGGTACGAGTCGCCCGGCGTGGCCCGCAACGAAGAGTGCGACAAGCTCTACGTGGCGGCCCTCAAGTCGCAGGGCAACTACGACAAGGCCGAAAACATGGAACACCGCCTGCTGGGCGGCCACGCGGCCGCAAACGGCCAGAAGGGCACCCGATCCGACCCCGTCCACGTCATCCTCAAGGAAACCACCGCGTCCGCAGTCACCAAGTGGATCCGCTTCATCCTGCCGCTCGCGCTCATCGGATACATGGTGTGGCAGAGCATGCAGCTGCTGGCGGAGTCGTCGCTGCTCAAGGGCTCCGGAACGTCGGGATTCAACTCCAAGCTCATGGACCCCACCGACGGCTCCAAGTCCACGGTCAAGTTTTCGGACGTGCACGGCGTCGACGAGGCCCGGGCCGAGCTGGAGGAGATTGTCGACTTCCTCAAGGACCCGTCCAAGTTCACGGGGCTCGGCGGCAAGCTGCCCAAGGGCGTGCTGCTCACGGGACCCCCCGGCACAGGAAAGACGCTGCTGGCGCGAGCCGTGGCCGGCGAGGCCGACGTGCCGTTCTACTTTGTGTCCGGATCCGAGTTTGACGAAATGTACGTTGGCGTGGGAGCCAAGCGTGTTCGAGAATTGTTTGAAAAGGCCCGAGCCAAGGCGCCCGCCATCATCTTCATCGATGAGCTGGACGCCATTGGAGGCAAGCGTAACCCCAAGGACCACGCGTACTCCAAGCAGACGCTCAACCAGCTGCTGATTGAGCTCGACGGCTTCAGCCCCTCCACGGGCATTGTGATCATCGCCGCCACCAACTTCCCCCAGATGCTGGACAAGGCGCTGACCCGACCCGGTCGGTTCGACAAGATGGTCAACGTGGAGCTTCCCGACGTGCGGGGCCGAATCGCCATTCTGAAGCACCACATGAAGAAGGTCGAGTCGTCGCCGCTGGTCGACTGCTCCGTGCTCGCCCGAGGCACCTCGGGCTTCTCCGGCGCGGAGCTCATGAATCTCGTCAACCAGGCCGCCATCCAGGCGTCCAAGGAAAAGGCGCTGTCCGTGGACATGTCCCACTTTGAGTGGGCCAAGGACAAGATTCTCATGGGCGCAGCGCGGTCGAAAATGGTGCTCACGGAGGAGTCGATCCGCAACACGGCGTACCACGAGGCCGGCCACGCGCTCATGGCGCTGTACAGCCCCGCAGCCACGCCCATCTACAAGGCGACGATTCTGCCGCGAGGCCAGGCCCTGGGCCTGGTGCAGCAGCTGCCCGAGCTCGACAAGTACGACATGACCAAGCAGGAAATGTTTGCGCGGGTCGACGTGTGCATGGGCGGCAAGATTGCCGAGGAGCTCATCAACGGCGCCGACAACGTGACCGGCGGCTGCTCGTCGGACCTGCGCCAGGCCACGTCCATGGCCAAGCACATGGTGACCACGTACGGCATGTCCGACGCGGTGGGCCCCATGTCGTTTGGCGACGAGCAGTGGTCGCAGCACCTGCACCAGCTGGCCGAGGGCGAGATTCAGAAGATTCTGTTCAACTCGGAAAAGCGGTCGCGCAAGCTGCTGACGGAAAAGCTGCCCGAATTGCATCGTCTGGCGCAGTCGCTGCTGGACTACGAGACGCTGACCGCCGAGGAAATCAAGCAGGTGGTCAAGGGCGAAAAGCTGCCGCGCGAAAAGGGCCTGTCGGTCACGGTGGTCAAGTCCAAGGACATCCGGGACAACCGGGGCGCCAAGAAGAGCAAGGACGACGACGAGGACCACGAGGACCGGTCGTACGACGACGGGGTCCGAATAGGAGCCGGAGCCGCCAGCGCAAAGTCTGCGTAGATGCATTTGGAGGAGTAACGTTTTTATAGGAGCTGTATTGTAAATATTCACATGGTGTGGAGGTGTAGCAGAACTGATAGGGGAGTAGTCTGAGTGGGGTGTCTTCTCGGAAGTGAGCGGCCGAAGGTCGCGAACGGACAACAACCAATTGGTCACTTTTCTAGAACAACCAATTGGTCACTTTTCTAGAACAACCAATTGGTCACTTTTCTAGAACAACCAATTGGTCACTTTTCTAGAATAACCAATTGGTCGAGTGGCTCAACGGGACCGGATTATCGGAGACTTTGAGCTGGAATTTCTTTTCATTCGATTCGGAGCATGCTGCTGATGAAAACCGTTTGTACGACGTTTGATGTAACGACTAACAACCCACTTTGTAGGACACACCGTTCCGAGAGTAGTGCCACGAGAAGGGTGTTACTGTACAGTACAGTGAGTTCGGTGAATTGGAAATGAAGTTTTCAGGTGTTCAATGAGCCCTGAGCCGACAAAAAGCTATGATGACAGCTGAAAAATATAGAATCCGATTCGAAAGACTCTTCTGCTTCCCTGGTATTTGTTGAGCTTAGTTGAGGTCTTCATGTAGTTTAGTTAGCATAATTTAGATACTCGTAATCTGTTGCACTTGACATGTCGCCTTGAGAATCTGGGGTCAAGGTGATGCTGCTCAGTTGAGAACAGCCCTCAGTACCCAGTTGCGAACAAGCCCTCAGTACCCATTCGAGCCCTCAGCCCCAAAAGCCCCAGTTCACCCCAAGTATGAGCCAAGTACGAGCGAACCCCAGTTGAGCCCTCAATACCCAGTTGTTCAAGTGTTCGCTTCGCTCCTACTTGACCCCAGTTGCCCTCAGTATCCAATTGACCCCAAGTATGAACCAAGTATTCGCTTCGCTCTTACTTGGTCACACTTGACCCTACTTCACCCCACTTGACCCCACTTGACCCCACTTCACCCCGAGCATTCGCTTCGCTCATGCTCGGCACACTTGACACTAACGCCGGTTTGGAGACAGAACATGATTGCGTCCTCTGCTTTGTTTTGTGTCTGTGTTGTGGAGAGTGGTGAGGAGGAAGAAGAGGGTGATTAGAGTGGTGGTTTTGTTTTAGAGTGGAGGTTTTACTTGTGTCGTTTAAGGGACGGTAAAAAGTGTGGTTCACGTGACTGTTAGAGGTCTGTGAGATGGTCTAGAAGAGTCAAGTTGGCAATTGTGGCTTCACATCGAGCACTTCTTGAACACCTTCCAATCTGCATCGATAATCGGATCAAAAGCTATACAACCATTGTACGGAGTACTTGTATGTACTTGTATAGATGTGTTAGATACTATCAGAAGGTCGTCTTCAAGTGTATGAAGGACATTTACAGTGCCGGTACGTCACAGTTTATGATAACAGGAGAAAATAATCGTAGACTACGATTCGGACGACTCCTCTGCTTCCTGCGATGACATTGAATCGTCTTCCTGTAATACTAATTTCTAAAGGTAAAAAGAGAAAGGAGGTCTACGGTCGCTGAAGGTTTGCAATACAGTACGAAATCAATTGGTTAAAGGTCCTAGTGGTAGAGGCCAATGTCCCAACTATCGTAAGTATCGGTGATGTGAAGTCTTGGTGATTTCTCGTACCGTTCGATAGGGGGAAAAGGCGGATATTTATATTGTTCGGAAGCGGAGAGTGAGAGCAACCGGGGGACTCGGTTTACCAGGTTCTGAGTCCCGGTTCCGGCCCGTGTATCGGCAATTACCGAAAATGGAAAGGATGACAAAACACAAGATGCATATTCCTTAACAAATAAGGAAGTAACCAAATCCAGCCACTCAGTAGAGTTAACAAGTCACACCACTGAGAAGTTTACAGTCTCTTTCAACTTGCATATGCATGAACGTTAATTTCGACTGTCCTTCGGTTCCTTCAACACTAATTTTTGCTGATATGGCTGGTTTTGTTGCCCAAAAGTTCATTGCCAATTCACCGAACCCACTGTACAGTATGTACTCGTACATATCGTGCTTGTCCATCTATCAGAGAGAGATTAAGGCCAGTACTCACGGCTCTTCTTCCGACGTGATATAAAAGTGACTTCGGTGCGATAAACCCTTACTTGTACAAAAGCCATCGTATCGCTTGTAACCAACCAAGACTTACCATCATCATCACCACGATGAATGTGGAGTATCCAGCGACACAGCAATTTTTGGACATGTCTGTAGATGAGGATTCGAAATGCGTAGATTACTGTTTGTACTCCCCAAAGCTCGAGGTTTCATAAGAAACCACTCTCAACACCGCCGCATGTCAACTGACCCTGTTCATACTCCTTCTTCAACTAAGGTTGTTGGAATTAGTTGGGCGGAAAGTGGTGCTGGGGGTTCATTTTCAATGTTCCAGTGATTCCAGGACTAAGGGAAGTAGATCAGTAGATTGGGATGGCTCACTTTCTGGACTAGCATTCAAAAACCTCAACCTTTTGCCATACAATGTCTTCGATTAAGTCGACGTATTCTACTTTGTGCTTAGCTGATTTTGTTGGTAATATAGTTGTCATTTATTGAGCTTCTCCCAACCCGACATAGTGCCTCATTTCTACAGCCGCTCCCACACGTTCAAATACCGGTACTAGCAAACTGCCTATGGCTCGTTTGCTCAATGCATTAAATAATTAGTGTGTCTATATAATAATGAGTGGTGGCTCTGCTGAAATGATACTAGATGCAGACTCAGTGGTGATGTGGTTTCATGACTGGTGTTGATGATGCCAAGATGAAGTCCAGATGGAATGTTAGTGGAAGGTGTATGTGGTGGAGTCGAATGTCGACGAAGCTCTTCAAAAATGAAGAAGTGGCAACACTGTCGTCGATCTCCAGAGTGATTGTAGAAATGAGCCATGAGTCTGCAGCTGGACAGGAGTGACAATACCAGTGTCTTTGACCTCCGTTTAGACAAGCGATATCGAAGGGGTGTCCTCGACCTCCAACCACTTGGCCAGGTCAACTGAGGGTCAGCTGTTGAATGTCAGAGTTGCACTCGTCCAGTTGGGAGCTGAGGAGCAGTCTTAAAAGACACTGACTGGTTGTAGGAGTGCTTTACCAATGCCTATCGAAGCACCGTCTTGTTGCAAATATCGCCCTCAACCGCTGGCGATCAAAGATGGCAACCCTCCGTACTCAACCAGTCTGCACTGAATCAGCCTGAGCTCAACCGATGCAGGTTGGTCGTAAAACAATTGTAGCTTGGCTGATTCAACGAAGGCGCTGAGTAATAGCTGATTCAACGATGGCTGCCGATGAATTGCAGACATGCCTACGCTTACAATTCATTTATTTCGTATTTCCAAGCGATGACGCCAGTAACTGTTGGTCGTCTGGCCATGGCGTATGCTCGGTCGATTTCACAGACAACAGGTGGAGGGATTTTACGTCCTCAGCATTCCTTCGGTCTCCATGGCCCTGGGAAACCCACGGAGGTTGCGGAAGTGGGACAGGGTAGGTGTTCCAGCACACACAAGTCTATGAGCGAAGCAAATGGGCGTGTGGAATAACTCGGAACTCGCTCAGCTGGCTTTATAGTGGGCTTCTATACGTGACATTTTCTTCCGTTCCACCACACCCAAGCTTCCGCTTCTCAGCCTTTGATCCGCCGCCGAAATTGGTTGTTGTCCGTTCGCGACCTTCGGCCGCTCACTTCCGAGAACCAGATAGAATCACGTGACTGGTGCATGACGTACATAGATTTATAGATATGAGGTGTCTTTCCTGAACCGTGGTTGAGGGTTAGAGCGATATTGGTGGACAATGTACAAGTTGGCGGACAACAACCAATTGGTCACTTTTCTAGAACAACAAGATAGTTATTTTCAAAAGAAACCGAGTCTAGAGAATTTCTCACTAATTACATTGATACCACTTTCAATGGTCACATGACGCCAATTCACGACTCACTGGACTGCACTCTTTGGACAATCAAGGCTAGTGAGCTGATTGAGCGCGAATGATTAAACAAGTGATCACCGTCTTCAAGTGTTACTCGCGCCGCCAACTAAATCTGAGTAAAGTCCCAAGTGAGAAAAAGCCAAATTTGACACTAAATGGCGGTTATCTCGAGTATTTGTGTGGACCCAAGCTTAGATGGTACGATATTGGTTTGAGACATGGGTGGAATATACCAGGAAAAACTCTCCCTATGTCTTTGGCACCCCTGAAACACCGAAATAGGTACCCCCAGCTAAACTCTGTAGCGAACGGACAACAAATTGGTGACTTTTCTAGAACAACCAATTGGTGACTTTTCTAGAACCATAACGGCTGCAATTGTAGATGATTTGCTGATGGTACACCGTCCCGTGCACCTACCTGTTGCTGAGCTCCTCTCAGGCTGTCCATGTGTACCATTGTCTTGAAAAAAAAGAGAGCCCAGAGTGCCTACAGTTGACACCACTTACAAACAAAATCACGAACGCTGCAGCTTACTGCTCTCTTCAATATGACCATGAGCGAAGCGAATGGTCTGTTTACATTTCCGCTCATGATCTGGCTACATTTTGGGATGGTCCTTCAATCACAGTCCATGAGCGAAGCGAATGGTCTGTCTACATGTTGGGATGGATCCTTCAAATTCGCTCATGGACTGTCTACATGTTGGGATGGATCCTTCAAATTCGCTCATAGACTGTCTACATGTTGGGATGGATCCTTCAAATACAGATCATTCGCTTCGCTCCTGATCTGGCGTAATCAACCTCAAACACACAACGTTACACTGCTCGAAATATTGATAGGCAGCAGCTTTACTTGGGCTGATATTTGTTACACAACCGTAGACTGGCTAAAGAATGGTGTTCTTCATTTGTCGTCAGCACCTCTGGAACACGCAAAAACCACCCCCAGCGGAACTTTTATCTTAAGTAAAGTTCAAGTAACTGACAGATCATGAGCGAAGCGAATGGTCTGTGATTGAAGGACCCATCTCAGAATGTTCGCTCATGATCTGTGATTGAAATTATTCTTTCCCCCTGGGTCATTATCTGTGTTTTAAGAATCCAATGACACTATAGTGAGCTGAGGATCTCGTCTTCAGAAATCATCCTGCGGTGAGCTAAGGCATAATGAGGGAGGAAAACAGAGCGAATCACAAAAGAAACCATTCACTGTCATCTTCAGCTTACTACAGGAATACAATAGGTCCAGATGAAAAGAAATTTCGCTTCGCTCAATCTTCTTTTCACATTCTCTCTAGAGACAGCTATCGTAGTGCTACAAAGTTGACAAAAACATGGTTGGAACCAGCTCAGTTGGGGCTTTCCAACAGTACCAGAACCAACCCTCTCGCACCTTTTCTCACAGACCCAGGTCGCAGACTGTGCACTCATCCCATTACATTCCCCACATTGGTTTCAGAGACGAAAACGCACATGGTCGTACAGCTGAGCTCAGTTACATACACTGGGTCATGCTACTGATCTTGGAGATATATAAGGCTGCTTTCGGTGTCAAATTCCTCTTCCTCTACTCACTCTATGGTAGAGGACTCCAACTGTCACTACGAGTACAGACCAGCAGCTGGTACATGAGCCTGGTGGTACAGGAAGTTCACAGAATTGGCAAGGTCGTCTCCAGGTTTTGAAGGACATTTGGGTGAACCGATTTTGGCAAGAAGTACATCAGCCGATTGAGGACATGACCTATAGTCGTCAAGGACATCCGCTTCGATTGCCTGCCAACTTGGGTCTCGACTCCTAGCTCCGTATTCGCAACGTATTTTAGTTGACAGCTTTAGCAATAGTTGGAGCAGAAGTTCCGCTGGGGGTACCTATTTCGGCGTTCGAGAAGAGCACAAGGTCATGAGCGAAGCGAATGACCTTGTTAAACGTTAGTCTGGCGAAGCGATGACCTTGTACTATCCAGGACATGAGCAAACTATGACATGAGCAAAGCGAATGTCCTAGACGAATCAAGGTCATTCGCTTCGCTCATGACCTTGAAATCCGATTCGCAAGATCTTCTGCTTTTTATAACACACATATATCGACTTCTTGTAGTATTAACTTCTGTAGATATATCAGGTTTTGTTGCCCAACATATTTATATGTTTATTCAATATAAGTCTTATTTAATTTTACTCAGCTTTACGTATTACTGTAGTTGGCTGTACTTTGGAGATGCTTAGTCTGATTGATCAAGACTTGCGATTTGACTGTCTCTGAACCAGGTCGACTGGACGTGAACTGGACCATTCGACTCCAGCCGCTGACCCAACCATCTACATTCCACACCGAGAGCTATATCCTTCGTTTCAAAATTCGTTGCTGAGTCTGGCGTGTACCAACTTCTTCCAATATACCTGGTTTTTGTTCTCAATGTATAATTTCAGGTTGCCAGAAGAGAACTTGTGCTGATTAGTTTACGTACTTGTACTACCGGTACAGAACAAGTCTAGCGGCGTCCCAGGACGTGTAGTATTTCAATCAAGGACCCTAGACAACTGTCTTCTCCATCTGCAAACGACTTTCATCAACTTATGATAGGAATACATGCCCCAAGACATCTGAAAGCCACTAATACCAGTGAGCTACTGAAATAGTAACTGGTCCGATAATGTACCAACTACTGGCTCGAATGCCGCCCTCGGCAAGAAGACGAAGATCTGTGTTGTGTTCGGCAATGCAATCAACGACGTTAGCACGTGAATAGAAAAGTCCAGACTCTCCACCTGTTCTTTTGAGCGATACAAAACGTCATCTCTCTGCTGAGGTCACCGGCACACCTCCAGCTTCTGGACATTACGGTATCCTTTCAGAAGCCAGCTCTACGAAAACACCTTGATTCTAGCTCCGAGGGTTATGTCTGACGGTCATATATTAGCTAATGACACATGACTTTGTGCTCATTGTCAACCTTCAGCTACCTCAGACGCCCACGCTGGCAAATATCACTAGTCTTGAGCGTATCGTCTATCGCCCTGTCTCTACAACACCGTAGTACTCTCAATTTGTTCTTAGACCTTTGGTTGACATCTGCTGGAAAGTCCGCTCAGCATATCCTCCCAGACTGTACTGACCACGCTCACAAACAAAATCACGAACGCTGCAGCTTACCACTCTCTTTAGTACTGACCACGCTCACAAACAAAATCACTCACTTCGTTCGTGATTCCAGTTTGTTCGCTTACTGCTCTCTTCAGTACTGACCACGCTCACAAACAAAATCACTCACTTCGTTCGCGATTCCAGTTTGTAAGCATAGTCTCCAGCAATCCACCGGTTGACCATATCCAGGCTTGTCTCGGGCTGGTTAAAGGGCACCATATGGCCGGCATCAAACACCCTCAGATAAGTCAGCTTGCCTGCGTTCTTAACAGTGCCAGCATGAACGGACTTGGTCTTACCGTGTTTAGACGGAACCTGAGCAGTCCAGTTTCGGGTCTCTGCCAAAAGAAAGTCTTCCGCATCAGACCACTCCAGAGTATTAGTCCAGGCCTGGTTGCCCAGCCAATTACAAATGAAATCCTTATCTCCGGCGTAAATGAGCACGGGCATGCCAGAATCGAGCAAATCAGCGATATCAAAGTGAAACGGTCGATTATGGTCGCCGTCAAACACAAAGTCGATGCCCACGTCGTTCTTGCAGCCCTCAAACACCTCGACCTCGGCTCCAATGGCCTCCAGCACGTGCGGCTGGTTGAGATAGGCCGTGATCCAGTCCTCCTGCTCGTAGCACAGATCCGAGTCGCCGCACTGCTCCCGAATGTCGTACACGTTACGTCCCGTGCCCTGGTACGCGCCCATGGTCACGGCGTTGCAGTAAAAGTTGGGGGCCACGCAGGCGATCCGGTTGTTGGTGGAGTAGCACAGATCGACGAGCCGCTGGCACTTGGGCACGTCCCGCTCCATCTTGGCGCACTCCTCGGGCGTGATGACGGCAGGGTAACCGCCTTCTCCGCAGGCCATGGGCTGGTAGAACTCGACCTGGGTTCGCTCGTCGGTGATTCCGTTGCCAATGAGGATCGACGTCAGGTTGTAGTTTTTGTCACCGTGGCTCTGGATCTCCGAGGCAATGGCAGGAATGTAATGTCCGGCGTACGACTCGCCGGCAATGTGGAAATCCGGCTGGGCGTACTTGGGGAACTTGTCGAAAAACAGCGTCAGAAACTTGTGCACATCTTCGGCAGCAGCTCGCGAGTTTTTCACCCGGTTCGAAGAGTACGAAAAACCCACATTCACAGGCTGGTCCAGGAAAATGACGGACGCGTTCTGGTTCCACGACGACGGGTTCCAGGTGAGCGTCAGATCCTCGTTGATGGACGAAGGACCGAGCTCGAAAAACTGGCCGGTCATGGACGAACATCCGGGACCGCCGTTGAGCCACAGAAGCACGGGGTCCGTCTTGGGGTCGTTTCGGGACTCGAAAAACCAGTAGAAAAAGTGCTTGTCTTCGTCCTCAATGTCCACGTAACCCGAGTACTGCTGGACGTCATCGACTCCCAGAGACGAGGGGTCTGCCACCCGCAAAACGTGTCCGGGGGCACTGGCCATGGTGTGTTTGGCGATCCAGGCGGTGTTTCTGTTGGCAGCCAGTTTTTTCGGCTCAAATCGGGTGTCGTCCTTGGCCGACGTTTGCAGATACTGCGTCAGTCCTCCCGGAAACTGCTGCTCGATCTGGGCCCACGACAGCAGAATCTCGGCGGACACGTCCTGGATCCGCTCGCCGGCCGCCGCGGCAATGTCCTTGAGAGCCGCCACGGTGGCAGGAGACATGGTGATTGCGTTATGGAGAGATTCCTGGAGAGAGTCGACGTCGTGAACGCCTCCCAGAGGGTTCTGTTTGAGGAGAGGAATTTCGGGAATTGAAAAAGCCGAGACCGTGGAAAAAGCCACTGAAGCGGCCGCAAGCGAGGCCAGAGATAGGTGCATTTTTGCGGTTCAAATGTAGCTATCAAGTTGTGTTGTTCAGTTCGTCGATTAGAGCAGCTCACACTCTAGTTATATCGTCTGGAGTTGTATGCATGAGATTAGTGCGCATGCATGTTTAGTGCGGGTTTCGGAATCCGATAGTGCCGTGTGTCGGGGGGAAGGTCAAAAAATGATGACCAAGAGGGCTGTAGAGTTTTTAAGGGTATGGGTGGATTCGGACTGAGCCGAGGAGTCGATTGCAGCTGTTAAAATTCAAATCAGACCACTACTCGTCGAATTGACTGACCTCAGTTATACAATCTATCACTGGCCAATACGGCAACTATAACACGGTTCTATGAATTGGACGATACTGAACAGGTAGATTGTGAGCGGTTTGAGACTCGTAGAATTGATGGTTTTGGTCACGTGACAACAGAAAATTGAAAATCTCCATAATTCCCCAGATCACGTGACTTCACTTACTCCCCAGTGTTTTGTGTCTACTCGTATGTTACACCCCCTCAAGGCCAAATTGGGTGGCGTAAGGTTCAAGATACTTCTCACAGTAAGGTTCAACGATAAGATAAGCCTGTGAAAGCCGAAAGCGAGTGATGTGAAGATACGTAGGCTGAGCTGATGTGGATGAACTTGTAGAGAGTCTAAGATAGCTCTGAATACAAGATGAGAGCTCCGTATTTACTTAAAAGTACAACTCCTTCTTCCACTTGAAGTCAGACTACGCTCAGACTACAACTACAAGTTCAATGGGTCAGCCTAAAGTCTAAGTAAATGGCTGGATGGTGTGACATGGAAAAATACTTTAGGTCGAGAATTTGTATAGCAAAATAGTCTAGAGTTTAGCTCACATTAATACTTGCTGTTATATCTTTCGATTGGTACTAATTTTGCACTTGTGCCATACCTGGAACCCCGAATTTGCACCCCCAGCAGACTTTTTCGGTAAGTAATTCTCAATTAAAGTGGGAGGGTCTGATCTAACTCAGCTCTCATTAGCAGAGATGTGGAAGTCGGAGTACTGTACTTGTAGGCGTAGTCTGAGAAGGGGGGAGGTGACGAAATGAGGTTTTTGCCTGAATTGTGAGGTACCGTATACGTTTTTGGTCATTTTCAGGTACGATACGGTATTTATACATGGACCATATTTTGAACACGTTTCCAGGGTGTTGTGTTGAGTGGAGTTGTGCTGTAATTAATTTAGGATACATTAGCTAATCGGTGTGTTTTAATTTCAGTATTAATCCTGCTCTCCTAATCAAACAATTTGAGTCTCGAAAATAACAGAAATTCGGCTCATCCACTCAATTGCCCCAATAATCTCAATATGGTGACTTGAACTGCAGTCAGTCATCACTGTACAATGTAAAGTACAGAGAGTTCAGAATTGGCGACGTCGTTTTCAGATGTCTAAAGGTCATTTAGGCCTCAACTTGTTATGGTCATCGGGTGAAAAAATCATCGGATCCGTTTTGGAAGACTCTTCTGCTTCGTGCAATATCATTTCATCGACTTTTTGTAGTACTAAATTTTGCAGTTATGCCCAAAACAACTTTGCCAAAGATCTCCCAGATTGTAGCTGTAACCTCCAATATTGTTAGCACCACCAACATCACCACCAACACCACCAACAAAACACGACTTTTCACCACCCCCTCACAATGCACATTCCGGAAGACGTGGCGAGACTTGTTTTTGAAAACAGCACCGTGGACGGCTGCGTGGCGCTGAGTCAGACGTGTCGGAGTCTTCGAGCGGCGTTTTTCGAGCTCGACGAGTTGATTGGAACGCGAGTGAAAAAATGCTCGCCGTGGATGGAAAGAGACGGCTCGGGCGACTCCTGGGGCAATTGTGCGATTGTCTGTGCTGCTGGGAATCGGGCTGCAAACCTGGACAAAAAATGGATCCGGGTGCTTTTGGACGCGAGCTTCAGCAACAACAATTACTCTGTGAGTGAACCAATCAGCACGGAGACGGTTGTTAATCCTACACGAGCCGAGCTTGACAACTACAGGGGAGTTTTCGGCGACGTGCGGCTGCCCTTCCAGCATCGACGGGCGATTCTGAGAGATGGACAGGTTCATTTGAGGGAAAAAGAGTATCCTGAGAATGAGTTGGAGTTTTGTCCGTTCAAATTGAAATTGAGGGGTTTGGAGGTTGAGAGGAGGGATTCATTTGGTCCATCAGCCTCTTCTGATCTGTCTTTGTCAGCTCAATCGTCTTCTGATCTGTCTTCGTCTTCTGGTCCATCTTCGTCAGCTCCTGCTCTGTCTGGTCAGTCTGGTATGTCTTCAGCCACTTCTGGTCAATCAGCTTCTTCTGGTCTGACCTCTTCGTCTTCAGCTGCTTCAGCTCAGTCTGGTCCGTCTTGTTCTGAAGTTCATGCCACCGCCCAACTCCTCGACTTTGGAAGTGAAAGCAGAGACAGGTTCATTTCCCCATTCTCCGGCATCGAAGTCATCAGTGCAACTGCCACAGAAACAGGAGACCGGTACCCCGAGGGATTCACATTCTTCGAAGATATCATGTTCATTGACGAGAACGAGACGGTGATGATCGTAGCCAAACGATGCACAGCGTCCACGCGTCACGAGGCGTTCTACGTGTACAAACCGGACGCCCAGATTGTCGACAACAAGCTGCAGTTTGATTTCCACCACTGGAAACAGACCGCCATGGATCCGCTGATGCCCCCACAGCTCGTAGCCCACTCCAGCTACGTTGCCATCGTCAAGAAGATTGCAGAGTCGAACTGGGCGTGTCTTGAACACGCTAGCAAAAAAGATACTGATCTCATCCAGCTCATGAAGATGGAAACGAGACTCTTCAGCGTCCACGTCTACGACGGCCTGCTCTACGTCTACAACAAGAACAGACTGTATCCAATCTGGGTGAATCTCGACGAGAAGCGAAAACTGCTCTTCAACTACCTGCTGCCCGAAGAGAAGAGCCAGTATACTGTTTGCGAGGTGAAACCTGCTCTGAAGAAGGGCTGGAGAGCTGTGGGAGGCTGGAAAACGTCCAGAGCCGTTCCTCGGTTTGCCAGAGGTGATAACAACAGATATATCACTGCTGGAGACTTTAGAAAGGGTGGAGGATACATTGTGGGAGACTTGAAGACGGGAAAATCGTATAAAACCAATGTGGCATATCGGGGGGCTTCTAAAAACGCAGGAAAACCGGACTTTGTGTTTCCCTCGGTTTCCAACGACAACAGTGTCAGTTTCTTTGCCTGGAGTCAAGTGGTTGGACGCAAACTCCTGGCTCAGCTCAACCGAATCAACAGTTTGGCTGAACAGGGACTTGCCATCGACTGTAAAAAAGTGACAAGAAAGATCCAAACCACCTACGACGAACTCATCTCTGAAACCCTGTCTGACTCTGAAGAAGACTGGGAACACGATAGTGAGATGGATAGCGATAACGAACGGCGAATTGAGATGCTGTCTCGACCGGTTGTTCTTCCTACAGACATGAACGACTTTAGCGACGACTCCATGTCTTCCAACGAGTGGGCTCGAGCTACTCTCGGCGGAGATTATCCACAGAGATATCTTCCCGAGGAGTATTTGTTTTATGACTGAGCTGCTCTGAACTGATCAGCTCTCTATGACTAACCTATAATACATTATTTATTGCGAGACAATGAGAACATTGCTGTACAGTCAGGAAGGTGAATTGGCAATGAACTTTTGGGCAATAAAACCAGCCATATCAGCAAAACTTAGTATTACAGGAAGACAATACAATATCATCGTAGGAAGCAGAAGAGTCGTCCGAATCGGAATATATAAATTGTTTCAGCTGTCATCATAGCAATTTGCGGGCTCAGGGCCCATTGAACACCTGAGAACTTCATTGCCAATTCACCGAACTCACCGTACTCCGTATGTACTCAGTCTGTTCGGACTGTCTATTAATTCATGACTAAGCTGTAAGCCCTTACAATGAGAACATGAGACAGTCTGTTCGGACCCTCTATGACTAAGCTGTAAGCCATTACGTATTGAATTGGAAGCGGTCTGAGTGACCATATCTTGATTACAGTACAGTAATCTATAAACCTGGAGGACAGAGACATGGAGGAATGAGATATGGATAGTTTTGGAACAATTATGGAATTATGGTCAATTATAACAAGAGTCTGGGATGCTTGTTGCGTAATATATAGCTAAATGCATTTCCCTAGAATCCAAAAAAATAAAAATGTGACAACAGTGAGACAGCCAATCCCCTTGTGGAGCTGTTCAAAGCACTACAACTGCTCGTGGAAAGTACACGTGATCTGAGAACAGTGTCGCAAACAGTCTCTCAGGATCTCACAGGCTCTCAACAGGCCCTTAACAACCAATCAACTACCTCGTAAACTGTTTCATAAACTGCAGTTGACATCCTCTATGCAGTTTACAGGCTCTATGCAGTTAACATCCTCATAAAGCCTGTAAATAGTGAATAATCTCGTGAGCAGGCTCTCAACAAGCTCTCACTCTGTTTACACCCTGTTGACAGCCAATCAACTACCTCCTAAACCTGTCCACTTCATGTAGCTACTCAAGACTTTGTAAACCAGCTCACAAGTTTACTCAAACTGCCTGTAAGCTCGCTCCTTCGTTATAACTGGTGTAGTGGTTCGAGAACAGTTATCGAGATCACAGTCAAGTAATTATGGAGGCCAATTACTTGACATTTTCTCAACTAAAGATTGGTCACATCAACTACGAGGCTAGATCTAAAGCATTATTATGTGATTTTTTTTTTTAAAAAAGCATCGAAAAGCAGCTCCAAGGCTTCTGTTGCAAAGCATCGAAAAGCAGCTCCAAGGCTTCTGTCGCTGTAAACGTTTCGCACAACTCTTTCAACTCTGCTCTCTCTTGTGGTTTCAGTTTGAACTTGGACACCATGTTTCTTGCGAGCGTGGTTCTCAACTCCTGGTTGTCCACCTGCAGAGCCTTTTGCCAGCCAGAAACAGTGTCTTCGAGAGATGTTGAGCCGGTTGGATGTTGTAGAAGCTTCTGTGCAGCTGCTGTCGACAGTTCAGGCAGTTGGTATAGTTCCCCCAGAAGCATCAAACCAGTCAGTTGAGCGAAAGTCACCTCGACGGACCAGCTTCTGAACCCACTTGACGGGATAATCAAGCTGAAGCACTTTGCTGGACTTTTCGAGACAATCGTTCTCCATCATTGACTTGAAGTAGGGCCAGTATGTGTTGAGAACCAGGGAGTGGACCGGAATGTCTGTTTCCTCGGCTTTGATGACCATGTCGCAAGTGGCAACGTCTTGTCGCATTTTGCTGACGTCATGAGAAGCCTTGAGATGGGCCAGGTATGGAGTTGGTTGTGTGCTTTCGTTCTGGGGTTTGTTGTTGTCGCAACTGTTGTCGTACACAAGCTGTCTTGGAGTGTCAAGTCGAAGAGAATGAATCCACAGATCATAGACGTAGAATTCTTTCCTGGTATCATGCCCGTGATCCATGTTCAGTTCAAACAGGAACAACTGGCCTCTTCGTTGATACGTCCAGCTTGTTGGCAATGTCATTGAGGTCCGTTGAATTGTTCTTCGAACGGAAATAGTTCTTGATGTACCCAAGCTCACGCGAAGTGCGTATTTGTCCGTACTTACTTCGAGCATTCGATCTCCGTCAAGATTGAATGTCAGTGTCTGACCTTTGAAAGTAGTCGACATTTTGGCGAAGTGTGGGTGGCAATCTCTACAGCTTTCACTTCTCGTACTACACTTACGGACTACAGTGCTTGTAGTGTAGCCAAAGCCAAGGCGGCAATCTAGACTTGGTGTGGCACTATACAGGTGATTCCAGACTCGATAGATGCACCACTGCGATCAACTAAAATAGCATTATCTCCGTCTATATCCTGGGGTGAGAAGGGGGGGGCTTGTGAGAGCACTATGCTTTAGGGTAGAAGGGGGCTTGTGGGCTCTACAAGAGCCATTAGATGATCCTGACACGGCCAATAGATTATGGCTCCTGAAAGCCACAACTTGAGCGAAGCGTCATGCTCTCGTTATAGCTTATAGGTCCGCTCACATCACTCGCTGACATCACTCGCTTGCATCGCTAACGAGCTCGCGAGTTCAAACTGCCTGTAGATTAGCTCACAAGGTTGCCCAGCCTATCTGTAAGCTCATTCACTTCATGTAGCTGCTCAGACTGTCTGTAAAACAGCTTGAAACTGCCCAGACTGTCTGTAAAGCAGTCCAGACGTAAACTCGCTCACTTCATGCTCAGACTGCCCGTAAACCTGCCCACTTCGTTCTCGAGTCTGACTACCTCGTAAACTTGCTCACTGCGTTCGCAAGTTCACTCGCTACTCATTCTCATCCAACAAAAACTCATGAATCCTCAACTCAATATCCCTCGCCAACCGCTCAATCAACCCCCATCCCGCATTCACCTTCCACTTTGTTCTCGAATCCAGAGCATCTCCCGACGTCCTCACCAACAGCTTAAGCGTCGTCAAGGTCGCAATCTGGCCGGGCAAATCAATGTTGGACATGCTTTGGACCCCCGCAGCCGTGCCAAACTGCTCCTCGGGCGAAATGGAGTGCAGAATCGCCAGCATTCGCTCCAGCTCAAACGGCGGAGCCTCCAGCATGCGTGGATTGAGAGTCAGCCGTTTTCTTCGCCCGGTATCTCGTCGTCCCTTTCGGCCGTCCTTTTGCTTGGAAAAAAACCGAATGTCGTACCGCTCGGGGTTATATGAGGCCAGATATGCCGCCACAAGAATGTACTTGGAATGTAAGGGGAGATCGTACGATCCAGTCAGATCCTGCTCATTGTTGCGTTTTCTCTTGAGAGCCTCCTCGACTCCGGGCTGGACCAGCGAATCGGCCACCGCAAACTCGGACGAAAAAATGTGCTGGCTCTGGAGATAGAGCTTGGCCGTCTCGCGCATATCTGTGACCCCTGTAATGACCGGATCAACGTAAACAGGCCAGATTCGACGAGCAATCTGCTTGTAAAGACGCACATCGGACGAGGCGTAGGGCGAGAGTGCATCAACAAGCACCCGGCAGTACGAGCTCCAAAACTGCTTCGATAGAGCTGCCTTGTCTGGCTGTGTAGCTTTGTTTAGAACGTCCTCCGGCAGCTTGCAGAGCTCCTGATCCGACAGAATTTGAACCACTTCTTCCTTGGAGTACCTCGTGAACCGCACGTGAGGGATACTAGAGGTTATGAGCGCCCGGGGCTCGAGAGTCGAAATGGTGAAAACAAAACACACGTTTTTGATGCTGGTCATTTCGTTGAGCCGAGTAAAACAGTGGTAGATTTCGCTGGGGTTCTCGTGCAGCTTGTCGAGTCCGTCCAGCACAATCACGTGCGGCTTGGTGAAGTCGTACTCGGCTCGGAACCGCTCCAACAGCGCCATGAACGCCGTCACGTTCTCGCAGATGATCTCAAAGTCGTCCTCCAGAGTCTTGTAACTGTCCTCCACCACGGCCCGAAACGTGCGCTGAAGCAGAATCCGCGTCGTCAGACACTGCTCGGCCAAAATGATGGAGTGGTTGATGAAGCTCTGCTCCAGCAGATGCTTCAGAACCGTCGATTTGCCGGTTGAGGGCTCGCCATGCACCAGGATCGATTGCGGCATTTCCTCGACGTTATCCGAAAGCAGGACGCTCAGAAGCTTGATCTGCGTGTCGCGGCAAGATACTTTTGCCTGTGTCGCTTCAATGGCGTATTTCGGGAGCATTTTGGTCGATCTGATGCAAATATCCGTTTGGTGATATCTTTTCGTGTACGTTCCGACATGCATATAATCAAAGTTTCGTCTCCAAAGTTTGATCTGCTTATTCAGTGTAAAGACGGAAAACAAACATAAGCCTATTCAGTCGAGATTTTAAAGACGGGAAAATGACACGAGCTTAAAAATCCGTTTGTGTACTTATATCCTTCCTCTTCTCCTTTTCTCTTCTTCTCCTCTTCCTCCCCATCTCCTCTTCTTCACACAACCACGGTACAAACACAGAAACAAGATACAATGCCGCGGACTCTGTACGGTCTCCAACTCGATGCTATCTTTGTGGATGTGATCTAGGCGTGGGTGTGTGGGGGGGACATGGGTGATGTGATGGGTGATGGTTCTGGGGCAGTTGGTTCTGGGGCAAGTGGGGTCCGCTCATAATCTGTACTCTGGTAGCATATACTAAGATGACAGGTTAAGAGTATGTCCACTTTGGGTCGGGGGCGTGTCAAGAGTCGGGTGGTGGGTCAAGCGGGAAGTGACTAGAATGGGCAACAGACCTGGAGAAAATGAACCGTCTACTTGAGAGTGCAAGTAAATCACACGGACTCTATCGTCTACCCCACATTACCGATCACTCAATTCGCCCGCCTCGATCTCATGCACGTCATGCAGGTGGTCGAAATTAATTTAGATCCACCCACCCCCACAATGCTCACCGAGGACCAAAAAGAGCACCAGCGCCAAAAGGCGCTCAAAAAGTTCGAGGAGGCCAAGCGGCGCATGGCCGAAAAACGCAAGGCCGGTGACGTGCGAGACGCGTCCGCCAAAAGACACCAATCTCGAGCCATGGGAGCGCCACCCATCACCAGAGCAAGCTACATTGAGTACGATCTGGCCAACATGAAAGATACTCAGGGCGGATATCTGGACGACGAGGAGGAGGAGGATGTGGAGGAGTGGAAACGGCGGCAGGCCCAAACGTTTGAGTCCGGCCCCATGTCCATCAATCCGTCGGAAAACCCGCGCTGTGAGGAGTGCAAGAGTTTTGACATTGATGCGCAGTTTCAGTCCGTTTTCAAGCTGCTGGTGTGTCGGGCGTGCAAGAAGAAGATTCCCGAAAAGTACTCGCTTCTGACGAAAACAGAGGTCAAAAACGACTATCTTTTGACCGAGCCCGAGCTCAGAGATAGAGATCTGATTCCGCATCTGGAGAAGCCCAATCCGCACAAGAAGACGTACAACAACATGATGTTGTATGCGCGCAAACAGGTGGAGGAGTACTCGATCAAAAAATGGGGCTCTTTGGACGAGCTGGACGCCGAATACGAACGGCGAGTGGAAATGAAGAAGCAAAGAAAGGACAAAAAGTATCTGGACAAGTTGCGGGAGATGCGCAAAAAGACGCGAGCGGAAAACTGGACAAAAACGTCGTCCAGAGACGTACATGTCCATGACTGGTCGGGAGATATCGGTGATGATCCGGACCATGTCAAACGAAGATGTCAGACTTGTGGCATGGAGACCGAGGAGCTGAAGATGTAGACCATGAGTCAGATCATGAGCGAAGCGAATGATCTGACGATGGAAACTGACAGACCATGAGCGAAGCGAATGGTCTGTCTATAGATCGGGGTGGGTCCTTCAATCACAGATCATGAACGAAGCGAATGGTCTGAAACCGGGCTATTGGCATTGTAGGCGACGATGGAAACTGACAAATACTAATGTAAACTAATGTATATAACTTATCGGGGGGCTTGGACGTCACGTGGCGAGCAGAAAAGCCGGTATTTTTTTTATTCAAGGGAAGTGCATTCAGCTATACATCCCAGACTCTAGTTATTTTTTTGACCATGGTTCCAGAATTGTTCCAAAACTATCCATATCTCTTTGGACGTCGGGATGGTTGCCATTCTGGCCAGTGTTTCGGTTTTTTTTTTTCATTCTAAGGGATTACTGGCGACCTCGGAGGGGGTTCTTTTTATTCTAAAGATACATTACAGCTATATACCTAGTAAGCCAGGCTATTGGCACACAATGAATCTTACTCTTCGAAGTCGGTCTCGGTGCTCGTGACAGTGGGTCAAGGTGCTCCAAGTCTTGTGCCTTGTCACGCTGCAGGCGTTTATAGACACGCTGCAGGCGTTTATAAAAACACTACCGACGTTTATATGTCTTGGCATCTATCTACCGGCTGTGTAAATCTGTGTACCAAGAAAAAACACCTTGGTGTTTAGATGAAGAAGCTGGAGTCTCTCAGATACGGTCACGTGACCATATCTTGTCTTGGCGAGCATCTCTGATATTACTGGGCTGATGATAAGAGTCATAGATGGAATTTATGATGGATATGGTGATAGGCTGGAGATAGCGGGTAGTGAGAGATAGGAGTCACGTGAGGACAGGGGGGGGAGGGGTAATGTCACGTGATAGATAGCCTGGTAGAGCCAAGGATAATACAAAAAATGACGTTGATTGACTGAGAAGGGACATGATTACTAATGTGGATTTGAAAAAAGTGCTGAGATGTTAGGGAAGGAGGGAGAAGCGTAAGGAATTTGGCCAGATGATGAGAAAGCAAAAAGATGCCACGTCCTTTAATTCCTGTGCAATTTGATGTGTTCTCCAAAATCTGCAATATTCCCAAATACTCAAAGGTGCCCAATCCAGCTGTTGTTAGTTTCAAAATGATGATGAAAACGAGGGGATTACCATGGTCAACTTCATGTTCTGCTGGCGTTACTACAGCTCGAGCTGTATGAGATCCCGCATTTTTCTGGAATAAGGTCATGTAGGGTGGAAAACTTGTAGAGAGGAGATGGAGGCTAAAGAAGTTGATTTTTGAGCTCTCCGCTTTGAGACGGTTAGAATGAATGTGTTTCTGTTCACTTTGGGGCTGTCGAAGCTGGTATAACCATTCGGAATGTGCTGTTCAAGGAGAGCTGTGGAGTTGCCTTAGAAGTCGATTGATATTGATGGAGTTTTCGTTAGGAGAGATGTCACGTGTTTTTGGGAGCAGGAGAAGTCCCAAACCGAGAGTATTATCAGCTCCATAGGTTTGTAATCTTGTCAAGTGCATCTTTAAGAATGCACTCATAGGAGCAAGGTGAGAGATCTAGAGATCTGGTGAGGGGATATTTAGGGCTTGAAATTAGTCAACCAGGTGGTAGTGGTATGAAAGGGTGACTTTTGGAACCTCTCAGACCTCTGTAGCGTTTCCAGGTAGATCTACAGTTATGTCCAAACATCTCACCGTTAAAAGTCTGTGGAGATGTCATTTATTTGGAGAGAAGGAAAGTGAGACCATGAGCGAAGCGAATGGTCTGACTACATCTTGAGATGGGTCCTTCAATCATAGATCATTCGCTTCGCTCATGATCTGACTCAAACACAGACCATTCGCTTCGCTCATGATCTGACGCTCATGTATCGGTCTCAGGTAGTGGAATCATGACTAGTAAATCACAACAAATAATAAAGTGGGTCCTGGAACTCGTTAGTAAGTGTCGAAACGGAAAGGGACGGAATCGAGCGTTTATTAGTTATTTTTGCCGATTTTTTGCCGATTTTTTCGCATCTTTTCACCCTCTTATACCCCCACGTCACCTCCAAAACTCATCCCCAGAGGACGTGGCGTAATGGTAGCGCATTGGATTTCGGTTCTTCGTGAACGACGTCCTCCAAAGGCTGCGGGTTCGAGTCCTGTCGTCCTCCAAAGGCTGCGGGTTCGAGTCCTGTCGTCCTCTTTTTGGTCCACACCGAAGTGGCCAGCTTCTGGTGGGTATTTCTGGCATTCCGAATACCATGTTTTTTCTTCCACTGTACGGATACGGTGGCAGTTGAGATTTTTGTTGAACTTTAGTTGAGGTTGGGTGATATGCTTACGTAAGCAAACATTGACAAAGGTTGCTAATCTCACTGGGAAATTACATAGCACTGACATTACACCCCTTCTGTACACTCCGGTTCACAGCAACCATTCTACGCACAAGATCTAATCGGCCAATGAATCTTCTCTACAAACCCCCCCCCCCCCCACCATCCCATATCCTCTCTCCTCTACATGTCAATATCAGTTTTAATTATATGCGCGTCGATTACTCGTCATCCTCGTCATCGTCGCCAGCGGCCTCGATGTACTTGTGTCGGATATCCTTCCATTGTTTCTGGGTTAGTAGGGGAAGTGGGTTATTCCATCAGTGCTTGTTGAGCGGTGAATAATGATAATTCAACTAGATTGGACATCAATCATTCAACCAATGCATCATCAATCATTCAACCAATGCTGAAATTGAACTCCGATCATTCCAACTACAAGTAGAGCAACGCTTCGCATTGCTCCGCTCTCTCATACTCACGCCAGCGTTGAGTCTGTCCCACAGGTTGTCGATGGCAGTCTCAAAGGTCATGTCAAACACAAAGGCGGAAGCAAAAATGGTGGCAACAAAGGCCGAGTTTCGCTTCACGAAAACGTTGTAGAAAGTGGTAGCCCAGGCCTGAGTTAGTAGGGTTCTTGGGGGAGTTGTAGGACGTGTTTTGATGGAGTAGAGCAAGGATAGATCTGGCATATGACGATAAGACCTCTGAGGAGATGAGGACACGTCAGGAGTAGATTTTGTTTGTGTCGCTTGTGTAGTTGTTCGTTTGTGTCGTTCGTTTGTGTCAACCCGTGTCTGTGTCTGTGTCCTCATATTCATATCGGTGTACCTCCTGAATATGTCGTCTGCACCAGTTCCACCAATAATGACGCGGTCAATGAGCGCGGAAAACCACGTGATCCACCAGGATGCGCTATCCAGTCGTAGTCCATGCCAGCTCTCGCTCCTCCGCATCCTCCAGACGGTTTCTGTCGACTCACCATTTTGATGCTGTGTAATATCTCAATGTGAGAACGTGTGAGATGAGTCTGCAAAGCTTCTTGGGGTCCCAAAAGCGCAGGGCGTGATTGGCTGGTGGTTCGAAACCTTATTGTGTCCAGTAGTAGGTGGGATGATGATATGTAGGGTTAGGGTTGGGTGTACATTAGGGTTAGGGTCATTAGGGGTATGGGCTGGGCTAACATGAGCACGTCAGTTCGATTTTGGGTTGGATCATGATAATGAATGCATGGTTGACCTGCAGAGAAGATCATTCTGTACACCTGACGACATGAAATCCCTGACGGGAACTTACGAGAAAGACGGCGAGAGGGTGGTTGGGGGAACTCTGCGATCGGACGGCAGCGTGAGACCCATTGCCAAAGTGCGTCCTGGATTCGTTGCCAAAGAAGACACTCCAAAGTACAAGCCTCGAGGGGCTCGAGAACGAGATGCCAAGCTGGGCATTGTTTCTGCCGAGAGTCCGGTGACCAAGGTGGGCGCAGAGGCGGGTGGAATTGACGACAACAAGTCTGCCATCAAGGCGAGTGCCGACGACAACAAGTCTGCCATCAAGGCTCGCATTCAGGCCATGAAGGCCGAGTTTGAGAGGAAGAAGAGGGAGAAGGTGGGAATGAAGACGACAGAAATGAAGGAGACGACAGAAATGAAGGAGACGACAGAAATGAAGGAGAAAGAGACTGGGGACGTTCAGGATGTTGGAGACTCGCCCGAGGAGAGATTTATCATCGACAACTCCAACAAGACTTCCGAAGACATGTTCAATCTCATTGCTGCTGTCAATACTCTGGATCTTGGTCCGAGTGAGAGTATGCTATCTCTTTCATCGACCGATAGTGAGTCATACATCGAGGCACCAATCACAGCTGCAATTACGGCCACGAGTTTAGCTACAGCAACAACTACAGCAACAACTACAGCACCAACTCCAACCACTTCCAAACTACAATCGAGACACAGCAAGAGAGAACCCACAAGTAGGACTGAGGAAGAACCTAGGGCTGAGGAAGAACCTAGGGCTGAGGAAGAATCTAGGGCTGAGGAAGAACCTAGGGCTGAGGAAGGAACCACATCGTCTCTTCGACATGTCCAGACCAAACCAACGACTCCCCAGAAAACTCCTCTCAAGTCCAGACATGCTAGGAAGACGGAGAATTCAGAAGTCGAAGAGAAGAGCTCTAGGGAGAATACTGGCTCATCCGGGTACGTTCCTCCGCATCGTCGAAAGTGACGAACCACGTACAGTATTTATTTATGACCATCAAAAGCATTTGCTTACAGTGTACAAGTGTCGGTACGTACCAAGTACGGTGTGTACTCGTTCATACCGGTTCTCGTACATGCTTACAACGAAATGTCTCATGCTGCAAGACTGTGAACAGCATCGTAATCGTACATAAAGCATTGGTACTTGTACTTGTAGATTGCTGTGATCACGTGAGTGTGGTTTTGTTTCAATGGACATCACTCTGTCTTCTCGCTCCGTTAATTTGCGCTTACCTGGTACTTGAACAGAATAGGCGATTATTGAAGAATACAAACTTGGCTGTGAATTACCCGATTGACATGTGGGGTCATTCAACTTGCCCAATAAGCCGCTCACTGCACGGAACTCATCGGACAGTACTTGTACGAATACGAGTACATGCTCCAGATGATTACTAGTACTTGTAGTGACACAACAGTCAGACAAAGAAGTATTTGTATCGCTTGAGGTGGTCTTCTCTTCAGTTTCTGATACAGCAGGATCAAACAGTCCATCGCTATTCAGTCCAGGTAAGCTTTCACTTTGTTCATGGTCTTCTTGTTCAACTTACGAGTACGGTCTGGGAAACAAATTGTCAAGGTTGTTTTTTGCAACAAAATCAGGCATAACTTCAGATTTTAGTACTACAAGAGGTCGATAAAATGATCTTGTAAGAAGCAGAAGAGTCTTTCAAGACGGATGCTCAATTTTTTTCACCCCGTCATCATAATAAGTTGAGACCTAAATGTCCTTCAAACACTTGTAATGGACCTTGCCAATTCTGTGAACTCACTGTACGTGGTATCGTACTTGTAGTATCGTCAATTAAATTTAAAAACGCAGGAAAATCACAACGTCTCAAACAAAAAATATTGCGTGCTACGGTATATATATTATTGCAAACTACTTAGCAAACACGGTATTCTGATTCGATTTCATCACTCAGCAAAACGCCAGCACCTCTGTATCACCAGAATTGCACCCCCAGCGGACTTTTTTCGTCAACAAAGCTGGTTAGAGTTTTTCCCATAATTTATGCACCTGCATACAACCCAATCTCAACCTGTTGAATAAAGTAAAACTTATATAACAAATACATTAACGGTCATTCGCTTCGCTCATGTCCTGCTAATGTACACGCCATATGGAACGCCAGTGAGGGACCGAAACCGAAACCAGGGCCGAAACGACTTTGTGTACGACAAAAACGGGCTGCGAAGACTCCATGGGGCCTTTGAGGGCGGCTGGTCGGCGGGATACTACAACACGGTCGGATCCAAAGAGGGATGGACTCCACGACAATGGAACAGCAGCTCCAAGAACGGCGAGAGAGCCACAAACACGATAGACGACTACATTGACGACGAGGACGAGTGTGGGGAAAAAAAGCGGTCCGAAATTGTTCCTGTGGGGCCTGAGATATTGGCCAAGTGGAGTGCTGAGGGAAAGGGTCCAAAGGCCGGGTTTGAGGTTCTTCCACAGACCCAGAAGACGTATCTGGGTCCAGCCGGGATTGGGTATGATTCTAGGCTTGTCGATACGGTTGATTCTGGAGCTCAGAGTGGTAGCAAGAGACTTACCAAGAGCTCTACTAAAACTATGGGATCTACGAATAAAACGATATCACTTGTCCCCGGGTCTGGCAGAAAACGGCCTCTACTGCTGGAAGACGAGGACGACGAGGGGTTGTATCCCGTGACCAAGTCGCTTCCGAAGTTGAGGAAAGAGAAGGTGGAATTAGGTGATTCGAAAAGTCTGGTTAAACATAAGTTTTTGACCGCCAAACAGAGACAGATTTTGGGGAGACAAAGTGGTGAATCTGCGTCAGCTTCGACAACCACAGGTACGCCATTGTCAAGGCCAAAAGTTTTGACATGCTCAGATGGAAAACTACCTCTTCCAGGATTCTCACTTGTACTGACGTCCAACTCTGTGTTCAAGCAGTATGGACTCAAATCCTCTCCTGTGACCCAACAAACTCTCCAAACCCAGGTCGACTCGTTTCTGGACTCTCTGAGTCTTTCTCTCGAGAGTAATCCGTATAAATCGAAACTGGACAGCAAGTTTCAGCTGGCAGGAAGTGCAGTTGAGGGAGTCAAGGAGAACTCGGAGAGAACTGTTGTGAAGGAATGGGTGCCGTCCAAACTGCTTTGCAAGAGAATGGGCGTGAGGTATGAGAAAGTGAGAGATGGGGATGTGGTGGAGGTGAAAAAGCGGGGGGTTGGGGGGTTTGGAAGGGACAAGGTGGAGAAAATGAGGAGGTTGTTTGGGTAGAGAGAGAGTGGTGAAGGAGGGGAGATCTCTGGAGGTGTGCATTATTTATATACCTGATACAATTGTCAGTTTGATGAGGCACAACCAGTAGAGATGGTACTTTTCATGTACAACTCACTCATGCCCTCCGGGAGAGTCGTGGAACCGTGGACGTTAGTTGTTGAGTGTATGGGAGGTGTCTGGCAGTGGCTGACTAAACGACACTGAAATGGAACCATTGCCACTTTACAATATGGACCGAGAGTCGAATACGAGAGATTGTCATGTCCTGTCAGTACACCTTGATTGACCTCAAAGTGTCTGAGAGCAAAAAAAGGAGACATCTCCACAGTTATGATATTTTTTTTTCCTTTTAGAAAATCAACATACAGCGGACATTGTCTCGTGTCCATCCAGGGCATGCTTGTCGTTGTAAGTATTGATCTACAACAATAGCAATTTGACAGAACTATCTGTGCAATTATTTTCAACTTGACGGGGGTCTCTGGATGGGCACTTCATGTACCACTCTTTTTAGTGAGAACAGTACCGGTAGTTTGATACAACTAAATGACTGATTCTACGCTCTGCTATCGTCTAAAGCTGTTCACCTCTCGGCAGTGCTCACCTCTCGAAGTGCTCACCTCCCGAAGTGCTCATCCTTCTCTCTGTCGACAGTCCCTCTCTTCTCTCCTTCAACACCGTCCCTTTAATCATAAATAAATTACAGTATTCCTATGATGTTGTTTGCTCGTCTTCAACAGTTATCAAATTCAGAAGGCTACTGGAACTGCGCAGCAATTTTGTTTCCTTCGGTTGTCGAGAGAATTCAGTAAAGAGGTTTGTTGGTGTCATCGTTTCTCCAACAGATTCAAGTCTGTCGTAGAATGCTTCGCCACTTCGACCTCATTCATGTTCAGAGCCGGAAACAGCTCAGTAAGGCCGGATCCTGATCTAGGTCGTAGACTCACTTCCCTGCTACCAGTACCATGAACGAGCCTTAGATCTGATAGTCTCTAGACCTCCAGACGTTTGACAGTCTCTAGAACCAAGCACTCATGGTCATTTCCGAGATCAATTGTATCATTCAATCTTTTTGGGCGGCTGGTTGCAATGGTGTGTGTTGATCATGATACCTCTGAGTCTTTGGTTGTATCTGGCTTCGGTTCTCGCAATAAGCCCGGACACGACATTACAGAGCATTTCTATTCAAATGGTCTCAATCAAATCAGAGCCGAATTGTGTATCCCTCGGTATAGCTTGTAAAAGAGTGAAGAGAAATGGGTCAATAGAATTCTAGAGACCAAAATCCACATGTTGTTGTCCACTGGAGATGGTCTTTGATGCAACATCCACTTGTTGCTGTCCACAGGAGATGGTCTCCGATCCAACATCCACATGTTGCTGTCCACAGGAGATGGTCTCCGATCCAACATCCACATGTTGTTGTCCACAGGAGATGGTCTCCGATCCAACATCCACATGCTGTTGTCCGCTCCTGACCTACGGCCAGTCGCTTCCTCATAAATGGCTCAATAAGCGGTGCTCGGAAACATGACGGCTTTCAGGTTGTTCAAAAACCCCCGATCATAAATATTGACCACCGGTTTATGATCCGTCAGCAACGTCAAAGAGAGATCGTTCTGGGCCACATATTCCCTCTCTTCCGGGGTCAGAGCCCGGTTCGGCCGTCCGTCGTCGTCCTTTTGCAAAATGATGCTTCGGTCGGGCTTGAACCCCGGTCTCTGGAACATCCACACACTGCCCTCGGAAATGGCGGCGTGAATGTCGCCCCATTTGTCCGTCTCGTTGGTGGTGGCGCCCAGATAAATGTAGTAGAAATGCATGGCTGTGAAGGCGCAGGCCAGGGCTCCAGTGGACACGGACAGCAGGAAGATGATGCCCACCCGCTTGTTTTCATTAGTAATCATGACCTGCCACCACTGCGCAAAAATGCTGGGCAGCGGCTTGGGGTGGTGGCGGTACTCCTTTTCGACCATGACAATCATCTTGAGTCCCGCCAGAAGCGCTCCCCAGCATAGGGTCCACACGTTTCCCAGCAGGAAGAACATGAACCACCGGTAGTTGTACAGCCCGACGGTGTTGTTGATCCAGAGACAGTAGTGGTCGAATTTGGCGACACACTTGTTGGTGAACCGGTCGTGCTTCGATCTGGCGGGCTTGGGGAACTTGCACGTGCTGCACTCGGTGTCTTCCAGAAACATGAGGTTGTCGAACCGGAACTGGGAGAGCAGCACGGCGTGGTTTTGCTTGGAGATTTTCCCGGGGTCTGTGAACGTGGCCAGCACAAACGACACCACCAGAATCGTGTACGCCACCGGAGCCAGCCACGCGTAGTACCAGTGGTTCTCGGCAATGAATGGATGCAGATCCTCGTAGTAGGCGGAAAACATGTACGTGGTGAAGGCGCAGTAGAGAATGGGCACGGACCAAGGAGCTGCGGGAGCCACCACCGAGCCGCAAAAGTCGCCCACCACAGAAAGACGGCCTCCACAGAATCTCGTGTCCCACGATCGGATGGCACCTGGACGGCTGCTGAGCCATTTTCGGAACCTCCACACCGCGGTGCCCTCGAATTGCGGCAGCGCGCCGAACAGGAACACAAACGTGAACACGGAGATGGCCAGGATTGATAGTAGGTAGATTTTCAGCCACATTGCGGGGGGGTGGAGGGGTGTTGAGGATGGTGGTGATGGTGGTGGAGTGCGTCAGGTCGTGCATCAGATCATGCAGGTCATGTGATGAGCGGGGGGAGGCTGGGTGTGACAACATGTGGGCAGACTGTGAGTATGGTATTAGTCTAATTATAGTCAGCGGAAAATTCCGTTTTTTTTGGTACAACTCTTGTTTCAATTGACCTCCTCAATCTCATTCCAGACCCTCAACAACTTTCAACCACCTCAACCACCGAGAATCGAACCGAGGGCCGAGAAATGCACCGTCAGAGGCGTACGGAGTACCGTACATACTTGTAGAGGCAATCCAGAGGTCAAGTGAGAAATATAAGACCACTTTTTTTTTTATTCTAAAGATACATTACAGCTATACACCTAGTAAGCCGGGTTATTGGCATTCGACCACCAATCGACTCCCCGGGGTATAGTGGGCTCAGAATCGGCGCATCTGTCTCTTTGTTAGCGGGAAAGCACGCCTGATATCCAAAGCATGAGAGATGTTTCCACAATAGCATGTGTCATGACTTGAATACAATTGGTGGAAATGTCGACAATTGTGTAGTGTGAATAAGGCGCAAAGGGAATTGAGGGAGTGGGATCGCCTCAAGATCGTTACTGGATTGTAATTTCTTACAAAGCCTCAGCTTATCTCCAAGTCCCACTGGTGTGTGTTCAGTAGGTGGCGCCTTCACCAACATGAGCTCTTTGATCGGGTGAGAGGAAATATTTGGCATCAATGTCAACATCAAGATAAAGATGGAGGCCAGATCGGATAGTCATAACCCCATGTACACGTAGAACGTAGTCAGCTCTACCTGAAACGTCTTGGCTGCTGGCCTATAAATTCCTTTGCATCAGGAGCTAAAGGGGAAGTATCATGCTTGGGTGACAATGATTTCCGTTTGTATATAGACCATCCTGAGTCTCGCACTTTTGTTGATCTTCTTGTACAACACGAGGTGTCTGTTCTTTGCGTGATCCCTACGTGATGATATATCCTGCAAAAGATTTCCTCCCGTTGATATTGCATTAAGTCTTGGTGACAGATGTCTGTACTCGACGGATTTCCAAGTTTGAAACCCTCTGTCGGTGCAACTCGAACTCGCGCTCTTGGGGTCGAGTGTACGAGTTCACAGAATTGGCGAGGTCGTTTTCGAGTGTTAGGTCACAACTTATTATGATGACGGGGTGAAAAAATCTGACTACATCTTGAGATTGGTCCTTCAATCGTTTACGGGTCCTTCAAACACAGACCATGAGCGAACATTCTGAGATGGGTCCTTCAATCACATTCTGAGATGGGTCCTTCAATCACATTCTGAGATGGTCCTTCAATCACATTCTGAGATGGTCCTTCAATCACAGACCATTCGCTTCGCTCATGGTCTATGGCCATAACCTTAGTTGACATTACTTGGAAAAAAAGTTCTGCTGGGGGTGTATATCTCGTGTTCCAGACATGCCAGAGTTTCAGGAGTAATATGAGTGGATAGCCAAACTTCACTTTCCTAACAATAGCGGACTAATGAAAGCTCGAGTTCATACAAAATTTGCCACAAAACGGATTCCAAGAGACAAGCCCACAATCCATTACTTATCCAAACCCAGTTTCACATACCAGCCCCACGCGCTAAAAAGGTGAATGTCGAGTACAGCCCAAGTACAGTTCAAGTACCGGTACATTGGGCTCACAATTGGCAAGGCCGTGATCAGGTGGTTGAAAGACTTTAGGATAGATGGAAAAAAGCCATAGACTCCGACTCTGAAGACTCGTCTGCTTCTTGTAACTATCCGGTACTTTTTATCGACTTCTTTTAGTACAGTCTGGGAGGATAATTGGCAAGGTTGTTATGGACAACAAAACCTGTCATAACTGCAGATTTCATTACTACAAGAAGTCGACAAAATAATGTTGTAAGAAGCAGAAGAGTCTTCCAAAATGGAATCTATGATTTTTTCATCCTGTCATCATAACAAGTTGTGGCCTAAATGTCTTTCAAAACCTGGAAACGACCTTGCCAATTCTGTGAACTTACTGCACAGGAAGTTCGGTGAATTGTCAATGAAGTTTTCAGGTGTTCAATGGGCCCTGAGCCCACAAATTGTTATGTTGACAGCTGAAAAAAATTACAGATTCCGATTCGGACGACTCTTCTGCTTCCAACGACGATATTGTATCGTCTTCGTGTAATACAAATATTTGTTGATATGTCTGGTTTTGTTGCCCGAAAGTTCATTGCCAATTCACCCTCCTGACTGTACACATTCTGCAGATTTTGTTGTGGTAACAACCGAGCCGATTCCAAGATCCGCCACTGCGAGCGCGGTCTACCCGTGCCATCACGTGACCACCATTTCCGTCACGTGAACGGTCAATTATCTCGGTCCAGAGAAAAAAATACATTTCCAGAATTGCTTTTCCCACCAAACTGGGACATCCCGTTTAGTCTCAGTTGTCCGCTTAGCTCAGTTGTCCGGCTTAGCTCAGTTGTCCGCTTAGTTTCTGGGTTAGCTCCCTCCTGACGTGTCCTCATAATTCAGACTTGGTTCGATCTGTGGATTAATCGCCCGGCAGTTGTCTCCTCTTTGCGTCTCTTGGCATGTCAACAGAAGGGCAGTTATATATAGCTCTGTCTGATTGATAATTAGAGCAAACGCAGTTGAAGCAGCCAACTGTGAGGGAGTTGCAGGGGGAAAAGGAGAGGATGTACGAGTAGATGTACAAATGTGAACAGAAGATAATGAGAATACGAAAATACAATGTTTGTATCATCCAGGATTCCGAAAACACAATGTTTGTATCATCCAGGCTTGCGCAGCATATTGTCATTGCTGTATCGAACGTGTACAGCTTTTGTCATAATACGGAGCATACTTCCTGGTACAGTATCTTAATATACTGTCGCATGGTTCTGGGACAATACCAAAGTGTAGGAAGAGGTCATGCCAACACGACTAGACCAATGGAATCAAAGAAAAGATTAAGAGTGTTCTCAAGCGATACTGAGCATTTTGTAGCCATTGTCTGAACACGTGACCAAGTCGTTCACTAACTCCTAACTCCCCCTCATGCGCTATTACAAGTGCATAATTGCATGCATACTCCCAATCACTCCCAATCACCACTATCGTGCAGGACCTTACTCCCCAAAACCCTGAGCTGTCCACATCACCACATAGGACACTACAGTACTCCGTCTTCCATGTCATTTCTAACGTCGCTGAAAAACAAGGCGCTGGAGCTGTTTGAGCCCGAAAACAGCTCCGGCGTGATCCAGACCGCCGCAGACACGGCGCAGTTCTCCGACTACAAACGCCGGCTCAACAAGGACGAAAAGTTCCGGCTGCAGTTTGGACTGCCCGACTCGCAGAAACTGCTGGCGGATATCAGCGTCGAGGTGGCTCTTCAGAACGCCGAAAACCCGCCGGTCAACGCCAACCAGGCCGCCCGCTCAGAGTCCCTCATCGAGTTCTCCAACGTCATCTACCAGGGCAAGCTGTATCTGTCGGACTCGTTTCTGTGTTTCACGGCCACAGACCACCGCCAGTGCTCGTTTGCGCTGCCTCTTCTGACGGTCAAACGGGTCGAGCGCCTGCCGCTCAAATCGTACCTCTTTGCGCTCTCCATCAAGACGTACAACGGGCTGACTCTCGTCATCCAGTTCATCGGCATCAAGTCCGCCTGCGACCGCTTCTCGCTGGCGCTCAAGGCCCAATTGGGCAAAAACCTCGCCCAAATCAAGGCCCTCAAGCCGTTTCTCGCCACCCTGTACTCCGAGTACCTGCTCAACGTGATTTCGTCCGGCCAAAAGGGCGACGCTCCCCCTCCTCCCCTGGGAGGCCTGGGCCAGGTGTTCCGGTACCCCGGCGACGCCAAAAAGCTGCGCGACAAGTCGAAAATGCGTCTGTGGCTCGAGTACTTCCAGACCCATGGACGTAACCTGACCCTGGTGCGCCAACAAACGTTCTACAAGCTCATTCGAGTAGGGTTGCCCAACCGGCTGCGGGGCGAAATCTGGGAACTCACCTCCGGTTCTCTGTACCTCCGTCTGGCCCACCAGTCCATGTACAAGGACCTGCTGGAGGAGTACGCCGGCAAGACGTCGCAGGCCACGGAGGAGATTGAAAAGGATCTCAACCGGTCGCTGCCCGAGTACTCGGCGTACCAGGACGACGAGGGCATTGCCCGCCTGCGACGCGTGCTCACGGTGTACTCGTGGAAAAACCCCGACGTGGGCTACTGCCAGGCCATGAACATTGTCATTGCGGCGTTCCTCATCTACATGTCCGAGGAGCAGGCCTTCTGGTGCCTCAACGTGCTATGCGACAAGATGCTTCCGGGATACTACTCCCGCAGCATGTACGGCACGCTGCTGGACCAAAAGGTGTTTGAGAGTCTGGTGGAGAAGACAATGCCACTATTGTGGGACCACCTGCAGCGCTGCGACGTCCAGCTCTCGGTCGTGTCGCTGCCGTGGTTTCTCTCCATCTTCATCAACTCCATGCCGTTGGTGTTTGCGTTCCGCATCATCGACGTGTTTTTTCTGGAGGGCCCCAAACTGCTGTTCCAGGTGGCTCTGGCCATTCTGCGCATCAACGGCGAGCGGCTTCTGGAGGCCGACGACGACGGGCTCATGATCGGCATCATCAAGGAGTACTTTCTCACTCTGGACCAGTCTGCGCACCCGACGTCGAAAAACGAAAAGCTCAGATCGATCACAAAGTTCCAGGAGCTCATGGTGGTCGCCATGAAGGAGTTCAGCGTGATTACGGAGCCGCTCATCACCGAGCAGCGAGCCAAGTACCAGGACCGCGTGCTGGAAGACATTGAGATTTTCGCCAAGCGAACGTCGATTCGAAACCTGCACAAGACCAAAAACCTGTCGCAGGACGACCTCTCGGTGCTCTACGACCGCTACCACACGTACCGCGACATGAATCTGGAAAACTACCAGAACTTCCTCTCGTCGGTGGTGTGCTGGACCGAGCCCCAGGAGCTGTCGATTGACGGCACTCCGGACTTTCTGCGCCGTCTGTACACCCGTTGGGACGCGGACATGAAGGGCACGCTGTCGCTGCAGAACGTGGTGACCGGAATCGACGCGCTCAAGCAGTCCGATCTCATGGGCCTCATGACGTACTTTTTCGAGCTCTACGACGATGATGGAGACGGCCAGATTGACCGCGAGGGCATTCTCAGCATGTCTGAGGGGCTCCTGTTTCTGACCAAGGCCTGGAGAGAGGGCACCGTGTACACGGACGGGGCTCCCATTCTCGACCAGATTTCGCTGGTGGAGCTGGACCGACGCGAGCAGGAGCGCCAGGAGCTGCTGCAGCAGGAGGAGCTGCGGCTGGCCGAAGAGATGGAGGCGCTGCGGCTGGAGGCCGAGCAGCAGAAGCTGGCGGAGGAAAACTCGTCCGAGGCCATCTTCGACACGCCGGACACGGACGAGGAGGACGCCAAGAGCACCAAGTCCGCCAAGTCCGCCAAATCCGTCTCTTCTCGGTCCATCAAGTCCACCATCGGCTCCATTGGCGCTGCTGGTGGCGCCGTGGGCGGGGCAGCCATGGGGGCTGTTCGGGGCGCCGTGCGACGCAAGTCGTTCAAGGACATTGGCGACCCGATCCAGGAGCGGCAAAAGGTGGCCCACGAGCAGAACGTGCGCTATCTTTCTGCGGTGTCGGCCTTCATCCAGCGGGCGTTTGAGTATGCCAATGAGGCGGCTGCTGGGGGTGATAAGGGGAAGGAGGGCGATAAGGGCAAGGGTTCGGAAGACGACGACTCCGCAGAGACCCACAACGCCGCTCTGGATCCCAGCAAGCCGCTGTTCATCGACCTGCCCACCTTCCGAATGGTGGTGCTGGCCGACGAGACGCTGGAGACGCTGTTTGCGGTGTCTCTGCCGCAGTCGGTGATTCTGCGCCAGTCCGACGCCGACAGACACAAGCGGGCGTCGCTGAGAGACGTGTTTGACGGTCTGGTGGCAGACGGAATGCGGGTTGCGGGCGAGGTGAGAAAGAGGATCGACATTGACAAGAGTGTCAATGACTCGGAGGATATCGGCGAGGTGGTCAGCGGTAAGGATCGGGATGTTTTGGATGAGGTTATTTAGGCAGGAGGAGCGCAGTCACGTGACTTGTCACGTGAGTGGGCGAGTCCGTCTTAAGCGGTTGCCTAGTTCACGTGAGTGGGTCCGTCTTATGCGGTTGCCTAGTTCACGTGAGTGGGTCCATCGTATCCGGTGAGTGAGTCTGGCACGTGATGAGCTCTTCTGCACGCTCTTCTGCACGTGATGAGCTCTTTCTACACGTGACCAGGCCTTCAGTCTGAGTTCTGCACGTGATCAGCGCATCACACCCCACCCCTTTCTCACCCCCCCACACAGCCTACGATTGTAGAGATGATTAATGTATGTTTATGAGTATGCGAGCCGAAATGTAGATGGTCACGTGTGTTCAGCGAGTGAGTCGATTCTCCGATCTAACCCTCTTGAAACGCTCTCTTTAGTTATGATCACCGATTATTACAACCGATTTAGTTTTTTTTGTTGTTTTCTTATTCGGTTGATTTTTCTTAATTTTTTTGATTACTTTTTATTACTGGTACTTTTGATTTTTTGCAACTTATCAAATACATTCACATATATATGAGGGATGACCCCGATTTCCGGCTTCCTCGGAGCGGGATCGTTTAAATATTGATTGATTTTGTTTTATTTTTATTTTTCACATTTTTATCCATTTTTTCTCATTTTTTTCAAATTTCATCAGATTTCCCAATTCTTCCCAGCCACCATCAACCTGACCTCTGAAGATCATTCTGATACCAAACAACCACCACTGGCGGACGAGTTTACCAGCAAGCACGGAATCGAAGTGGACGTATCTTGTCATCTGCAAAGATGGCAGACCCGCGAAAAGAAGAAATTCAACGAATGGTGCAATCGCAGAGAGAGGCTCATTGATATGGGAATCATCCGTTCTTACATTGAGGTGATAAGGAAGACCATCTGGCGACAACTCCGAGCTTTCAGAGGACGACAACTCCGAGTTTTCAGAGGACGACAACTCCGAGCTTTCAGAGACGACAACTCCGAGCTTTCAGAGGACGAGCTTTCAGAGGACTCCGAAAACGAGCTTTCAGAGGACTCCGAAAACGAGCTTTCAGAGTACTCCTTTGACAAACACCAATTCCCCTACAACATCGAGACGACCCCCAGACCACTACTTTCTTTAGCTGAAAGACCCCGACAAAAAGCAGCCCGGCCTGACTTGTTTCTACAGGTTCACCGTTTGAGAAAGAACTCTCGGTTTCTTTTATATCTATTATTGTCAACGCATCTCTGTGTGCTAATGATCTCATGTTCCGGCTAGTGTTTACTTGAAAATTACTTGACAAAAATGTCCGCTGGGGGTGCAAATTCGGTGTTCCAGATATGGCTGTTAAAAGACAAAACGTGTTTCTGTGGGCAAGACTTCTGGACCTTGAGATGGAAGAACCCAAAACGGCTCTCATGTATCTGGATCGAGACGAAAATTGTTTCAAACAGTTGCATATCCATACCAGATGCGAACAGACGTACACGTGCTGAGAGATGTACCAGGTGGATGAGACAGAGTCACGATGAGACAGGGTCAGTCTGAGACTTTTTGGCGTGGCGAATAGATCTTAGCACAAGTACTGTAGGTGGCTGTAAGATGTGGCTACTAATGAGTGATTTTGTGGTGGCTGTCAAGAAATGCAGAACGGTTTTGTCATTGGTACCGGCACAGAAATGCTTCAAAACTCGTCGGTCGAGTGATAATAATGTCGGTAATTTGGTTGTGATCAAATAGGTGACAGCCAAGATGAGCTTTCTTTCTCAATTGTCAATGGAGTACAAGTTCTCTACAGCTACTGCTTAGATCTCAAACCACAGACATGACTATTTCCACATTCGACTGGACCCTTCCTCAGTCGAGTTTAAACACCTTTCACATTCTCCACCTGCTCTTGCTACTGCTCAGATCACTATGCTCCACATGTTTTACGGCAAGGTTGTTTTGGACAACAAAATCTGTCATTAACTGCAGCTTTTAGTACTACAAGAAGTCAAAATAAGTATGTCATAAGAAGCAGAAGAGTCTTGCAAATCGGAGTCTATAATCATTTTCACCTATCACCATAATAAGTTGTGGCCCAAATGTCTTTCAAATCCTGTAAACGACCTTGCCAATTCTGTGAACTTATTGTGCTTGGGAGTGTCTCAGGAATTATGTCCGACAGTCAATAAGGCGTGAGTGCAAACTAGTCATGCCTTAACGAAGGAAACCTCCGCTTTCTTATTTAAAAAAGTCTCATTCTATCATTTATATCATCTACCATTATCATAAACTGTGCTTGTATCGTTCTGGCTCAACACAGACCTGGGTGTGGACTTAAACAGAGCTACAAGAGAGTTGATTTCAGGTATTTCTTTGGCTAGAAATAACATAGGTAGACAAGAATTCTACTGTCCAAATGACCGTTATACGCACGGTTTTCGTAATTTTCCAAATGACTGGACCTATCCTTCACTTAGTACTCATGCATATCTGACGCCTGATAATGCAAGACACTCATTTCATTATACTATGGGGACAAGTGGAGTTTTGAAAATGGAAAGAGACTTTGAGATCAGTGGAGTCCGATGATCGACGCCTGAATGCTACAATGGTGTTTTTAAGTGGTCAACAGACCTGAAGTAGAGCCTTTGTTGTACAGCATCAGAGGTGATTCTCGACCTCTGGTTTTTCTTCGGATTTGTCCATCTGATTCTCGACCTCTGATTCGCCCAACCTGCCAGCTCTTCTCCGCTCTCCCCCTCACCCCCTACTCACTCACAATCTTGGCCACATCTCCACTTGCAAACGCCCTATGACACCAGGGACACTCTTTGGTGGCTCCGTACGCCAGCTGGGCGCATTCATGGGACCCTCCGTCGGTGGAGTTCTCCATGTGTCTGAAAATGACCAAGTCCGGGTTCTTGAGCTTCCCATGTTCGACGGCAATCTCCTTGAGCAGATCGCTGTTTTCCATCTCGCCCTCTCTCCATGCGTTGAACGTCCATCGTCTCACGCTTTCCGACACCTCCTCGACGGTCGATCTGGAGTCGGTGCGAATCTCCCACGACGGCGAGTGGTCGTATTTGTACGACAGCGCCGACTCCGGGTCCGTCTTGGAGCTCTTGAGCACCACCTCGCGGTAGAAATGCAGAATGGCCTCCAGTCGGGCTCGGCTCAGCGTTTTGGAGGGCGAAAAGATGGCGTGGTTGGCCGGATTGGAGACCCCCAAAAACACCGCCGAGCCCAGCAGACCCAGCTCCGCGCCCTGACAGGCCGTAATGTACACCAGGTCTCGCTCGTAGCCGATTTCGTCGTAATCTACCAGCCTTAGAGCTCCGCCAGCATTGTTGTTCTGCCTCATAAGCTGTACAGCGTCTTCTAGCCGCGCACACCGGTCACGACCGGGATACGAGTAGCCCGTCACCTGGTTCTCGGCGTCCTGCCAGTTGAAAAAAATGCCCCTGCGTCGGCCGCTGTAGACGGCGTAGTAGGGCATGCTGAGAGCGGAGTCACGTCGATTGAAGGTGGAGAAGACAAGTTTCACCTTGTGCCGGAGGCTATATGGCGACGGAGCGGCCAATTGGGGCACGCTAGCCGAACTCACACACCAAAAGCATTCAGCTTTCGAGCTAGTGGAAGCTAATCGGGGTGGCGGGATGAGCGTAGCTGAGTATCGAAGCGTAGCTGAGATACGGACCTATTGTAACCCACAAGTCTGAGTAACGAATCGTAGCTGAGCGTAGCTGAGTATCGAAGCGTAGCTGAGATACGGACCTCTTGCACACTACTGGTACGCTTCGAGGAGACTCCATCTCTCAGAACACCGAACTGAAAACTGGTCATGAAGTGTGAACCTACTTAGGGACAAGTAAATTGCTTGGAGATTCTTGAGAAGCGTGGTGGCGGGATAAGGGGTGAGTAAAGTTACTTGGAGATACTTGGAGATAGTGGAGGTTAGGCGTGGGAAGAATGGGACTCTCAACGCCCGTATGTAAGTCAATGCATAAAGGCAATGTCCTCCAGGTGTTTGAAGGACATTAAGACCACATTAAGACCACAAAAAGTATGAGAATAGGTAGATGAAATCATCGATTCCGTCTTGGAGGACTCTTCTGCTTCTAGGACATCAGTGTATCGACTTTTTATAGTATTAAATTTCTACAGATATGAAAGCTTTGTTGTTTGAAACAATCTTTTCGTCTGGCTGTACAGTTAGCTAATATGAGAATAGAAAGAGATCCTTTCTTATGGTCACATATACGGACACTGAAAGTCCCATAGTATCGTCCACGTTGATAGGGCTGTACATCTTGAGATGGGAACCCTCTAAACAGAGTCTAAGTACCCGGTCAAGTAATTGCGAACGATTGCGGAGGTGATACGAAGACAAAGTCCAAGTGTCACCGACCAAGACAATCGGAGGTCGTCAGAGATATGATTTTGATGTCACCGAACCACTTTTGGAGATGGTATAAAGACACAGTCTGAGTGCCATTGACCCGGACCCTGGAAGGTTACTCAGACCGATCTCACGATTGCTCTGGAGGGTGGTCAAGTTCAAAAAACCAGATCCAAAAGATCAAATCTAGATCATGAAGAAACTGTAACCAAGTACAAGTAGTTTCTTTCTCAGTTCCTCAATCGTGACAATGTAGTTCTTTTCGCTCGTATTGCCTACAATGGAGTAGACTTGACAAGCTCCAATACTAGAGAATACTATGGTGAAGTTGGGCGGGAAGTACTTGTACATTGGTTGGATTCTAATTTGCTGATGATTCTGGTGATTCTACAAGTATATCCATATCGCTTTTAGTCATATTACTGACATTATTCTCCACTGAGAGCTGGCTCTTCTGGAGTCTGTAGGACGGTATTGAGAAGGCAGATGACGAAATGAATTATATAATTCAATTCAGCGCTAGTCTGTGACTGCAATAAAGCTGCTCTCAGCTCAGTAGCATCATTTTTCGTCGACTTGGCTGGTTTCACACTTTTCATCTCAGCACCGATGGGCACATGGTGTAGTGGACGATCAACACCACTGATAGGGAAGAAGGGTACACATGAACGGCACCTACAGTACAAGTGTTTGACACGTAAAGCATCATATTCTCTACTTGTTAGCATTATATTCTCTACTTATTGTTAGCATTATATTCTCTACTTATCTCGTACTCTTATAGCGGTAGGCTGGAGTTGGTGTTGGTGCAGAACAGGGCTGATTGGTTCAGAACAGAAGACAGGAAAAGCAGAAGCTGTAGGCACCACCCGTTCAAGAATCGTGTTTTGGTGTCAGTCAGCTCACTCTAACACCCGCCTTCCATCTCACACTTACTCCACTCATTCCAGGAGCCGAGGTAAACGCCTCTGTTTTCGTATCCACAATGCTCGCCCTGCTTCTCTGCGGTTCGCGCTCGGATGCCGCTCTGGCAGTAGAAGACCACGTGGGTGTCTGTGTCCGGTTTGGGGAAGCCCAGGGCGGCCTCAAACTCCTCGGGGCTCTTACACAGAGCGAACGAGTGCGTTTTGAGAGGCATGTTGAAGGCTCCGGGAATGAAGCCCGCGGCAAACTCGCTGGGTTCTCGCACGTCGATGAGAATGGTGTCAGCTGGCGCCGATCCGTCGACGAGCGAATCAGACAGCTTTTTCATGTCTGTGTACGAGTACTCTGTGGCTGACGAGGCGACTCCCAGAGTGACGGCCACAAAGGTGCTGAACAGAGTGCTCAGCTTCATGGCGGTAGTGACTGTTGTTATTGTGGCAAACAGCGAGTGGCTGAAGGTGGTAGGGAGGTGTGTGAGGGGACACAAGTTCTTTGTGTGGGTGAGGAGGTGGGAGAAGGTCTCAATGAAAAAGACTGTTTATGTACCGTACTTGTAGTCGGAAGCTCACCTTATGTACTCGGACAGATAGTCTTTACACGGCAATGCACAATTGTGGGGCAACGGTTGTGCATACAAAAGAACGTCAGAATCGTACATTCAGGAAGACCGGAGTTAAGCGGAGTTAAGCAAGTGACTCAGAGATATGCGACTAAGGCCTGTCAATTTGAGCAGTCAATTTGAGCAGTCAATTTGAGCAGTCATTTTGAGGAGTCAAATGGAGGAGTCAAATGGATCCGTCGACATTCGTCTCCCAGTTACAGAGCAATATGCAGGTCCCGAGCCTATATCAGTTCAGTGGCAAAGGTGGCTGGTGGGTGGCTGTGCAGGAGAGGAGAAAAATGAAAAAGAGGAAGGTATACGAGAGGAGTCACGTATGAGATGGTGCCCTTGAAGAGAGTGAATTTGGACAACCGAATCAAGACACCTCCAGATGTACAGTATATACGGTATATACAGTATCTTCTATACTGACAGAGCTCTGCTAAGAACATTGTACTGGTACTTACTGTATGTACCGTACAAGTACCGGCACATTACTTGTATTGCCCATTACCAATCCAACTTACTAATCCATGATCTAGACCTTGGGACCCACTATGCAGAAGAATTATCGGTGCTTCAGGGAGGCAGAGAACGGGAGGTGGTGGTATTATTGCCTTAGAATCAAAAAAAAAAAAAAAAAATTGAGATTAAGGGAGGCTCTAGCTCGAGAGTGGGTGGACGGATTTTGATGGAAAGTGTACTGTTGGATTCAAAATGTTCTGCTGATTCGATTGGTACCATTTTTACACGCACAGGTGGAATATGGGTGAATTTTCCTGGGCTATTCCCACTGGGACTGAGACATGCAGTTGGTCTGACTACAAGCACGGTATCAAAACCACCAGAAAGGGTGCGTGCACTATTGATGGACAAGAGTGGTACCATTCGAATCAGCGGAAAGCCACGAGTCGGCGTATATATGTTACATCAAATTTGGCCCAGTGGAACTAGTCTTAGAGACAGTCAAATACAGGACGACCTGGAGCCCCGCTATCTGTTGACTGGACTGAGAAAACCAGCGCTCAGGTCTTGACTGAATGAAGAAGCCATTTTTTTGACCACTGTACGGGTTTTATATACAGTACTGTAGCTCACAAATCCATTCAGATCCAGTCAAATCTGCAGCATGTCTCTCTGCAGCTCTATCGGCAACGTCTCCAACCTGACAACTCTTCATCCTCAATACCACTCAATGAATACCGATACTGATACCTTTTTCCGCGATTACAAACTGATGGGGAAAATCGGCAGACAGATGATAGATGCGGAAAGTGAGGGAATCTTCCTGAAAGAGAAATTGAGCAAAATCAAAAACTTTCTCACCAAACAGTCCCACAGGGGCATGTTGCGTGAACGTCTCTGTAAGCCGTCTGACGATGAAGACCGACTTCTGCGAGCTTCACGCAACTTCCGCAAACATCACCAACAAGTCGAAGATGAAGTTCTTCTGGCTCGATATAGGGTGAAAGACCGATTAGAGATACTTGTCTCAGTGCTGAAGAAGTGTCTGGACTTGTCTCAAACTTCCTCTCTTATCGATTCGACTCACGTGGAACAGTTTTATGACGAATACAAGACTCTTTTGGACACCTACGATAGTGATATGGACCAGTTTGAGAGCTCTCTGCTCCAAACGGGTCTTTTTGGATTGGTTGAATGTGCTGGGGAAGAAACGGAGTCAAGGTTCTGGAGAAAATACATGTCTCAGTTCGGAGAGCATATAAAGTGTTGCCAAGTTCTGAAACCAGATTCCAGCATTAGGGAGAAGCCTTCCAATGGTGTTCCAACCAACTCCTTCCTCTCTAGAGTTCCCCAGGAAGTTTTATCGATGATTTTCGAAGCTTGCGACTTGGAAACATGTGTCACTTTACGGGAGGTCAATTCAAACTGGAACTTGATATTCAAAAGAGAAGAATCGATCCTGAGACGAAAAGTACTATCGAGAAACCCCTGGATTAGTCCCGGAGACGATCTGAGCTCCTGGCAGGACTGTGCTTTGGTTTTTACCGCGAGGCTAAAATCGTGGACGTCTGTAACCCACGTGGACGAGATAAAAGTACCAAAAAAAAGAGAAGAGCGAAAAACAGTGGTGGCACAGCATCTTGGAAAGGAGGAAAAACTGTCACGTGACTTCTCGTTCCTGGCAGACTCCTATGAGTGTGGATATTCCTGTCAACACTTTCACAGCGTCACTAAAACTAGAGCACGTGCCTTTGAAAGAAACCCCTGCACTTTGGAGACGACGGAGGATGAAGATTGCCACGAAATCGTGTCTACAGACAAATTCAAGACCGTCATCAAAGTTGCTGGAGACGTTCTTCTTTCTCTGCCCATTAAACCAGAGGAAATCCACCCAGACGTTGATACTGACCACATGGAATCGTTCATCTTGGTGAGTCTCAATAACTGCAGAAAATATGCTGTACCTCGACACGAGCCCCATTCAATGCTTGGATTCGAATTCGAGAGTCGGACTTGTTGCAGACCTATGGAGATTGGAGGAGTTCTTGTGTGGCGGGATTTTGGAGACGGCATACAAGAGTACAAGTTTGCCGATTTCGAAACCAAGAGTCTCAGACATCATGTCACGTGCAAGTTGAGTCTCACGGCCTCCTACAATGGTCTTTTTTGGTGGAAGAACAAAAAAGAGCGGTTTCTGGTCCCCACTTTTGTCGACTTGCAGACCCCGGACAAAGTGTACTACAAGTCGGCCAAAAGCATCACTGGAGTTTCTGACGAAACAGCCACCCAATGTTCTCGTGCCAGAGCAGCTCAATTTTGTATTGCCCAGTGTTCGGGCTCACAGAACATTGAAATTGTGGATTTGGCGAGAGGCATCATTACCACTGTTGTAACTCCGAGTCACTGGGAAGTTCAAGAGCACGTGACCTTTGTGGGCTGGGTGGAGGGCCATTTCCAGGCTCGAGTTTATCCCGAAGAAGTGCTTTATGAGCTTGACGAGGAGACTTTCGAGAGATTCGGCGTTTCTGGGGACGATCGGTGATGGAGAGGTGTACGAGTACTGTGCTTGTAACGTGGAGATATCTTGAACAAGTAATAGTTGAGTTAAGTGGAAGTGCTGAGAGAGCAAAGTGAAAAAGAATTTGATATTAAAGAAGATCGGCTTAGTTGTAGTCTTTACTCATTTACTAGTACCGGTACTGTACATACTGTACTATTACTGTTGACAGACTTTATGATGTTGGATATGAGGATGAAGTGGGTATATTGTCACAGGCTCAGCCTCTGCACTTGACTCAAATCAGAGCTGTTTACTACAAAGTCCTGTAGTTTCAGATTTCCATTGACTAGAGCCCACTAACTGACTGATAATAACTACTTTTTCATAATACTTCTTGACCCTATCACCAAGTTCAACAAGACTGTGGGATCTGATCCACATGACTCAGCAACACGTATGTGATTTTGCTTTATTGTGACAGATGGAAGGGAGAGAGCTTGGCTGCAGTTCAGAAGTCACCTTCTTACAAGACCAAACACCTCAGAGAGTCTAGAGGTCTCAGACCGTTTCTCAGCACTCTACAGAGCGACCAGGACCACATCTCACCTCTCGCTCTGTAGCACTAGACTGGTTCTGACGATATGACTGTCCTCAGTAAGATTTCTAGACAATGAGCGAAGCGAGTTGTCTACGAATGACTTAGGTGTCCACAGACGACTCAGATGACCCTCAGACAATGCGCTCATCCTTCAGAATTCAGACATTTCGCTCAGCCCTACGAATTCAGACAATTCGCTCATCCTTCAAACTTCAGACAATTCGCTTCGCTCATTGTCTGCTCATTGTCTGCTCATGGTCTGCTCATCCGAGTAACAGACAACTCGCTACGCTCATGGTCTGCTTATCGAGAGAGTCTCAGTAGTCTGAGCATATCATCATACAGACCGAATGGGCTCAGATAGAGATCTTAGGTTGCCTCTGCATCTGTACTTATGGCATCAACATGTATATACTTTGCTATATTGTAACAAGTAGAGGCCGGGCTCCACTTTATAAGTCCGTGGAAAGTCCATCTTCTTGTAATATATCCACTGGGACTCAGGAGAGACTAGAGGAGGTTCAAATTCACAAATTCACTTACCCGGTACTTTTTCCGCCAGACTAACAAGTCTTCTTTTACAGTCTCTGTAGCCTGTCGTTGTACCACTGTCAGACGCCGACCCCCACCCAGTGCTCCACCTCCTTGGTGTTGGACAACGACGTACAGTCCATCTTACTCGCCGTCTTGAGACGTTTACAGTACAGTACTATTAAACGAGTACTTTTCGAAGAGTTCCTTCAGAAGAGCACTCTTGGATCCACGGACAACTCATTTGCCCACCTTCCCTGAATTCAGGCAATTAGTGAAGCCAGTTCGAGATTCACAGACGACTCAGACGACTCAGACGACTCAGACGACTCAGACGACTCAGAGACGACTCAGACGACTCAGACGACCTCACTTTGGATCGAAGAAGTCACATTGTACAGTTGTAAATCGATATCTCAAATCCTGCACCAGGGCTTGCACGATTACAATAAGTTCGTGTTCAGGTGTTCATTGTGGGCACAAATTGTTATGGTGGTGGATAAAATATTCCGATGCGCAATACCGGTATGTATTCTAGTGTTTCCCACAACATATTGTCTATTATTCCTTTCTGGAGATATGACTGGCTCAAAAGTTGACGGCCAATCCACCTCCCTTGAAACCAGTGGAAAGACACCGTTCTCAATGACAAGTACAGGTCAGTTCTGTAATGTATCTAATGGCTAGCAGTATGCACATTCAGCAAGTGCCGTTGTAAAAAACGATTGGGCTGGAGTGAAGTCTACATCACGAGTATCACGATTGGCCCTCAACAAAGTTTAGTTGGAAATTATTCAAAAGGCAACTTCCGCTGGGGGTGAAAAATCAGTGTTAATACGGTGTCTGACGGTACTATTACACATATCAGCTTGGAGGCGGTAGCCAGTTTGTCATTGACATTTTGCTCATCAAAAGTGATCGTCTTACAAAATCACGAGCTGTGTGGGTTTCAAGTTCCCTGTCCAAGTAGCTCTAGTTGGTGATATACTTGAACTCAAGCGAGGAACCAGAATTTTCTTATTTTTATGGACGTGTTCGAAATGACGGCACGAACCCCTTTATCTAGACGGAACTAATTGCAAGACTTGCCAAGCTAACATTCAGTCCAAAGGTCATCCTTAAAATGTGAAGTTATAATCAGTTGAATGTACATGCAGAAATAAAATGAAATGATGAGACCCTGTGGTTACGAAAAAATGATCTCCTGTATCAATGAAAAGTTATACAACGAAATGATGACAATGTCAGGTGCATGTTCAATCATAGAACAATGCTGTTTATGGCACTATCACTTGGAGCACTGACCACAGAGCACAGTGCTTTCAATGGCATGTGCCGACATTTGTAGAGCTCTCAGAGACGACTCGAGACAACTTGGTCATCCTCCTGGAAATCAGACAACTGGTCAGACAATCAGCGTAGCGAGTATCTGCTTGTCTGAGCCACAGACAATGAACGTAGCGAGTTATCTGATTGTCTGAGTCACAGGCTACCCGCTTCGCTCATTGTCTTCTCATCTTCTCAGAATTCAGACAATTCGCTACGCTCATTATCTGCTCATCTTCTCAGAATTCAGACAGCTCGCTACGCTCATTGTCTGTCTAAGACTCACGGACAACTTCGCTCGTTGTCCGCTTATCGAGAGAGTCTCAACAGTCTGAGCATGACCGAATGGGCTCTACTAGAGATCTTGAGTTGGCTCTGCTACTCTACTTCCGGTCATCAACATATATACACTATTGCTCTACTGTATTGTAACAAGTAGAGGTCAGGTGAAGTCTGTGGAAGGTCTAGAAAACAAAGCCACTGAGAGTCCGGAGAGACTACAAGTAGAGGAGGCTCAAATTCGTAATTTACAACCTTCCGTCAGACTAACAAGTCTTCTTTTTACTGTACAGTATTACTGTACAGTAGCCTGCCTTTGTACTCCACCCAAAGCTCCACCTCCTTGGTGTCTTAGAAAACGACGTATAGTCCAGCCACATCAGGAAAAAATAGTATTACAGGAAGACGATACAATATCGCCGTAGGAAGCAGCAGAGTCTTTTTAGTCGGACTCTATGTTTTTTTCCAGCTGTTATCATAGCCCATTGAACAATGAAAACTTCATTGCTGATTCGCCGTACTTATTGTTCTGAACTTGTGCACGAGACTTGGAGATGAGTAGTGTACTATCAAACGAGTACTTTGATAAGAGTTCTAGAAGAGCACTCTTAGATCCACAGACATCGAAGCCAGTTGTCTGAGACTCACAGACGACCCACAGATGAATCAGGCGACCTGCAGATAACTCACAGACGACTTAGACGACTTAGACGACTCAGACGACTCAGACGAATCAGACGACTCACAGACTCACAGACAATTCGCTCATCTTCTCAGACTTGAGACAAATTGCCTCATCCCCTCAAACCTCAGACAAATTGCCCATCCTCTTAGGACTCAGACAATTTGCCCATCCTCTTAGGACTCAGACAACTAGCCCCATCCTCTTAAACTCACAGGCGACTACAGACGACTCAGACAAATGACCTCATCCTGTCAGACTCACAGACAATGAACGAAGCGAGCTTTCTGATCCTCTCACAATTCAGACAATGAACGAAGCGAGCTTTCTGATCCTCTCACAATTCAGGCAATGAGCGAAGCGAGCTTTCTGATCCTCTCACAATTCAGACAAGTCGCTATGCTCGTCATCCGAGTCACAGACAATTCGCTACGCTCATTGTCTGCTTATCTGAGTCACAGACAACTCGCTTCGCTCGTTGTCTGCTCGTCTACACGTTCACATGAACCCCCTCCTTCATCCACGCCTTGCCTGCATTTCCCCACCATCTCGGCAGACAGCTCATTGGCTCATAATCGAAATTCTTGTACCCATTTCGATCCTCCGGACACGCACATCTTCCCGTTTTATGGCTCTGTTCATCCGCGGGACACCGGAAAAACGGAGGATGATAATACCCGATATCGGCAAACTGGTGGATCTGCGTCTTGTCCATCATATACCCGACAGCCAGAGAATGGACCGGAGCGTCTCCCCAGCGCTCGTAGAAGAAGCCTCCAGCGCGGTCCAGCCACTCGAAAAACTCGAGGTACTTTTTCGACCGGAAAAAATCCATGTTGCCAATCTCAAAGTTGGACCAAAAGTGGCACAGGTTCCATTCGCCGTGCCACTCGGGCATGAGGTCGCCAAACCGGTTGACCCGCTTGTCTTTGAGAAACGCCACCGACGAGTTGGGATGCTGGTACTGCGGATTCACGTCAAAAAAGCCCTGGACATGTTCTGCCAGAGTAGCCACCGTCTGCGGGTACTCGTACATGGCCATGACAAAGCCGTACAGCTTGTTGTTTTCGCGCATGAACGTAAAGGGGTCGTACTGCTGGTCGCAGAAGAGCTCCACGTCCGGCTCCACCCGCCAGTAGTACTTGTATTTGAGCAGCGGAGGCATGCGGAAAAAGTAGCCCGAATTGAACCGACACATGCGTCTGTACGACAGCGAGTCGCCGTAAATGATGCCCTCCTTGGTGAAGTTTTCCACCGACTCAAACACCCGGTCTCGGTCGATTCCGGGCGTCATTTGCCACGACTCTTTGGGCACCTTGTAATACTCTGTGTGGCCCGAAGCCATGCCCGTAGTGTACTCCTTGAACTCGTCGGTGAATTCGCGGTCGTTGAGAAACACCCAGGGGTACTTGTATTTTTTGTTGAAGCGGTCCTCGATGGATCGCATCGCCAAGACGGCCTCCTTGAGCTCTCGGTTGCGCACCAGCATCACCAAAGTGGCGTTTTCCCGCCCAATTTGCCGCCGATCTTTGGTGTCGGGCCCCGCCCAGGGCTGGTGAGTGAAGTCGTAGATCCACTTGCGGTTTTCGTACGGATACGGGTTTGTGGCGGCTGGTTTGAGAGCGCTGAGAGACTCGACCAGGGACAGAACTCCGACGGTTTGGCTGAGCAGTAAGAGGAGAATTCCAGAGAGAAGCAGGATGGGGACGATGGTGCGGCGTTTTTGTGGTTGTGATTTGGTTGGTTTTTGTGGTTGCGATTTAGCCGATTTAGTCGCTTTTTCCGTCGGCTTTGGTTCCACCATTTTTCCAGTGTCGTTGTGTCGTCTTCGTGATCGAGACTGATCTCGCTCATGCTGCTTTATGCACGGTGAAAGTCTAAATTGTGAGATGCTGCATTAATGGGAGGAAATGAGGAGGAATAGCAAATAAAAATAAAAACAAATAAAAACAAGTAAAAACAAATAAAACAAATAAAAACAAATAAAAACAAATAAAAACAAATAAAAACAAATAAAAACAAACGAAATAGTAGTTACATGGGAAAAGTGTTTGGGTGTAGTCGAATGGCGACTTGCATAGAGACTCAATCGCCCTCTCATCACTTGTCCACAACCATCATCACCTATTGCTATTTAACCGATTAATGAAAATGAAAAACATAAAATTAACGAAAAACAAATAAAATAAAAGTGTTGTCAGGAAAAGTGTTTGAAGCGCACTTGTGACACGCAGCTTCATAGAGGCTCATACATATTCTCATACTTGTACGGTTCTTATTACTTGTCCTCATTTATCCCCTATTCATCGCATACTTAACCGATTAACGGAAATATTTAAAACAAATAAACAAATAAACAAATAAAACAAATAAATAAATAAAACAAACAAACAAAACAAAACATACAAAATTATTGTTGTGTGGGACAGTCTTCGAAATGCAACTCTACCGCGATACTCAACTGCCCAGAGACTCAAACACCGTCTCAATGCTTGTCAACCAACTTCTCATTACGATCAACTTCCTCCTCTTGAGGATTTACACCTCTCAGTATATAGAGATGACTGTTTTGAGCATGTAGAGTGACAGTATATAGAGATGACTATTTTGAGAACATAGAGTGATTCATCTTCAAAGTGAATCTATTGACATGTCTATTAACGGAAGACTTCTACTACCGTTCTGTATCCTGTCCATTGACTCTGCAGAATCGGGATGAGGTTGCGCCTGGAACATGAAAAACGCAACACATTGTTTTTCATTGACATTGCAATATTGAGATGATGACAAGTGCTTTGAATGACAATATAAATACCACATTCAGTACCGAAAACACCACCACCACCACTACAACAACTACTAGACAAAATGACCTGGGACCCTAACCGAAGCCTTGAGGAGAAGATTAAGGATTTTAGTAAGTGCCGTTGACACCACCAATTAAGAGAACAACCGTCTGACGACAAATACTAACCACAGATAAGAGGGAGAAACAACGCAAGGCAATTTGCATCATCGCCTAGATGACACACAAAGAGTGAGCGTCCATCTAAGAGGTATCTGGTTATTTTAAGTATATTAATAACTTTTTTTTCAATTTTTTTTTGTATTTTTTTTCAAAGCTGATTGAAGAAGGCAGGAGAGGCAGGTCTGAATAAAAACCCGGAATGTTGACAAAATGTAGTACTACTGGTGTGAATTTAGTATCATTGGAATCAGCTGCGGATCACGAGTCTAATGGTGTAGTTTACAGCAGAAACGGTTGAGTAAATCTGGTTCTGGGGGCGACTAAAGTTGGAGTTCGATATTCAGAAACATGGGCACATTACTCGGTGACTAACCACGTGACTGGGTGAGTAACCACGTGACTGGGTGACTAACCATGTGACTGAGTAACTGTCCACGTGACTAGACTTTCATACCGGTACTCATCACACACACCCTATCGCTCAACCTCTTCTCACGTCAAAAGCAAGACGTTCGAGGCTGATACTGTAGTTTGAGACTCATTCAGAGCCCCCAATATCAGAGTGACAAACCTCAATCACTCTTACACAACTGGCTTGGACTTCTACGTGGTCCTGCTATTATAACCACATTCCTACGTGGTCCTGCTATAACCACATTAAATTATTATACACTAAAACTTGACACAAATCCCCCCCTCTAACAATTAAAGGCGTTAAAACCATTGTTCATGATAATGGCAGAGTTGCTGTATCTCTGCTGTTTTGGTCGGGCCCTTTTCTTGGACTGTGCTTTGGTGTGTTTGGAGGCTTCTTTCTCTGTGGCGTCAGGATGGTCTGCCAGAAACTGGGCTTTTCTCTGCTCCTCCTTGACTCTTCTTTCTTTTCGTTTGGTGATGAATTCGAACATGTGTGAAGCTGTTTTGTAGAGTGGACTTGTGGGTTATATACCTGAGGATATAAGTTGAGGATCATCGCTTAGAGTGCGGCATGAAGATCATCGCTTAGAGTGCGGCATGAAGATCACCGCTTCGAGTCTGGTGACGTCATGAACAGTTTGACTCTTGTCCATAACTTTAGCCCATTAGCCCATTATTCGTCCTCTTAGCCCACTCTCAGCACACGTGTACCAAATCAAATCATATATTCACAATTAAATTATTATTTACTAATTTCACAATTTCACCAGTTTCACCAATGAGATCACTATACTTTACACTGACTACATCACTCTACCCATTGTGACGGTGAGACGTTGGTTTTGTTTCGCTCCTTTCGTCTTTGAACTTCGTCACTAGTTCCTCTCTCTTGGTGATAGAGTCGAACATGTGGGGGAGGGTGACTTCATTCACCAGGATCCACGGATGGTGACACCCATTTCCCGGTGGTTGGACTTGGCCAAAATTGTGAAATCTCATTTACTTGAACGTACGGTAGTTGGCAATAACATGATGATTGTACCGGTAGTTAGCAATAACATGATAAAACACCCCTCGTTTTACGATCATGGTATTACAGATTTTTATATACCGTATTAGTATCGCCCCCCTCTGAACATCTCCAGCTCTCTTATGGTACCTTTTCTGTTATTGACCGCAATTGATATCAATCTTTCCACCTGGGTCATTATCTGTGTTTGGAGATTACAATGATACTACTTCCACGCGTTTTGTACGACCACATCCTCCATTCATATTCCCTTATTTCTCTATAGTTGGAATTTATGGGAGTGGTGGAAAGTGGGGGTTGTGTGGGGGTAATGGAGCAAATCGAGGCTGTGTGATTTGACGCTCTCTAGCTTTATAATCCTTTGACTCACACTGTGTTGAAAACCATATGTATGATGATTAGATATTTAGTTTAATGTAACGACTTACAACCCACTTTACAGGACACACCGTTCCGATAGTAGTGCCACCAGGAGGGTGGTACTTGTCCATCTATCAGAAAGAGATTCCACCAGTAGTTGCGGCTCTACTTCCGCTGACATTCGCTTCGCTCATGTCAGCATCACCATTTACACCCGTGTAATGGTGAGTGCAGAAATAGTAACCTACCGGTTCTATTTTCATTACACTGCCACTCTGGTATCTATACATCCCTCCTACAGTAGTATCCTCCTGCAGTCCTCCACTGACGTCACCAGAGCGACTGGTGAGTCTCGTTTGACTAGCGAGAGTTCGACTGAAAAGTAAATTCAGTACATCCTCTGACTTTACTCCAGGCTCAGCCGCTGTCTGCTGTCGCTGCGGAAATTGGAGCCGTTCCTGGGGTGGTGACGAGTTCTGAGAGGTTCGCAAGACGACTTAATTACATGGGTACAGTATGGTGCTCTTGGAGGTTTCTCTAGAGAATAGGGCTCTCGCTGCTTTATATTAAGAATGAAGCTGACATCAACTGCCTACATCGGACGAGTTACTCTGACAAGTTTGTCGCTGACAAGTTTGTCGCTGACAAGCTAGCCGTTTTGTCCTTGTTGCCTGAATACGTTTCATTACCAGACTGCCATGTGACATTTCCGTTGCTTCTCTCTCCCGTTGGTTGTTCTCCCGTTGGTTGTTCTCCCATCGCTTGTTCTTTGCTTGTTCTTTGCTTGTTCTTTGCTCGTTTCTCGGCTCGCTCCCTCCTGTCTCCCACATACCCCAGAAAGCAACGGCTGCATGGATAGTGCTCTGAGACCGCTAATCCGGCAGTGTAGAGAGTCTATCAATTGACGTCGACGTCATGAACCTTGCCTAAAATTAAACAAAACTCAGAAATATTAAATCAGAAATAAAAGCTCAGAAAAACCCAGAAAATGCGATAAAACGTCAACCCTTGGAAGTCAATGGGTCGTACTCACAACCGCCAATGCGTTTATACTGCTCTGGCTGTTCTCGTTCACCCTACAAACACATCCCCAAACACAGGCTCATCGGAGACTGATCTCCTGTAAGTCAGAGCACCCCCTAATGGTCAGCGCCCCCAGAGGTCACTAGTCCCGAAAAAAACTTTAAGAAAATATGGTATAATTGCAGAAATATATTGCGGATGGTACAAGAATCTGAGATGAAGTAGAGCTTGGTGAGTGGATAATTTAGAGCAGTGCTCGCACTCAAGTACAGTTTCCATGTTCTTTTAGGAGTAACAGCGAAGTCAGCAGGCCCGAAGCCATCATAAAGCTATGTGTGTATATCTACATCCAAGAGCTCATGAATGGATAACAGCAACATATATAGCATTATTACAAGCTGTAGCTATTATCTGTTAAAAACTTCGGTCTTCATGAAATTTATTTTCATTTTATATGAATTATTTCAGATGAGTGAACATGGCTAAGTATGCACTTGAAGAGTAAGTAAGTTTAGTGCTGAGTGACCGCTAGGGGCGCTATCCATTAGGGGGTGTCATAACTTACAGTATACAATACAGCATTTGGTAGTCATTCGCTTTTTGAACTCATAACAGTACAGTACCGGTAGCTCACATTCACTCGCTTCGCTCATAAATGCTCGCGCCAAGCTTTTTTAAACTCCTGCTCCTTATCTACGAAATCCAAATGTGAAATCCAAATCCGAGCCGTATGGTTCGAGACCTGACATATGATTAAAATGGAGCGAATTTCGGATGGAAATAATGATTCTGAAACCCAGTCTCCAGACCGGACTTGACAATGACTCACTCTCGTGGGCTTTGCTTAGTAGGTCGTATTACGGCTTCGTCTGCTTCTAAGCCATTCTTCGTCTGACGGATTTCTTTAGACGATTCTCAGTGGTGAAGATGGCATTTTCCAGAGTCCCTATGAGTCGCGATAAGTCACGGATTGTTGCTCTTGTCTGCTAACTGCTCTTATAGCCCAGAATGTAACACCAGAACACCTCCGTTTTGAGACACCACCATCTTGCCACTCGGTGGTCTTGCCACAGGACACGTGATTGTGACACCGTCTGTGACACCGTTTGTGACACCGTCTGTGACACCGTCTTGAGACACCACTCTTGCCACATGTCTTGTGACATAACCGTCTTGAGACACCACCGTGTTACCACTCGGTGGTTACTGCTCAACTCCAACGGCCAATCAAAGTCCCCGTAGTACTCATCGTTGTTAAGATGGAGCTCGTCTTTTTCCAGGTCCTGCCTGGTTTTACTTCTCTTCATATTCATCAACTTCTTTGCCTTCCTGAGCTCTCCTCTGGCTCACACAGACCGTCAAAAAACTCTGCCTTACTTTTTCCCTCCACAGCAACCCTGACTCTCTTGTTGCACGTGTAAAACCCCACAGCTTCTTCTACTTCAAACGGAATGCTAGGCTGATCAGCCACAGCAAGTCTTTCTAGTCTTGAGGTCTCCAACGATTTTTCCAGTTCCTCTGATGCCCACAGACACTGAAACTGGCCTTCGAACTCTCGGATCAGTCTTCAATCAGTCTGTCCTCGACACCCACCAAGACTCAAGTAACAATGAGTAAAGTTTCAACAGACAAAAAACTGAACCAGGCACGAAATGGCGATTATCTCGAAAAAAATGTATGGCAGACAGTTTGGGATTTGAACTTTTGGTTGATAATGTAGCCTAAATAAACCAGAAAAACCGCTAGTAGCGTCTTCAGCATAGCTGCAATACCGAAATAGGTACCCCCAGCAGAACTCCGTGAGACACTATTCCCAACTAAAGTCTTTAAGTAAGGTTATTTACTGGTGGCAGGTGAAGACTGCGCGAACCCTTTGACAGATGTACCAACCTGGTGAGACTTGTCGTTCCCTCAGATCAGCACTCTGAACGCCAACTCCCCAGACAAACTGTACGTCCATAAGAACAAGAGAACTGTGGTTGTTCAGTGGTGCACGGGGAGTGCTGTTGACCAGCTCCGCCCTAACAACGTGGACAATACTATGGGACTCTCAACGCCCGTATATAAGTTAATGCATAATGTGATTATAAAAAACAGCCGTTAGCTGCTAAACAGCCCATAAGTGGGTGCCCAGTAAAACAGGAAAGAGATGGACAAACAGAGTACGAGAGTAAAGCGTCTATTTCTAGCACTCTCCAGTCACCCAGCATCTCTGTGTGTATCAGAGCAATGAACAGAACGCGACCAAGCACTCTAGTGAGACTTACTTGTCCAAGTACGGAACACAGGTTCAGCGAGCCGAAATCGCGTGATTGATGAGTGGAAGTCTCAGAGGGACTCGGAGAATTTCGTTAGCCGGCCATATGCCAGTTTGACTCACGGGGCGGTTTCGAGGGTGTATTGTGCAAGTACGTGATCCCGGCTGTTCCTATAATTACCTGCTGTACTCGCACCGACAACGTACAAGATACCTGTCATACACTGTACAGCCCATTCATTCAACGCACGCCCTGTCACGTCGCCCCTGATACGACACATTGCCACGGCGCGCCACAGTTTCACTGTATTTTTTTTCCCCGTATTTTTTTTCCCCGTATTTTTTTTCCCCGTATTTTTTGTATTTTTTGTTCTCAGTCCTGGACAGGAGTGGTGTGGAGCGGATGACTGCACTTGGTTTTCACCAGCCACTCTGAAAACTCATGTCAACACAACCAGCTCCAATTACCTAGTCTGATGGAGACAAGATCTGGCCAAAATTTCGCCTTGGTTTCAGCAGCAGTGGCAGAGCCCTTTACTTGACAGTTAGGGGTTTGTCGACCTGGTCAGATGGTCAGACGTGGACTCTAGCTCTTTGGTGACTAGAAGATTCACTCTCGAATTGCAGACAATGTCAGAGGAGACGATTAGATAGCTGCTAGCCAGCAAGAATGGTGTCAATAGCAAGCTTGGCCCTAGCGAGAATGGATACTAGAGAGCTAGTGGAAGCAGGTATCACAGCTCAATGTTTATGCCTCTTGTACCTCAAGGGGCGGAGAGCTGAGCGAGTTGAGAGTTGCGTAGCGACTCTCAGCGAGCGGACCTATTCGTTGATGAGATCTGTACAAGTACTTGTAGATCTATTGATTTCCTTGTCTTTGGATCTGTGAACAGTTGTATTGACCATGAACCCCTTGAATATATGTGGATATACTGCAGTGAAGTCAACAGACCAATTGCCATTGAAATGCTAATGTTGTTCAATTCGAGCCTAACCACCCAAGAATGTTCCAGCAGTAGCAGAGTCAGCGGAGACAATAACCACCCAAGAAAATGTTCCAACAGTAGCAAAGACTCTGCTTTCAAACGACGGTTCTGGTTGGACACCACTCCTATGTCAAGTGCATTGCTGAGCGGGGATTAGTAGATCCCACGTGTGCAGATATTCTGTGGGATTCTGTTGGGTTAGATCAGCGACCAACCAGCGCAGCGACTCTCGATTGTAGGGAACTGCTCGAGGTCTGCACAAGTCGAGGTCTGCACAAGGATCCCTCCGTCGTCCCAATTTCTGACAGCTTTCATCCAAGCGACATCAGTTCGGTCTGTGTTGTATAACGACTTGGAGAGCGTCCGGTGGTAGGATACGAGTCTCTTCTAGCTGTGTCTTTCGTGTAGCCACCTTGTATTGTAGCGTAAGGAACTGTACCGGTACAGCTAGTGAGCAAGGATCGCAAGTCCAAAACAGGAACTCTGGATCCAGCGCAAATTGAGATGGGATAATCTGATCGACGTTCGATTGCGGCTGCTGATGATCGTCGTAGTTGCTTCTGAAGACAGTCCATCATGACGGCTTATGTCCAGATAGTCAAAGAGCTCGAGCCGCAGTTAGTCACAGTTAGTCACATGATAGAGATGAAGGTAAGACATGTTGACGGACAACTGCTGAGCCCTGTTGAAGCAGTCGATATACCAAACCGAGCACTTGTAGCGTCTGGCCTCAGTCCAATGCCGTCAACTAGTGTATCCAGGACATGTTCAATTTGATCAAATATGCGAGCACATGTTGGAGATACGCCGCGTAGTCTGTCGCATCCGGAACTGGTACGTCAAAAAAAAAAAAAAAAAAAAAAAAAAAAA